>CM050917.1:18443382-18895882 GCA_027742785.1 Vigna reflexopilosa | reverse complement strand
AAAATACATCACCATAACTCAGAACTAATCCAACCTTAGAAGTCAATGTATCTTCACCATCTGAAGACTGAACTATTATTAATTAACAAAACATGCTGATGTACCATCTCATCCTCTCCTATTTTATAGAATGAAATACATTTCATGATTCCATATGTATTTACAATGAATGAAGTACATAAGATGCAGAATAATATACTTAAAAATGAAGTATATATAATCCTTAATCATTTCTATACAGTACACCTAACACACAACAAAATGATATTAATCAGCAAATTAATTCACCTCAGAACAATTATTAGGCCCAACTGGTTCTCTCAGGCAATTAGAAATTGCCGTTACTGCTGCTTCAATAGATGCATCTTCCCCCTATGTTATCATGTGTAATGTTAATCTATTAACTAAGCTAATAAAAAATAGCTAGATTGAGAAGAAGAAGAAGAATCGACCTTTTCTTTCCAATAGAAAATGTTCCCATATTTCCCAGCCAAGCGACTCCAAAAACTACGTGGAATGTCCAAATCAACTGAAGCACCAACGTTGAAATTCAAAATATTACCTGATCAACAAAAACCTCCTCATATATTATCTCTACTGCTAGATGTATCAAGAAAGAACCAAAAAGGAAAGTAAAGAAGGCAGAAAAAAGTAACAAAGAAAAGTGTGGCGGGTCCTTTACCAAATGTGGGATCAGCAACAAAGACAACTGTTCTGTCATCTACCTGCCAGAAATCTTTGACAGCCAATCCTGCATAATTCATCAGTTTCAGCTTTCTAGTTTCCCTCATAATAGTCTTAACCCTTAAATTTCAGAAGCAGCCTGTGAATTACGTGAGATCCATATTTTGCTAAATTGTGTGCAATGACCATAGTCAAAAACCTGGCGTATCAGGATAGTTCTGGGCCAAAACCCTTAACTTGAATCCGGTATCTGCTTCAAGAGCAGCAATCTCTGCTGCTAATCTTTTCTCCTGTAGAAGAATCATTGACTAAACATCGTTAACATTCCTTCTACCCTAAACTCACAAACACATAAATTCAGTTTTAAGTTCCTTCCATGGGAAATAAAAGAAAGAGCATCATGCTATTGTCACCATGAAGGAAACTTTTAGTTTCAAAATAAGTTTTCTTGTTCTCAGCTGCTGCTTTTATATTTAATTACAAAATTGTTGTTTTATGTAGTTCTGTAACAAAAATAAAAATTTAATTAAAATGACATCTAATTACAAACTGTCATGTTCCGTAATTTTAATGATTTATATAGTAACTAATTTAAAAATCATGTCTGAAATAGTTCATGAATAGTTTATAGTGTTACAGTCTTGAAAATTAAACTCTTACAATATAAACAGAATTCAGTTTAATTGTCAAAAAAGTTGACAAATTGGAATATGTTAGTGCAACCTTTCTTATAAGGATTCATATAAAGGAAAAAATTTAAAAACTTAAAAATAAAAGGTTTAGAAATGAAAAATTTTAAAAAGCTAATAGAAAACTTCTATAACAGTCAAAGACAAATCTCATAAGATGCAAACAGATTGATTTGAATTCCAATAAAATCACACCTGTCCATCAGAGAGGAACCCAGCAACATCAATGACAGAGGTAAACTCCTTGGGGAGCAACTCCGGCTTGTTCACACCTACTTTTGCAGCCTCGGCCACCCCAATTCCTACAAATTATTAGCTTCAATTTCTCATTGCAGCATTAGGAAAAAGGAAAAGAGAGGTAGCGGAAAGTACCTCCGAATAATAACCCAAGTGAGAGGGCTCCAGAGAGAGCAAAATGAAGAGGTTTGAAAGAGCTGAAAGTCGCGTGTGAAGGGGCATGATACGACAGCGTCTTGAGCTGTAATCGCCGAACGGGAAGCGAAGGAGTTTGGGAAGTGAGAGATGCAGATAAAGATGGTAACGAAGGAATATGATGAAGATAATGAGAATGCGCCATGGTCTTCCTTCTCTCTGGAAACGCCCTTGTTTGACAGTTGTTATGGATGCTTCTTTAGAAGGTTTAGTTGGGCTTATCAATTTGGGTTGTTCTACACTGAGTAGGTTTTGTCAGGCCCATCACTATCGGTAACGGGTTTATTCTACATTCATTTCTGCACTCCTTTATTACTTACTTCACAACCCTTCCAATTTAAAATTTTAAAATATCCTCTTTTACCGCACCAAGTCACCACTGCCACCGTAACTTCCATCATTTTTGCTGTATTGAATTGTTTTGGAAGAGAAAAAAAGAAGAAAAAAATAAAACTTGTTTTAGAAAAAAAAAAACTCATTTTAAACATATTTTATATATTCTGAAAAAGGTTTTAAAAAAATCATTCCAGAAAACCTATTACAGGATATATCATATCTATTTTTAAAGAGTTGTTCTGAAATATATTTCATATATTGTGAAAAACTTGTTTCAAAAATAATATTCTATAAATCCTATTTCAAAAATCATTATTTGAAAATTTTAAAAAACTTGATTTGAAAGATTTTAAAAATAAATAATCTAAAAATTGCTTGAAGTTTGTTTGAGCTAGTCCGTGCTTTGAATAATTCCAATCTTTTAGTTAATGCTTTCCTAATTATTTTGTATATTAGATGTTAGATGTAAACTAAGTTTAGGTTTTTTTTTTAATGTGTCATAATGTGTAAGTCTATCGCCATATCTCTTAATAAATAAAAGTTTATTCTACTCACCATTTTGAATTTAATCGTGATATAAAGTTAGAGAACATGGTCCTGTGAAAATCCAGTGGATTTATATAAGGGTAATGATACTTTGACATTCAGAATGTGACAAATGTTTTACACTGTCACGTATTACATTCTGGGTGGTCCACGTGTTTTAAAAAATAAAATGACAGAATGATGTGGATTTAATGTGGAGTTCAAAACAAGTGGCAGATTCAAAGATGTTTTCTTAGTGCTAAAAGTTAGCCTAAACTACTCAGTTATTTGTACATTGCTACCGCTTTCATTTCTGCACCATCACTTTAAAGAAAAATGTTTCCTTCGAGATGGACTTCGATATAAATGTGTTCTTAAATGATAATTAATGAATTTTATTCAATAAAATTGGTTAAAAATAAACTGTGGAGTTCAAAACAAGTTGCGGATTCAAAGATGTCCTCCTCGTGCTAAAAGTTAGCCTCAACTACTCACTTATTTGTACATTGATCCCAGGTTTGTTACTACACATTGAATCCACTTCATTCTGTCATTTTATTTTTTAAAACACGTGGATCACCCAGAATGTGACACGTGGCGGTGTAAAAAATTTGTCACATTCTGGGTGTCAAAGTATCATTACCCTTTATATAACTGACTACCTAAATTTGATTGGACATTATGATGATTGGAATATGCTTATGAAAATTTTCTTCGAATCAAAAGATATCAGAGTCTCGTATAAGGCAAAAGAGCTTAACTTAATGAAGCATAAAAGAAATTAATTGTCAATGCAAAATTGAAAGATATAAAGGTGAAAAATTATTCCTTTTAGGCCAAGGAAAAAATCAATTTTGAAAGCCATTTTGAACAAAGTTACCACTAAAAACATTTGGAATTTTTTTGAAGAAAAAGTGTCAAGGGACAATAAAAGTGTAGTGAGCACAATGATAATCACTCTAAAAAGAATTTCAAATGTTTAACATGAAAGAGGTAGTATCTATAAATGAATATTATGCACACACCTTTATTATCGTCAACAAGATACGAATCAATAAAGCAAATATGGATTAGGTTGAAGTCATTAACAAGATATTGAGATTCATTACACCGGAATTCAATTACATTGTGTGTGATAATGAGGAATCAAATGATTTCGATGCACTTACTATACATTACAAAATAGTCTTCCAGTTATGAGCAACGGATGAAACCTCATGAAATAGAAGAGTAACCTTTGAAGGTTACCTTTGGTGAATCTTCAAGCGGATGAGGATGAGATCATGGTAGAATTCTTGGATAAGGAAGAAGTATAGGCAGACATAGCTTTGATAAATATTTCATCGAGTGTTACCATTGCCAAAAACTTGGACAATTTCAGTATGAATGCCTAATGAAGGAATCAAATTCAGCAAGTTATGTTGTAGGTGATGAAGAAATATCATTTGAAGAATAAATAAGTTGCCAAGGAAGAATTGTGGTTTCTAGACTCTAGATGCAACATTCACATATATGGTAATTGGGAGTCTTTTGCTTATCTTGATGAAAATTTTAGGACAATGGTGACATTCAGAGATAATTCAAGCATGATTATGATGGGAAAAGGCAGTGTTCAAATATCAATAAATGGTATTACATTAATCCATATCGACGTGCTTTATTTTCCAGAATTATGCATTGGTCAACTAGTTGGGAAAGGACTTGAGATTCTTATATAACAATGAACATGCAAATTTTATCATCCTGAAAAGGGGTTGTTTTTTAACATTGCAATGTCTTCTAATCGGATCTCCAAATTATCTACAAAATCATAACCAAATGAAAGACGCCCAACTTTAGCATTGTATATATGGCCACCTAAGCTTTTTACGACTAACCACACTTCAACAAAAAAGGAAGGGTGTGAGGCTTACCTCATTTTAACACTTCATCAAAAAGTGTGTGTAAATTGTATTATGGGAAACTAATAGAGAAATTCATTTCCACATGCACCACATAAGGAGCCTCTCAAATTCTTGAACTAATACATATAGATATATGTGACCCACCAATCTTATGTCAACTAACAACAAAACATACATGATTAACTTAATTGATGACTTTAGTCATAAAACACGAGTCTATTTTTTGGCTAAAAAATCACAAGCCCTCATTACTTTAAGATAATATAAGAATCAAGTAAAGAAAGTGTCTTGTTTATCCATTAAAGGTCTTTGTACATATTTCAGGGTTGAGTCGATGTCAAATGAGTTCAATAATTTTTACAATGAAAATGGTATCCAAAGGTAGTTGATTGCTCCATACAACACTCAACATAATGGTGTAGCTAAGTGGAAGAATCCAACAATCATGAATATAACTCAAAGTATACCTTCTAGACATAAATTTCAAAATACAATATAACCCGAAGTTGTTAATTGGGAAATTCACTTTCTCAACAAGAGTCCCACATTAGCAATGAAGAATAAAATCCCAGAAGAAGTTGGGAGTGGATTCAAACCATCAATATCTTACATCAAAGTTTTTGGTTACGTATCATATGCTCACATTCCTTATTAAAAGAACAAAGTTCGATGACAAAAGTGTAAGATACATCTTTCTTGGAGTTAGTGAGGACTCAAAGGGATATAGATTGTATGGTCCTATTTCTAAAAGGATTATAATAAGCATAGATATTACGTTTGAAGAAGACAGTAGTTGGAATTAGAGTAAACATAATGAGGAGGTTGTTGTCGTTGACTTGAATTAGGGTGATGATGATGGTGAAAGAAATGCAGTAGCTACTGCCAATGGAGATAGGGTTGAAATTGATGAATTTAATAAGGAGGAGCAAGTGGCAAATGGATACAGTGATAGGAATTCATCCAACTTGGGTTAAGAGCTACATGAATAAAGGATGAGATGACTTGGGTTAAGAGCTACATGAATAAAGGATGAGATGGAAGCCAGCTTAGATGAGAGATTATGTTAGTGGGGGGATTTTCAAAGGAAGATACATCAAATTTTGTCATGTTTGCAAAGAGGCTCAAAAGGATGCAAAGTGGAGGGTAGAAATAGATGCAGAGATTGAAGTAATAAAAAAAATTATACTTGGGAGCTAATAGAGTTACCAGCAAGACTAAAGAAGGTTGGTGAGAAATAAGTGTACAAGACAAAGTTTAATGAAAATAAGGATGTAAACAAGTACAGAATGTGTCTGGTTATGAAGGGTTACACCTAAAAATATGGTATAGACTACACTGAAGTTTTTGCACCTATTGCACGTTATTTCTATTATAGCTCTGAAAAATTTGGTTGGTTATTTATATTGTAATTGAAAAATTCTTCAGGTTAATGCTAAGTAAGCTTTTTTCCAGGGTGAACTTAGTGAAAATGTCTTCATTGAGCAACCACATGGTTGTCAACAAAAAGGTGCTAAGCAAAAAATGTACAATCTTAAAAAGGCTCTATATGGGGCCTAAACCAAGCACCACAAGCTTAGGGTAATCACATAGAAACATACTTTTCCAAGGAATGTTTTAAGCAATGTCCTTATGAGCATACCTTATTTGTCAAGTAGGAAATGGAGGTAAAATCTTGATAATATGTCTCTATGTTGATGATCTTATTTTTACTAGCAATGATGAACATATGTTTGAAGAATTTAAAAATTCTATAATGCATGAGTTTGATATGTCAAATCTTGGACAAATAATATATATTTTTAGCATAAAAGTCCTCCAAAGTAAAGAAGGTATTTTTATTTTTCAAAAGAAATATGCCTAAGGAGAGTTAAAAAGGTTTTATATGAATAAGTGTAATATAATTCAAAATTCAATTGTTCCAAGGTGCAAACTCATGAAAGATGAGAATGAAATTAGGGTGGACAAAACTCGATACAAGCAACTAATTGGCAACTTGATGTATATAATTGTTACTCGTCCTAATATAATTGTTGTTGTTAGTTTTTAAAGCGAATATATAGAGCTTCTCACAAAAATGCATATTTAAGTTGCCAAGAAAGTATTGAGATATAGAAAAGGGAATTTTAAATTTGGAATACTTTACAAAAAGGAGGAGATGAGAAGTTGGTTGCTTATACATACAATGATATAATCATTCACATACATCACATGACAATAACAACATAATTAAAAATAAATAAAACATTTTATGCACTTGTAGAAATTGAACACATGACCACTAGCCCAACAAGGAGCTCTTACCAAGTAAGTTACACATTACTTCTGTAAAGCATACAATTTTTCTTATTAACATACATTTAACCCCATTACAACATCTTTTTCATACACTAAGTTTTTCCTAGGTCGTACAATTTGCACGCCTTTGTGCATGACAATGAGAGAGCTTTCCAAACCACTTAAATTGGTAACCTTGCTCCCAAGACTAAAACTACCAGCTATGTTGAGCATCTCAACTTTGGTTTTTCCTATCCTTACCTACGCCTTGCTGCTTTGGGGCTATAAACCTCTTAATGTCGCTCATGGGCTGATAAGTGTCTACTGCCGAGCCCTTCAAGTTAGGATCCAAAGTCTCTCTAGGCTTCTTAGTCTTCTTGACCAGTTGGTTCCTCAGCCCACAAAACATGTCTTCATCAGTCCCCATCTTAGTAGCGTGTTGGGCATGTAACCTACGAGTACACAAAATTTTTAGATTAACTTAAAAATATTCGAGTTAAAAGTTAGTCTATACAAATCAATAATCGACTTAAGAGACAAGTAAACTCAAACGATGTTTTTTGTAGGCAACTTCCAAGGGAGTTGCTCCAGGATCACAACTATCCTCCGATCCTCCTCAAACAATATGTCCATCAGCCACTCCTTATACCTAAGGGGGTTATCGGTCCAATAGAAGGGAAATTTTGGATTGTCGTTTTCATCATAAAATTGTGATCAACCAGTTAGTTTCACCACTTCGTTATTCTCGATAATAACCTCCAAGTCACCCCTATGGTCCTGGATGATGATGTGGCTGATGTCACTGAGATTCAACTACTACTACTATCTAATTTCTCTTCAAAACCCATATTTGACTCACTAGAAGACATACCTTTTACCAATCGACTCTTGAAATGATTAACTCTTCTTTTAAGATATCGATAGCAAAGAAATTTCTCAGAAAACTTGGTGTTTAAATGTGACAAATGAGATCCCTATTTATAGGAAAACTCATTACCTTTCATCTTCCCATCCCCTTCCCTTAACCATTAGATCTCTCCAGATCTGAAGGTAAAGGGTTGTGACTTTGTCCCTTCTGTCCCTTCCAAGCATTGCATCATTTCTTATGCAAAACATAGAGCCGTCAAAATGGGTCACAACCCGCGAGCCAACCCGGCTCACCACGGGTTCAGGCCGGGTTGGGTTTGAAAAAATTGAATTTTTTTTTATGCGGGTCAGATTTCAACCCGGCTCACGCGAGTTGAATCCGTGGTGGACCGGGTTGGCTCGCCAACCCGCCTACCTAATTTTATTTTTTTAATTTATTATTTTATTTATAAAACCCTAAAAAATAAAATACTCTCTTCACTCACTGTGTATACCAAAAAAGTAACCTCTGCTCTCACAAATCACTCTCACGAAACTTGCTCTCATTTACGGTGTTGTCATTCAAGAGAAAATATTGTAGATTTATCTATTCAAGATTCTAATATTGAAAATGGATAAGGAACACAAAAATGATGAATATAAGAAACTTATTTGTATGTTTTTTGTGTTTGTTTTTGGATGACATTTGGATTATATTGTACTTTTAATTATTATTTTGAATTGTCTTCAGTTTAACATCATTTTTTGGGAGTGAAATTTGTTTAAATTTGAATATAGAAAGTTTGTAATTTTTTTATTTAAAAAAATTGTAATTAAATGGGCTAGTGAGCCAACCCGTTTACCCACCAACTCGTGGTGGGTCGAGCCGGGTTCAAATTTTTCTGACTCGCTAATAAATGAGCCGGGTTGGGTTGGCTCACTAAGTGACCAACCCGTGGTGGGCCAGGCCGGGTCGAGCCGGGTTACCCATTTTGACAGCTCTAGCAAAACATTAGTCTGACGTTTCTTCATCCTGCTTAGCATGTCACATATGATACTTCATCATTATATTCTCTTCGTCGCTACATTTCTTGAGGTTAGGGTCTACTATACCTATAGGGTTACACAACCAAAGATACAAATTTTCTTTACAACACGTTACCAAGTCCCAACATCATGATTGACAAGCTAGACTGAAGATCGATTACCAATACCTAATCGTTGAAGCTCTTTGTAAGCCTTTAACATGTAGCATACAAAGTCTTGGGTCCTGGTGTACTGTATATGAACTAGTACCTCTCAACCATACTAGTATAGGACCTGTCCATGCCCAAATATATGTCGAACTACTAAGTCGACACGTACTTGGCTCATCCCTATTCAACCATCACAGCATTACACAAGAAACTTAATCACAATGATCCATGGTTAACTGCGATAAGTTAAAAATTAACAGGTATTTGGGCCAATGGACCTAGGCCCAAACAGGTAAAAGTTCATAAACAGTAAGTATAAATAGTACATCTTACTAAGTATGTTAATTACATTAATTAATTATTACATTTATTACTTTTCAACGCATTAGACTGACATAGACACCAAAGTGTTTTCTGCAAATGCGATCCCTACTTAGCTCAAGGAGAACGAGCACTCAAAAAAAATATGAGTACGCCAAAGATTGAAGGTTGAAAATATTTAAAGTATTCATAGAAGTCTTTACCAAATACGTACTTGACTTGATAAAAACAAAAAAAATTATCTTCAAATATTTTTAAATTCATTTATTTATTCTTTTCAAAAACGAATAATTACAATGTTTTGAATAAGTCTGATCTTTTTGGATTTAATGAATGCTTTCCTAATTATTTTCCAGTTTTAAAACATGGGACACTTCCCTAATATTTCATTTGTGAAAGACGTCATATATGATCATATAAGTTAATCATTAAATAAGATAATTTATTTTGCTCACTAGGAAAATGATGTCACTTAAAATTATGGGAAATACTTTTTTTTTCAATTGAAGTTTGTTATCGTAATAATTTCTAGAACTGTTTTTCAAAAGGTAGTGAACTATAGTTTTACTAGTTGTTGTTATAAGCTCAAAATGATTTCCATGAGACGTTTTTATTGTATATTTTTTATAAATGAAAAATATATATTATTATTTATTATTTTATGTTATTATGTTTATTATATGAAAATAAGATGTTTAAATATTGTAAAAAAAATTATAACAAATGGTATCTGGAAAGAACCCCGAGAGAAGAGTCGTCAGCAAAGAAGGTGAAGAGGGCTAAGGCCAATGAAACCCCCATGGTGACAGTGGCAGCAACGGCTAGGTGGAGGAGCGTTGAAACTGGAAGAGTCCAAAGAGAGGTAAGTAAAAATTGGAAAACTTGTATGTATTGTATATGTATTTCATCTATGTGAACTAGGAAAAACAGAGGAACCCTAGTTTATATAGGGTTCCTGTAAGTCTAAAGAAAAGAACATGAATAGACAAAAATCCCTAAACTAAAACCCAACTGACTCATAAAATCCCGATTCTAACCGATTGCAAAACCCTAACTAACTTATTATTGCTCTTAAAGAGCAATATAAACTAATCTGACAACATTGATAGCCTCCCCTCAAGCTGGATGATGTATATTGACTAATCCAAGCTTGAGGATGATAGATCTAAAATGAACACGGTGAGGAAATTTTGTAAAGATGTTGACGAGTTGTTCTTCTGAGCGAATAGGGGGGAGATGCAGAAGGTTGGCTTCAATCTTCTCACGCAAAACATGACAGTCTAAGTCAATGTGATGTCCGTTTATGGAAGATTTGATTGTGAGCTATGTGCATGGAAGATTTGTTATCGTAGTAAAGGACAGTTGTGGCAACAGGTTGAATGTGAAGATCTTGAAGAAGATAGTGAAGCCATTGTATCTCACACACAGTTGCAGCAAGAGCACGATACTCGGCTTCAATAGAGGACCTCGAAACAGTATTCTATTTCTTTGATTTCCATGAGATGAGGGAAGAACTTAGGAAGATGCGGAAACCTGTAGTTGACCTTCTAGTGTTGGGGCAAGTAGCCCAATCTGAATCACTAAAAGCCTTTATTTGGATGTTAGAGTTAGCAGCAAAGAAGAGTCCTTCCGAAGGGCTGGACTTGATGTATCTAAGAACATGCTGCAAAGCCTAATAAGGATAATTAGTAGGTGCTTGCATAAATTAACTTAGCAAATTGACAATAAAACACAAATCAAGTATAGTATTAGTAAGGTAAAGTAACTTCCCTATCAATCTGCGATAAGAACTATGATTATCTGATAACGGTTCAAAAATTGTTATTTTCATACTTAATTTTGACGCTAAACACACCCTTTATGACTTAGAAACTAGCTTGAAATCATACATTTTGCTTAAGTTAGAAAATAAGAGAGTCAAAGGTGGTTTTCTTGGTTTTATGCTTGGTTTTCCTTGTTTTGGCAGGAATGAACATGAATTAAATGAAGGAAGCTGAAGTAGGAAGGAGTTGGACTCAAGAGAAGAAGGAAAAGTGAAAAAAGAATAATCGCAACCACCGCTCAGCGCTAATTACTGCTGAGCGCTGGTCTTGATGATGAATCCATTGGTCAAGGCTTAAGCGTCAACGCTGAGGGGAAGATCAAGTGTCGCAACCGCCGCTGAGCGCAAATTCACCGCTGAGCGTTGTTAAAACCCTGGCAAGTGTACCAGATCGTTATCAAGTAATATAATTGGTAAAACCCAATATTGTTCTCCCAAAGGACTCAAACGCCTGATCTTTCGTGTAAATCAATATCGTAAAACTTGTAAAGAAAATTAATTTGTGGTTTAATGCAAAAACAAAAGGTAAACATGCAAATGCAGTTGATTCAATTGGCAAGAAAAAAGTATGGATGAATGGAGTTGTTGGGGTTTACAATTTCATCTTATCCACTCTCCTATATCTACTCTTCTTATTAGATTCTCTTTATTATCTAATTGTCATGTAACTTTCTTAGTCTACCCTAAACCCGATCCCTCGGCGAGAAGAGCCTACTACTAGTTACTGGCTTACTATCCCTAGTCTCCCCTAGTAATTAGCAGTGCAAGTACCACAGAAGCAAAATACAATTGATCGTCCTAACCCCCTATTCCTAGGTGATATTTGTTGATCAAGAATTTCTTATCAGTTCATAAACTTCCCCGTATATCCCCGTATCGACAAAGGCAAACATCTATTTATCAAATGAGTTAAATGATAATAGCATAGAGCATAGATAAAGAACCCACAATTGATAATAACAGCATATGCAAGCATATGAATAAAATAAGAGTTTCAATATAAGAGAGTTTCAAAAGATTACATTGTTCCCCAACAAAGTTCACCATTGCCATGGTGAAACTAGATGAAATACAATGAAAGAATGGAAAAGCAAACCATAGATATGATAAAATGGAGCCTAAGCATCCAAGAAATCTTCTCCAAGGAGTGTAAAATAGCTCTGGACGTCTTCTACTGCCAAAAGAATGATATTCGAATTGCACTAGGGCTATATATAGGACATAAAAGTAACAGAATTTAAGCCCAAGCCCAGCAGACAACCGCTCAGCGTCCAACTTTACCACTCAGTGGTTTCCCTCAAGCCGCACCACCGCTCAACGGTCAGTTTCACTGCTGAGCGGTTTGCCTTTAATCGCTCTGAATGCTCAGCGTCACTGCCTGGGCGCCAGACAACAACTTTCCCTTGAATAATGGCGCTCAGCGGTGCATTTTGACGCTAAGCGGTGCATAGACTCTTCTTTTCTTCATTTCTCTTCTTCTTCCTTGAGTCTAAGACCTTTCTTCTTCAATTCCATTCTTAATTCTCATCAAAACCCTACAAAATAATGCAAAACAAGCATAATATCTCTAAAAACATCTTTTGACTCTCAAATGACTCAACTGAAGTGTTTTACTTGATTCTAAGCTCATTCTAAGCCATAAAGGGTGTATTTTGATATCAATTTAAGCATGAAAATAACAGTTTTTAGACCGTTATCAAGCGCCACCCTCTACTGGACAACGCTTAGGCGTCAACGCTGAGTGTTCTCTATGAGTATCGTACCTACTGTTGAGCGGTACCCCAACGTTGAGTGCTAGTCTCTTGGGCCTGAGCCAATTTCTGCTGATTTTAATGAATTATAAATAGATTTGCACGACCCAAAAAGGGTATCTTTTGACAGAAAGAGGCGTAGAAACACTCTCTTCACCCTCGAAGGCGGATTTTGGATGCGAAAGCTCGAATCTACAAGTTCTAGGGTTTTATCTTTCATTCCTTTCATTATTTTCATCTAGTTTCACCATGTCTATGGCGAATTGAACCTCCATTGTTGTTGGGGAAATGATGTAATCCTTTGAAACTCTCATGTATTGAATTGATTCTTAATCTATATGCTTTACTTCATTAATTGTTAGAGTTTTTCCTCTATTCTCTATGCATGCTTTGTTTAATTCATTCAATAGCGTGATCTTTGATTTTGTTATTATGCACACATACGGGAAAATCTAGAGATGGGGGAATTCTCTCGGGAGCAATATTACCTAGACATAGGGATAAAAGGATCGATTGCCTTTAAGCTTCTGTGCGGATGTAATGCATGATCAATTGCTAGGGAGACAAGACATTGTAAACTAGTAATTAGGAGTAAGCGTTTTTCACCGAGACATCGGGTTTAGGGTAAAGTAGAAAGTGGCATTGACATTAATGAAGGAGTACAATTCGTAAATATATAAGAGTGGATTACGATAAAGTCGGAAACCCCAACAACATAATTCATCCATATCATCCACCTGCATATTTTATTGGTCAATTGATCAACCTTTGCATGCATGTTTATTTTTGTTTTTGCATTATAAACACCAAATTTTCGTTCTCAAGTCTTAAATAATCAACAAATCACATGAATTTCTAGGCCAATGAGTCTCTAGGGGAAACGATACTCGGTCTTACCGTTTATATTACTTGATACGATTCGGTACACTTGCCAGAGTTTTAACATTATCCAAGTAATTTTCTGTTTTATATAGAGAATTTGTGTTACTAAAAAAAGTTGTAGAACATGGCTTGCTTCCTAGTATTCTAGTTTCTTCAAGGATATCTAGAGCACATTTCCTTTGACAAAGATGTATACGCTTCTTAGACTTAGCAACTTCAAATCCTAGGAAGTATTTGAGTTCTCCCAGTTTTTTATTCGAAACTAATGATGTAGGAGAGTCTTTATGTGATCAATTTCATTCATAGAGTTTCCTATCAAAACAATGTCATCCACATACATAAGTAGAGTTGTGAAGTCTGAGGATGTTTTCTTGATGAAGAGAGAATGGTCAGATTTGGACCATATAAAAAGGTAGATAATTTTTCAAACCATTGTCTACTAGTTTGTTTTAGACCGTATAGAGATTTATTTAGTTTGAAAACATGTCCCTTGGTATGAACATTTAAACCAGGTGGTGGTTCCAAATAGACTTCTTCATTTAGGTCCCCATGCAAGAAGGAATTATCCACATCAAGTTGGTGTGGGAATCAATTCTTTAAGGCAGCAAGAGCAAGCACTAATCTAAAAGAGGTGAGCTTAGGAACAGGAGAAAAAGTGTCTAGAAATTTTATTCCTTCTTGTTGGGTATAACCTTTCGCCATTAAACGGGCCTCATACCTTTCCACAGTGTCATTTGCCTTGTGTTTGATTTTATATACCCATATACACCCAATGGGGATCTTTCTCGAAGGAAGTTAGGTTAAAAACCAGGTACCATTGTCCTGTAAGGCTTTGATATCCTTCTGCATAGCATCTTCCCATTTAGGATTAATTTTGGCTTCATCATAGGAACTGGGTTCACTACTGTATTTCAAGTGCCAGGGTGTATTTCAAGTGCTTTTTAGACAAAGATTCATAAGACATAATTTAGAGATAGGATAAGGAGTCTTCAAACCATTTTTGACAGATACGGATTTAGATGAGGATTGGTTAGCTTGATGTATGTAATCTATCAAGTATTCATGGGTCCTTTTAATCTAGTGGACTTTCTATGATTGTGAACTTCTTCATTCTCAATAGGATCAGTGTTGTCAATACTGGTATTTTCAATGGAGTTTTGACCATCTTTGTGACTCTCAACCAAGTTCTGCTCATTGACAGAGTCATAGCTGCATGACAGATCATTAAGAAAAAGCATTTTATACTCTTCATTACTATGAGTTACTTTATTGTTTTGTTGGCTTTTGTATGGGAAAATATCTTCATAAAAGATGACATTTCTACTTATAAAGATCTCCCTAGTGTTGATGTCAAGTATAGTGTAACCTTTCACACCATTTTTATAGCCAAGAAAAACACCTTTTCTAGTCCTAGAATCTAACTTACTTTTGTTACTTTCTAATGTAGAAGCAAAGCATAAGCAACCAGAGACTTTTAAGTTGAGATAAGTCGGGGGGCAATCATATAATACATCATAAGGAGTTCTTTCACTGAGGACATGAGAAGGAAGCCTATTTATCAAGTATATAGCATGCGAGACAACATAAGACCAATATGCATTGGGAATGTTAGATTGAAAGAGTAAACTACATGTTATGTTCAATATGTGAGGGTGTTTAAGCTCCACAATAGAGTTTTGTTGAGGAGTTTCAACACAACTTCTTTGGTGTTCAATACCATGAGAGTCATACAAATTAGAACAATTAAACTCAGGTCCATTTCCAGTTCTAATGATTTTAATGATTTTGTTAAACTGAGTTTTAATCTTTACCATTAAATTTTGCAGTAAATCTCTAGCCTGACCTTTATTATGCATTGGAAAAGCCTAAGTGTGTCTACTATAATCATGGTGAGAAAGTATTTATGCCCATGAACAAAGGGGATGGAGATAGGTCCCCATATATCGCAGTGTATAATTTCAAAACAGTTAGTAGATAGAGAATTACTTTTAGGAAAGGGCAATCTGTGTTATTTGGCATAATAACATATATCACAAGCATCATTAGAAATTGTCTGTACATAAGGAAAACTTTTGCATATCCCTTCTACAATTTTGTGCCCAGAGTGGCCTAGTCTATAATGCCACAAGTTTATATTTACACGTTCATAAGAGAAAACAGACTTAAGTATAAAATCTTGTTCAAAAACAGGAAATGATTGAAGGTAATAGAGGCCTTTGTAAACATTAGCACATCCAATCATCCTCAATGTAGAGTTGTCTTGTATTTGACACATCTTAGAAGAAAAATTTAGGGTGCAGTTTATATCCCTAGTTAAACTTTGGACAGATATTAGGTTGAAAGAAAAATCAGGAATGTATAAAACATCAAAGATAATGAAATCTATCGAAATTTGTATGGGTCCTGCATGATGGACAGTGACAATGGAATTATTTGGTAATTTAACATATATGGGTTTGATCTTATGGAAAGTGACAAAGTGTTTTTTTTCATGGGTCACATGATTAGTAGCCCATGTGTCTATAATCTAAGAAAACATACCTTGTTTGTCCTCTGTTGTGTCTCTTTGCATTTGACTGATGTTATGGGAAGAATCATTTGTAACAATTTCTACATATGTTCTAGAGTGAAAGAGTTGAGGGCAGAGTTAATGTTTGTTTGTTGGGTGGAATGTGTCTTTGCAGAGGCATAACAAGCATTGGCAGAGTTCCATTCATTATGTCCCCCTCTTTCTTGATTATTGTTGTCACTCTTCTTGTACCATGGTAGGTAACCATGCTTAGAGTAGCATTCATCCATAGTGTGGTTCATCTTATGACAGTAGGAGCATTGTTTCCCATAGTTGGGATTTCTTCCTCTCCCTCTTCCTTGGCTGCGAGATCCAGAGCCACGTCCATGAGGCTTCCAATTTTGTTCAGTTTTCCACTAGTTTTGTTTGTCAGTTGTATTGGCTAGAACTTTGGATTCGGTATTCTGATTGGTGAGGCCAGAATCTTGCTTTTGATTTGTGTTGTTACATGATGAGGGAGAAGACACGGTTGATACTCGAAAGTGGTTCCATTAATAAGATTTGTGTTCTCACATTACTATAACAATCATTTAGACCCTTTAAGAAACAAACAACATGTTCCATTTCTCTGTATTTGTGAGAAATTTTAGGTAAGTCACAGTTGCAAGGAACATTACTGGTACAACATGGTATGGGTTTAAGAGACTCCAATTCTTCCCATAGGATCTTCAAATCAGTAAAGAATTGACTTACACTTATTTCTCCTTGTTTAATGGAGTAAATGTCTTGAAGTAATCACCTTTGGAAAACCTTTTTTTCAATTCTTCCCATAGTTCTTTAGCATCTTCCACATATATGACACTTTGTGCAATTTGTGTGGAAAGAGTCTTAATAATCCAAGATAGAATCATCATGTTACACCTCTCCCAAGAATTAAATAAAGGGTCATCTCTTTGGGGTTTCTTGATTCCCTTATCTATGAATTTTATCATGTTCTTGGAGAGAAGAGCTTTTCTCATGTTTCTGCTCCAAAAGGCATAATTGGTTTCATTTAAAACTTGAGAAATGAGGATGAGGCTTGGATTCTCTCCAGGATATAGGCAGAAGGGGCTGGAAGGGTTGATGGATTGATTCATGTGCTCCATGATTCCAAGAACGAAAGAAAGATGGGTTAAGCACGAGGATTCAAAGAGGTTTAGGTGTAGTAGAGGTAGAGCACGCAGCAAACCTGCTCTGATACCATATTAGAAATGGTATCTGGAAAGAACCCTAAGAGAAGAGTCGCGAGTGAAAAAGGCAAAGAGAGCTAAGGCCAACGAAACCCCATGGTGATAGCGAGAACAATGGCTAAACGAAAGAGTGTTGAAATTGGAAGAGTCCAAAGAGAGGTAAGTAAACACTAAAAAACTTGTATGTATTATGTATGTAGAGTAACCTTAGTTATATAGGGTTCCTATAAATTTGAAGAAAAGAACATAGACAAAAATCCCAAACCTAAAACCTAACTAACTCATAAAAACCTAATTCTAACCCATTACAAATCCTTAGCTAACTTATTATTGCTCTTAAAAGAGCAATATTAACTAATCCGACAACATTAATAAAAATTCAATTCTATAAAATCAAATATTCTAAAAACATAGAGCTTAATTATGTGGACAAACTATTTTTTTTTAATGAGAGTCTTTTACTATTTTTTTTTCTCTAATAAATTTTTTTCTCATAGTTTTAGATTGACGTTCTTCTTTGTAAATTTTCTATTATTATTTTAAAATATTATTAAAAGAGGAAAAATAATTTGTTTACGAAATCTCATTTTATACTACTATGAATTATAATAATAATAATAATAATTATTATTATTATTATACACGCCATTGAAAACATATCTATTTATACATAAGCCTATTCAATTTTTTATTATGAAAAAAAATATCTTATCATAATGATTAAAATAAAAAATACTAATATATTTTAAAAAATATATATGTTCATAAAAAAATATTATAAAATAAATAACTTTTATAATTTTATCATAGATAGTTTTTTATTATAGATAATTAATTTAGATTAAAAAACTAATTACAAAATTTAAATAATAAAATAATAAAATGAGATATATTGATAAAAATAAAATCAAAATATATATATATATATATATATATATATATATATATATATATATATATATACACACACACACACTGAAAGAATGGAGTTACAAATCAGTTATCAAGATTTTATGGATATGTGTGTGAAAATACTTTCATGTTAACAAATTTCATGCTTGCTACATAAAATTTGAAGGGTTTGAGACAAAAATTTAACTAAAATTCATTGCCAATTATAGCTTCAAATATAAGAGCAACCATTTTTTTTTTACAAAAAAGTAAAATAACTAGGTTAAAGAACCATTACCATATTGATTTTTTTTTTAGATTTTTCTTTTTTTGTTAAAGGAGCTTTCTCTTCTTCTTTTTGGAACTGGTTAAAAAAACTTAACAAATATATAATCCTGGTACTAATCATCATTAAGTTTTTACTTTCCTTTTAATTTTCAGCTAAAATAAGTTGACAAATTCATATCAAAGTTATTGACATATATCATTTGTTATTATCATTTTATTTATGTTTTAGATTTAATTCATATCTCTTGTTATAAATAAAATAACTATGTATATATTCAACACAAAAGAAAATTAATTTTATTTATAATTTTCACTATATCATCTATGTAAATAAATTTCTTAAATAAAAATTCGAGTATAAGTATCGAATTGATGCTATATACCAGAAGCATAACATCCATGCTATAAAAAGTTACTTATAAGCACTTGCAATGATAATAGAAAAAAGAAAAAAAAAAGAACTGTTATTTGCTTCTATTTAGTATCAAAGCATTTCAATTTTAAAACGCAAAAATGCATTAAAACTTGATTTCTGAACTTTTTAAAAGTGCAATTTAATTCAAAACCAAGTTTGCACAATTGAATCTCAAATCATCTGCGAGAGATTCAAAAAGTGAATTAATTGCTCCAGTGACTTTTTCTTCTGAAAGAATTGATCCAGTAACTTGAAAAGCTGTGGAAATAATTCTTCCACGTCTAAAAACCTATGTTTCACACTATATAATATTCAATTGAATTTGATTCCCAATCTGTTTTGATTAATCACTTATCAGACACAATTGAAATCTATAGACAAGTAAAATATTTAAGACTAAAATAACGTATCGCCATTGTCTCCATAAGGAGTCAGATTATTTTCTTTAGGACTCAACAATCCATAAGTTTAGCAAATGCAGAAGATGTCCCCTTGGAGTTAATAGCATCTCACCCTTCAACTTTTTTACTTGTTTACAGAAGTATATTATGTAGAACTCCCCAGATAGTATCTTAAACTGACGGGAAAGCACCGTTATACACTACACTGACTGTAGTTCAATGATGCTTAACAGCCATGTAGTGTATAAGTAGTGTATAAGTAGCTTCTATAAACCCCCTAAAGACTAAAAGATTATCATCCCCAAAGTTGTGTATAAGTAGCTTGTATAAATCCCTGTAGGAGGTCAACAGAACATTCTCACAACAATTGAATACAGTTACTTATCTCCATAGTTTGTAATTCGAATAATCATGTAGTTATTAAAAAAGAGGACTGAACACAAGAAAAGTGAAGTCATGAGAGAAAAGCATTTGAGTGGGGGAGGGGGCGTAAATTTTATCCAGGGTTGCAAGAAAAATAAAGATAGGGCAAAGTCTGTAAGAAATAAAGCAGAAGGGGCCTAAGGAAAGTAAACAGGCCAGTTGTAGTAGTAATGTTCTCGGTGGACCTTATCCCAAGTCTTGTTCCACTGCGTCAACACAATTTTTTTAACAGATAATTAATTCCTCATATTAAATAAAGCAAAAAGTAAACAAAAGTATCAGCTCTGCTCATCTAAAGCTCTCAAGAAACATTCGGTAAACTAGCATACCAAGAACTCGTATGGCTGATTCTTCTTCCTTGCCTGTTTCCAGTGATATTGCTCGAATAAAAATGCTTTATCATGCCAGCTGCACATTAAACGATCTTAGACTAAGTAATTTAAATGAATTGATGCCCAAAAAGAAGTTTCAAAAGATTAAATCATAAATAGTTAAAGAGAAATGGTGCATGCAGAATGTCAATTCTACTCAACTATCATAATCAGGATATGGGGGAAAATCCCGGGAAGAGAGAAAAGAGAGAAAAATGAATCATATAGGACAGTGAGCCTTTTCCCTCCCCCATTGTGTATACTAGCATTTGTGATATTGACGAAAAGAATGAGACCGAAAGGTGGAATTGGAGTAGACAAAGAGCACCAAGGTGACAATCATAAAGCAAAGTCCAAATACCTCAGGGTACAAGTGTAGGAGCCAACTGCATCATAAAAACAAACACATTCCTGTACACATACATACAACTAAAACAAACATGAAAACACGACTAGAAGACCTAACTTTTGCGTGCAAAAGATGAACCTACAGTCCATTGCAAGCCACTCCATCCAATAGGTAAGCCCAACAGAATACCATCAGACTAAGGCCTGTTTGGATGAATTTCTCCATAGAAGAAAAATTAAAATTGGTTTCTCTACAAGCTAAAATTAGTTTATGAACATAGTAATTCGTAGAAACTTTCTCATATAGTTTCTCTAAAATTATTCTTAACTTATGCATAATCTAATTTTAATTTAAGAAAAAGTCACTTTGATTTTTTCTTTCTTATATTTTTCTTTAGAATTGGTTATGGTGAAGTTCATCCAAACAAAAACAAATCACTTGAAATTCTTGACACATACATTGTGAAGGGACTATAAAATCCTTAATTGTTATTTTTGCATATGATTAAACAATGCACCCAATATACATTGAATATTAAGGGTCTTATTGGAATAACAGTAAGAAAAAAACTATTTCAATAATCAATAACATATGTAATAAGTTATAACTATAACTGATTACAGTCAAACTATAGAGTATTGACAGTGGTCTGAAGAGTAATCCCTAGCAAAACAATTCAGTAAACAAAAAAGATAATCTAAGCATTACCTAAACAAAGTTCAATTCAATCGTACTGTGAGGTCTATACTCAGAAGTTTGAAATAACAGAAAAGAACACAAAGGAGAAGAGAGGAAGAAAATGGTACTTGAACTGATTAGAAAGCGTCCACATATAGGGATTGAAGTAAGTGAGAACAGAAAAGGTAGCGGATCCAATCCAAATATTGACAAACCGATCCGGGTCCGCATGGGGCACGCCCGGGTCACCGCGATAAGCGTTTCCGAAGTACTTTTCCATTCTTCTTCTCTCCTTTCTCTGCTTTGCTTCCCTCTGAGTTTTCAGAGCTCCACTCTTATCCCCTTCTCTCAATGTAAACCACTCTTATTCATACGCAAATTCGCTCACGACGTCGTTTCATGCTTAGTGGCACAATTTCTTTTTGGGCTTCTGTTTTGAAAACTGGACCCAACTCTGTGTAAGATAGATCGGTTCAAGTAAACTATAAAATTCAACTAAAAACTGAATCACAATTTAAAATATTTATCATTTTTTTATTCTGTATATAATCACATACACTTACATTAACATACATTATTTTAATTATATTTTAAGTGTTAAAAAGGTATAATTTTATGTCTAATTTTATTTTTCTAACTTTATAATAATATTACTAATGAAAACAAATACATTTCACGTCAATTCACGTTTTTTTTTTAAATATATATAATTTAATTATTGTTAGATTATTTAATTATTTTGAAATGAAAATAAATTATTCAATTAGGTAGCCTATATGTTTAAAAAGAGTTGACATTGGAAAACATCACCGACACAATTAAAAAATACTTATATAATTAAAAAATATTTATTTTTAGAATTTCTTTTATATAAAAAATATTTTATAATTTAATAATATTTTTTATTTTAACATATATTATTTATATCATTAATAAAAAGATTTTCTATTTAACTTCACATAATTTTATTTTTCAATTTTACTTTTTAGTAACTATTTTGTTAAATTCATATAACTACTCCTAATAAAAAAAAATCATCTATATAATAAAAAATTACTTGTAATAAAATAATAACAATTGACTTTTATAATTAATTTTTTTATAAAATTATTTTATAATTTAACAATATTTTATTTAAATATTTGCTTTAACAAATAATTTACAATAATAAGAAAAAGCTGGATGTACTAAAGTTATATTTCTTTAAGTAGTAATTAATTTACTTTCGAAACTATATTTCAAACTATTTTGAAAATTTAAAAAATAATTTATAGATATAGTATTTTATCTTATGTTTGAACACACACACACACACATATATATATATATATATATATATATATATATTCTTTTTGAAATTTTAAGAAATTGAATACACAATATATAAATTACATAATTCTCTATATTTCTTAAATAATTTTTTAATAGAATAATTGAATTAATTTATATTTTAATTTTATTTGTTTGAATAAAATAATTTAATTTCTCTTTTTAAGGTAAAATTTTATTTTAAAAATAGTTGGTTAATTTGGTTCTATCTCTTATTCTTGAACAACTTTTTTTTTTTTACCTTTTGATGTACAGTGATGGACCTTTGTGTAATCTTTACCTCAAGTTGAAATGTAATAGCTACCATATGTTGACTGTGATCAATATAATTATAATAATGAAAAATGTAATTATTATAAAAAATATAAAGTGCAAAATAATGATAAAATGAATATAAGGTATTGTTAGAAATTTGAATTTTAAATTTAATATGTGTTTTTCGAGGAATTGGATTTGATGTTTGTACATTTGCTGTCAATAAATTAAATATACATGGTTCGTTTACAATAGGCTAACAAACTTAATAGTTTTCAATTTGATTTAAAGTGCTTGATTGTTTTATGTATCCATTGTCAAAACAAATTTCACAAATAATTCACTTATGTGAATCAAAGTCATTAAAATCTTGAATTCACTATATTCTTGCATTATATTGACTATAATCAACAAATCATGTATTTTTTTTTAAATATGACGTTTTGATATTATTTATTATTAAGAATGGACTAATGGAGAAATCAATGGGAAACAATGATCGAAATTGTTATAATCAACATTGTTATTTCTTTCTATTTACGATGTTTTCAATGTCTAAAATTATATCTAAATTTGTCACCATTTGTTTATATTTTATCTTTTTATTTAGGTTTAAATCTTGGTTCGGTCCTCGTATTTGTGTGTTAATCTCAATTGGATCATCGTTTTTTTTTTGTCTCAATCTGGTCCTATTATTTGTAAAAATGAGACAATTAAGCCATCTCCGTTAAGTAATGACTAACGCCATCTGTCAGTGATGATGTGGTGCACACTAAAAATAATTATTATATTACGTGTAATTTTTTTTTATGCTGATCTAGCAGTGGGGCACACGTGTCGATCTTTATCTTCCATCTCCTCCCATTTTATCTCCCAGATCGCCTCTACCACCCCTCTCTGCAAATCTAGCGAACCAGCTTACCTTTCTGGAATGTTGATCTCTTTGTGCTCTTTGTTGGTGTTAGTTTTGCTCATGGGGCTCACAGCAGGCTTTACCATGGCATGTATAAAGATGAAGTTGTGCCTGTAAAAATTAGCAGGGTACAGATGATGACAATAATGGAATGTTAGCTGATCGATTAGAGACACATATACTCTCAAGGTGTCATTCACCGAGACCTTAAACCAGAGAATGTCCTTATTAATGAATACTTTCACCTCAAAATTGATGATTTTGGCATTACTTGTGAGGAAGCTTACTGTGACTTATTTGGGGATGACCCACTGTCTACATCCTATGATCTAAAAGATATCGGAATCAAATGTAATGTGTTTCTTTAACAAAATTGTGTACTGAAATAGAAGCTTGAAACCAAACCAAAACCCAGAAAATCACACCAATGCCAGCCTCTAAACCCAAAACCCAGGCTCCTAATCTGCGTAGGCGACATCCACGACTTCGTAACGAAGCTGAAAAATCTAAGGTCGAACCTCGAACGTAGCATCGAACGATCCGAATTCGAAATTGCCACTGTAATCTTCCTCAGCGACTACTGCGACTGCGGTTTGACACCTGCCTCGTCATCGATTTCCTCATGGCGTTGCCCTCCTGTTACCCGCGGCAGAAGCACGTCTTCCTTTCCAGCAACCATGAACTGGCCTTTGCCTCCTTCCTCCACCTCCTGTCGCCACCTCCGGACAAGTCGTCGTTCTCAGACAGGTCGTCGTTCCTCGACCTTTAGAATACCCTTACCTGTCCCATCAAGGGTTTTCACATCCTTTTGTTCCAAACTGAAAATAATTAAATTGAAGGGGGTGTGATATCCTTCCCAGGTCGCAATTAAAAGACTGACCCATGAAGAGGAGTGATGATCGATTCAACGATTATACGAATAGAGGAGAAAAACACTATGAGGATCGATACCTCCGACGGCGAGAAGCGACGATGATAGCGGTTGTTGGAATCAGAACCTAAGGGAAGACACGACGATGATGATGGCCTTCACAACATATAATTAAATAATATAACATAAGACCACGTCATATAATACTTATATAAGAGTTAATATTAAATTAAATAACAAATTCCACATAATATAATACATATACAATGTCAACAAATTTTAACACCATTATTGAAAAGTTAACGGAGAAGACTTAATTGTCTCATTTTTACAAATAATAAGACCCAATTGAGAAAAAAAAAAAACGATGATCCAATTGAGATGGTTTAAACCTTTTATTTATACTTCTCCCTCTATCATGAAACTACTCCATTACCAAATATTTTCGTCCTTTCCATGTTCTGTAACATTTATTGCATATAATCTCCCTTTCAAATTAGTTTAGTTTTTTTTCCATCATTCCTTTATCTTCGATCAAATTGCTTTCGATGTCTTGTGTCTCGATTGAGTCTCTTTCGATGTTTCAATATTATTCTCTACTCAATTTCCTCTTTCAATATAATTTGCCTTTACACATCTTTCAGTTTAATTATTTCTTTGATACTAGGTAAACGTAGAAACTTAAAACTAATGTGATGACAATAAGATGTTACATTTTTTTTTCAATTACATTACATCATATTTAGAAAATATATATATCATAAGAATTGATGGGTTATTATATGTTTGATAAATTCGTAGTTGTGAATGTTAAAATGGAGAAGATTGAGTATATATACTTATGGTTGTTAACAAAATAATTAAAAACATTAATGTATTTTTCAATACATGTACGGGCATACTATTTTTTCAGTTTGGCATTTAATATTTTTAAATATGTAATTCTAAAAGTATTTGAGTAAGATATATAATAATGATAATAATAATAGTAATAAAATTAATGTATTATTAATAATGTAGAAAAAAATTTCTCAAGATAAAGATAAATAGTTAAATTAAATGGTTATTGATTACAATTATTTAATATATATTATTGATATATTTAATTAATCGTTACTAATGTTTTGTCTTGATTTAAGTATAATTTTGAGAATGAGAAAAAAAATGTTTTTAATAGATGAAATTATAATCTGATTAATTATCCTGTGCTAAAAATTATTATTATTATTATTAATATTAATTTATGTATTATTACTAATATATATATATATATATATATATATATATATATACTATTATTATTATATTTTACCTTTATTAATATTATTTTTTTTTTATTATCATATAAATGTATTTATATTATTACCTTATTTTATTTATTTATTATTATTACTCTTTATTATTAATATTATTAATTTTGTATTACTAAGATATAAATTTATTTATATCATTATCATATTTTATTATTGTTATTATTATATAAAAATGTTTTAATTATTATTAATATTAGAAATTTTTTTATCATTAATTTGTAAATTAATTTAAATGTATATTTATGAAATTCAATTTCGACTTAATTTTAGTTAATATAACTATCTTTACATATTTATTGAAAACATCAAATTACGATTTGTTATGTAATATAATTCTTCTAAATAATTTTATATAATTAACGTAAATTAAAAGCATAAATAAAACAAAATTTAATACACAAGTAATTACTAAAAATTGCTTACAAACAAATCACATAAATTAAAGGAGTTTTCTAAACGTGATAATCGATTATTATAGAAAACATCTTTTATAATGGTCTGAGATAATTGATTATCACAGAGAAAATCTTTTATAACGGTCTAGGATAATGGATTATCATTTGGGATAATCGATTATCAATGGAAGTTGAGAGCTATCTTTTAAGCTTCTAACCTAACTCAAACCCTGTGTTATAAATAGTGTGTTTCAAAGTTCTTTAAAGGCTACTTAAACTATTATAGAGCAAGAGTATAGTCTTGAAAAAATCTGAGTGTTTAAGAAAGCTTGTGGTTTCAGTGCTTGAAGAAGGAAAAGCTCTTACTTAGTGTGTCTAAGTTGTTGGTGTTTATATCCCAAACAGAATCAAGTTGTTCATTCTTTTGTGTGTCAAAAGAAGGTGTTGATCATCTCTTATCTGTTAAGAGATGTGTATCCTAGTCTCATCTTTATCTTTCTTTTGTAAATTGTTATTCATTTTAGTGAAAAGGTTAATCCTTCTTTGTTGGCATACCCTTAGCCATGGCCTAACACATTCATGAAGAGTTGGAGTCATCTATGGAGGATGGGCCTAAACTCTTTCTCTTGGGCCATCTTAAGCCATCATGAAGATCCTAGAGTAAGAATAATTTTTAGGCCTTGTATTTTGGGCCAAGTAGTCTAGATTTTATTTGGGCTTTGTATTATGGGCCAAGTAGTCTAGATTTTATTTGGGCTTTGTACCTAGTAGTGTAGGATTTCCATTTGGGCCTTATATTTTGCGCCAAGTAGAAAAGGATGTTGACCAAGCAAGTTAATTAAGGACCAAGGCCTAAAGTTGACCATGCTTGGACGTTCAAGATGAGGAGTTAACCAAGGGGTCAACATTTTGGCTAAACTTGGAGGCCAAGCAGGTGAGTTCGGCCTTGCCATGTGTCCTAACCTATTAGAGATTTTTCCCTCCTAGTTAGTGTCCATGTGTCATTCTAGGAATGAAGAGTTTTTCTATAGGTAGTGGTCACATATCACCCTCTCATTTGAGAGGATTTTGCCACTTGTTTCCCTCCTATTGAAAATGATTTCTCCTTGTTCTCCAAGCCAACCAAGGTGACTCTTTTAGGTTAAAGTTTATGTCCATTTTGAGACACCTCAGCCTATAAATAAAGGTGCTCTTCATCATGTAATCACCTTTGAAATTAGAGTAAAGTTATGCTGCCATTTTGTGCACACAACCTCTTTTAAGGTCACCCTAGGCTAGAGTAATTCAAGTGGCCTCCTTTAGCCACCTTCCTCTAAGAGTTGGCCCAACTTCTTTTAGAGAACCACTAGACACACCTTTCATCACCATTCAAACACCCAAAATTGTGAGCTTCAATCATCATCCATCACATCTTCCGCAAACTATACCAAAATTATGAGCTCCTCTATGACATGGCTTGGTTGCTCTTAGATTTGGCTTGTCCTAGCTAGAGCATTGTCATCTTTCTTTTATAGAGATTAACAACTAGACATAAAATCTTTTTGATTCGAACCGGTATAAAAATTACTTGTGTAAATTGTCTCTCCCCTTCTTTAATTTATTTATTTTCTTTTAATCAACGTAAGTTTTCAAATTTATCAAAGAAATTTTTAAAAGTAAAAGTATGTTAAAGGGAAGCGATTTTTAACTCGAACCAATTCACTCCTTCTTTATTTTTGTCCTACGCTAAATATTTCATTGCATGTTTTCTATAATTGGTATCAAAGCTTGCTTTGATATTCTTTCAAATTTTCGAAAATGGTCAAATGAAACCAAGTTTATGACAAGGGTGCCTTCATCAACAACCCTCCTTTTTTTATTGGTGATAACTATGAATTCTGGAAAGTCAGAATGCAAATATTTTTGGGGTTTGTTGATAAGGTGGTCTGGGAAGTGGTTGTGAATGGTCTTATTATTTCTACTTTCATTGTAAATAGTGTAGAGGAAGAAAAATATTATTTGCAATGAAATGTTGAAGAAAATAGACGAGCTCAAGTATGAAAAAGATTTTCTTGAATTACCTGATGAATTTGAACGATTAGATGTTGCACATGAAAAATTAAAGAATGATTTTAAAGAATTGAAACTCAAGTATGAAAAAGCTTTAGATGAAGAAGTCATTTTGAGAAATAAAATCTGCAATTTAGAAATGAGAGAGGCTACAATTATTGAATCTCCTATTTAGTGTCTTTCTTGCAAAAGCCACAAGTTTGATATTGACATATTAGAAAATTTACTCAAAGACATGGAGTAGAAAAAAGAAGTTCCAAAAATAAAAATGTGTCTAGAAGGAAAAATCATGTTAGAAAAACTCATAGAGTTTGGGTTGAAAAAGGTATTATTTTAAATACCAAACTGCATTGTGTCTCTTGTTTTTACTGTATAAAGCAAGGACATACCTCTAACAAGTGCAATATAAAGCATATGATGTTCCTTGTAAAAAATATGCTTAGGTTCAAGTCATGAAGTGATTTTTTCCCATATTACTAACCCTAAGGACCCATAAGATTATTGGGGACCTAAAAGCATGTTTCCTTTTATTTTTTTTGTAGGAATCTTCAAAGTCCAAAAGGTCCATGTGGTATCTTGACAATGGATGTTCAAGGCATATGACAGATGAAAATAAGAGGTTTATCAATTTTCAAAAAAAAGAAACAAGACTTTCTCATACGTAGGGACAACAATAAAGGAAAAACCCTTAGAACCAACTGCATTGGAGGAGAGACACTTTAACCGTCAAAGATATTCTATATGTCAAGGATTAAAGCACAACCTCTTAAGCATAAGTCAATTATGTGACAAAGGTCTCAAGGTAACTTTTAAAAGCGACCAATGCATTATAAATCATAAAAATTGTTCTGAAATTGCATTGAAAGGTTTAAGGCATAATAATATATACTTAATTGATATTGAAAGTGCATCTACCAATAATATAACATGTTTAATTGCTAAGGAAGAGAATCCATGGTTGTGACATAAAAGAGCTGCTCATATTCATATGCAACACATGAATAAATTAATTTCTAAAGACTTAGTAATTGGTTTGCCAAAATTGAAATTTGAAAAATTCAAACTATATGTAGCTTGTCAAAAGGGAAAGCAAGTCAAATTTGTTTTCCCTTCGAAAAAATGTGATCTCAACTTCAAAACCTTTACAATTATTGGACATGGATTTATTTGGTCCTTCAATGATAAAAAGTTTTGGTGGCAATTATTATGCTCTTGTAATTTTAGATGACTACTTTAAGCACACTTGGACTTTCTTTCTAACTTTAAAACATGAGGCTTTCAAAGCTTTCAAAACCTTTGCAAAAAGAGTTCAAAATGAAAAGGATTTAAAAATTAAAATTTTGAGAAATGACCATAGAGGTGAATTTCAAAATGAATCATTTGAAAACTTTTGTGATGAGCATAGTATAACTCATAATTTTATTTCTTTTAGAACTCCCCAACAAAATGGGGTTTTTGAAAGGAAGAATAGGTCATTAGAAGAGCTTTCTAGAACATTACTAAATGAATCCAATGTTCCTAATTATTTTTAGGTTGATGCTGTGAGCATTGCATGTTATGTTCTAAATATGATGCTCAATATACTTGTTTTGAAATTGACTCCCTATGAGTTATTTAAGGGGAGAAACCCCAATGTGTCTCATCTAAAAATGTTTGGTTGTAAATGCTTTGTTTTAAACAATGGAAAGGAGAACTTAGGAAAATTTGATGCAAAATCTGATGAAGCCATATTTCTAGGATACTCTCTTACTTGTAAAGCTTATAGAGTATTCAATAGGAGAACCTTAGTAATTGAATATGTGCATGTTATTTTTGATGAAATTGTAGACCTTGAAGAGAGCCCTCTTGAGTCAAATAGACCACTTGCAAGTGATGAAGATTACTTAAGGGAAGCTCTTGAAGAGATGTATATCAATGATAATCCTCCTCCACAACAAGAAGATGATCCTAAAAGCTATCAAGAGCCACATGGCTTATCCATGGACAAATTAGTAGGAGGCATCTCAATAGAGGTAACTACTAGACACAATCTCAATAATTTTTGTATGACAGTTGCTTTTATTTCTCAATTGAACCTAAAAATATTGGTGAGGCCCTTCAAGATTATAAATGGTGTGTTGCAATGCGAGAAGAGCTGAATCAATTTGAAAGGAATGATGTTTGGGAACTCCTTCCTAGAGATGAAAAATATCAAGTCATTGGAACCAAATGGGTGTTCAGAAGCAAATTAGATAAGGATGGTCACATCACAAAAATAAAGCCAGACTTGTTGCAAAGGGATATTTCCAAGAAGAAGGTATTGACTATGATGAAACATATGCTCTTGTTGCAAGGTTAGAAGCCATTCGCTTATTTCTTACTTATGCATCTCTTATGAAATTTAAATTATATCAAATGGATGTTAAGAGTGCTTTCTTAATTGGTTTTACTAAAGAAGAAGTATATTTTGAGCAACCCCCTGGTTTTAAAGATTATAAAAATCCTAATAACATTTATAAACTTAAGAAAACATTGTATGTCCTAAAACAAGCACCTAGGTCTTAGTATGAGAGGTTTAGTAATTTTCTAGATGAAAATGATTTTTCAAGAGGGAATGTTAATTCAACATTGTTCATAAAGAAAGTAGGAGAACATATTTTACTCATTCAACTGTATGTTGATGATATAATATTTGGATCTATTGATAACACTTTGTGTGAAGGATTTGCAAGTATAATGCAGGGTGAATTTGAGATGCCAATGATGGGAGAGTGATATTCTTTTTGGGGCTACAAATTAGATAGATGGAAGGAGGAACGTTCATATCTCAAACTAAGTGATGTTAATCCTATAGCTAGGTTGGGCCAAAACTAGAAGAAAATCCATGGTGGTGGTGTTTGGTGATGCTCTAAGAGAGGTTGGGCCAACTCTTGGAGGAAGGTGGCTAAAGGAGGCCACTTGGGTTGCTATAGCTTTGGGTGACCTAATAAGAGTATAATGATTCAAATTTGGCAGCATAACAATACTTTATTTCAAAGTTGAATACAAGAGTGAGAGACACTTCTATTTATAGGTTAAGGGTGTCTCCTAATTTTTAAAAGCTAGACCTAAAAACCCTACCTTGGCTAACATGGAGAGCAAGGAGAAAATCCTTTCCATTAGGAGAAGAGCAAGTGGCAAAAATCATCTCCAATGAGAGGGGAACATGTGGCCACTACCTATGGAGAATCTTCTCAATTCATAAAGCAATATATGGCCACTAACTAGGAGGAAAAACTCTCCAAAGGGGTGATGACACATGGCACGCACAACCCACTCCTCCCTCTCCATCAAGTTAGATGAAACTTTGACCCCTTGGTTAACAAGGCCAAAATTCACGTTGCATTTTGGTCAACATTAGGCTTGGCCCTTTGTTGACTTTAGTGGTATAAACCTTATTCTACTTGGCCCAAAATAAATCATACATCACTAGGCCCATAATACAAAGCACAATTATATCCAAGACTACTTGGCCTAAAATACAAGGCCTAAAATTATTCTTACTTTAAAAGCTTCAGGATGGCCCAAGAGATAAAGTCTAGGCCCATCTTCCACAAATGACTTTAACTCTTCTTGAAAGTGTTTGGTAATGGTTAAAGGGTATGCATCACTAAGTACTGCATATAGGTACTTAAGAAATATGAATACTTCTTGTTATTTAGATAAATATGAATCAAGTATTGAGGTTAACCAAACTATGTTTAGAGGTATGATAGGTTATCTACTATATCTTACTACTAGTAGGCCTGATATTATGCAAAGTGTATCTGTCTGTGCTAGATAACAAGCATGTCCTAAGGAATCACACCTTGTAGCTGTTAAGAGAATATTGAAATACTTAAAGGGAACGACTTCATTTGGTTTATGGTATCCCTCAAATATTCTCCCTAGTCTTATAGCTTATTCTGATGTTGATTGTGGTGGTTGCAAAATAGAAAGAAATAGTACTAATGGAAATTGTCCTTTTCTAGGATGTTATTTAATTTCATGGCACTCTAAGAAATAGGCTTGTGGGGCTTTTTCCATTATTGAGGCTGAATACATTACTGTTGAAAATTGTTGTGTCCAAATTTTTTGGATGAAACAACAACTTGAGGATTTTGATATCTTCCTAAATCACATTCCATTAAAATGTGATAACACTAGTATTATTAATCTGACAAAGAACCCCATAATGCTCTCTAGGACTAAATGTGTTGAAATTAGACATCACTTTATAATAGATCACATATAAAAAGTGTTAAGATTGTTGACAACACAATATCTATATCACTCTGGTTTTTTATGATGACAACACATTTTTAATAACACATGTACTGTTGATGTGTTACAAGTTCTATTGCTTATTTATTGATATATTGTTAAACATGTTTTATGATATGTGAGTGCATATTTACTAAGCTTGTATATGTTACATCATATCTGGTTGCATTACACATGATTTGAAAGATGAAAACCACATGCACAGATTTTCATTGTGTTGCATATCTGCAAATTGTAAGTCGACTTCATTATGGGGGAAGTCAAATTAAGCTCGTGACTATGCACAAATTTTCAAAAACAGTGCTATGTGAGATTTTATATTGAAAAGAATTTCAAAGTGAACTACAGTGTTGAAGTCGACTGTGTGCGCCACGCATTCGACTGTATTAGTTGCTTATTTTGAAATTTTGTTATGCTCATGAACTATAATGGCTATATTTTTAAAAGTTAGTTGAGCATTGAATATTGGTCAATTGCATTGACTGAGAAATTAATTGGTTTGACTGGATTGTTGCTATTATATCTTAATTGTTATAACTTTTATAATATAGTCGACTTTATTATAAGCACAATCGACTGCAAGAGCGTCTGATTTATAGAAATCTATAAATAGACGAGACCTGATCGTTTACAAAGAACTTTTGGAAAACTAACAATTTCATATTCTGTTTTAGATTGATTATCTAGATTTTAGAGCTCCAAGAACTCATCAAGAAGACGGTTGTGATCTTGCTTGGAAGAGTTTCTGAAGGAGAACTGTGTTACGCATACTGCTTGATTAGAATATGCACAATTGAGGTGTTTCTGGGTTGATCAAGAACTTGTTTGGCATCCGTGGTGATTGTTGTGATTGATGTTACCTATTGTGACTACAGGGGTTGGACTCGTGGAGTCTGGTACACTATGAGGATTGTTCAAAGTGGGTTGCAGATTGCAGGAGAGGGGATATCTTACTGTGTGGTTTGCCTATATTTTGGTTAGAAAGTTAGAGGGGTGTTTTATATTTTTAACGTAGAGGTCTTCTATAAAAACCTTGTTGTAAAAACCTTGACCATTATAGTGCATTTGCTTCCTGGTACTGGAAGGACGTTAGATGTAGGCATTGAGGTCGAACCAGTATAAAAACCTGCGTTTGAATTCTCTATCCTTATACTTTTACATTCAGTCGACTTTATTATCTGCGTAGTCTACTTTGATATTCCGCTGCACTAAATTTTCTTTAACTTGCGATTCAAGAAAGTTGTAAAGTTTTCTACTTTGAATCAAAGATTACGAAAAGACTCTGATTTTGAAAACTCACCAATTCCCCCTCCCCCTCTTGGTGTTAAAACGAAGCCTACCTGTTTTCCAACAAAAAGGTGATTGTATCATAAAATATATAGATAGTATGCATCAATTAACACATATATTCACCAAAGTCTTGTTTAAGGAAAGATTCTTTGAGCTTGGAAGAGACATAGGAGTTTTAGATATGTCATAGGACACAAACTTAGCCAAAATTTGCATTTTTCGGAAATTATCGCTTAATAATCTATTATCTCAAGCTGATAATCGATTATCACAGTCCTTAGAAGAGTGGTATTCGACTCTGGAATAATTGATTATCTCCAAATTTTAGGAAAACCGATAATCATTTATGGAATAATCCATTATCACATAATAATAATAGATTATCTTAAGTTTTTCTATAACACACTTTACTTCTTGAAGTAATAATCGATTATTTAGGTGTGATAATCGATTATCTATTAATCCTGGGCATTTATTTTGAAACGATAATTGATTATCATTAGTAATAATCGATTATCACGAACCACTATGTGCCTTTAAGTAAAAAGATAGCCATTGCAACGACTATAAACGACTATATTCCTCTTAAAAGAGCCGTTATGAGCCAGTGGGTGTATATATATGTCTCTATAGTCGATTATTCCATTCTTTCTTAAATCTCTAGACCCTTTTGTTCATCTCCATTTAATTTGCTTATGGAAATCTACCTTTTGCATTCTTCTTCCAAAATGGCTGAACCTTCTCACAAAAAAATTCCCACAAGAAAGAAAAGTCGTGCTCCCTCTTCTACACATCCTCTGCCTGCTCCAAGACCCGCAAATCTTAATGGTGTGGTCTTAGATGCTGGAAAGCATGAGGAATTTATAAATTTCTGGAAGGAGCTCAAGCTAGCGGCTCCGAAATTCTTTTTTCTTAACTGGTTTGCCAACAATGGCTTACAGTTTCCCAAGCTCCTGGAAAATCAAGGATTACAACATTTTTGTGGAGCTTTGGAGTGTTTATTATCCAGGAGGGTTTTCTTTTTCAACTTCAAATTTTGCAATGAGATTGCTTGCACTAAGGTGAAAGGCATAAATATCATCCTTGATGATGATATCTGGGCGAATGTGGCTCGCTTACCCATTAGGAAGGATGTTGTCAAGGTTTATATTGGAGTCGAAGGCTTCAACATAATGCTTGCTTACCAATATTTTCTTCACAATCCTCAACAACAACATGGGCGTAAACAACTTCTTCTTGGTGGTTTCAAGAAGATGAACGCCTCATCCACTATCTTGTTGCCTGGCTTCTTTCCCCATGTGCCACCAATCATGCCTAGTGCTCAAAGCAAGACCTCCTAATTATCTTCGGGCTTTTAAATAATATCACAATAGATAGACTTGCTTTAATCATTGACACAATGTTAAAGGCCAAAAGATATAATCTTCCATATGCCTTACTTGTCTCCACCACTTGTGAATACAAAGGTGTAAATACTATTGGAGAAAATGTCTCTCATGTTTGATGAAGATGTTGAGATTGTTGATCTTGTAAATGTTGTTGGCCCTTCACATGTTGGTCCTTCACATGCTCCTACAAGTTCTTCCTCTGTGGAAGAACATATTGCTAATCTAACAAGAAGAACAAAGGAGATATGTAATCTTCAACAATTAAGACATTCAGAGTTACTCGATCTTCAAGTGATTCAACATGACCATCTATGTGACCTCATTTCTAATTCAGATAATATGCTAACAAATATGGAGTGTCATTTAGATGAAGAATATGATGATTCCCCCTTGTGATGAATTCTAGAACATGTACCTTTGCTTCATGATCAATAAAATTATAAGTATTGTCTCTAATTATCTCTTTATCAATACTTGCCATATTAAGGGGGATATCCGCTTTAGAGGGAGTCTCTCAATTCTTTTTGCTTATGATAGAAAAGGGGGAGAAATAGGTTACAACTCATGTTTTAGGGTGATTTTATTACACTAATGTTATTGTCTTTGTCTAAGTGGAACTCTTGCAGGTATTAAATAAAAGCCTTTAACAATAATTTTTTATCATTATAAAAAGAGAGGAGATTGTTACCAATAAGTTGGATCAAAGCTTGAAAGATTTTGATGATGAAGTACTTGATAACGGTTCAAAAACCGTTATTTTCATACTTAAATTTGACATTAACCACACCCTTTATGACTTAGAATTAGCTTGAAATCATGCAATTTTCTTAAGTTAGAGAATAAGAGAGTCAAAGTTGGTTTTCTTGGTTTTATGCTTGGTTTTCCCATGATTTAACAGGATTTATCAGGAATTGAATGAAGGAAATTGAAGAAGACAAGAGTTGGACTTAAGAGAAGGTAGAAAAGTGAAGAAAAGAAGAGTGGCAGCTACCGTCGGGCGGTGAACCCACCGCTGGGCGGTGTACTTTCTAGAGAACTCTCTGTCAGACACTCAAGCGCCACTTTTGAGGGGTGAATTGGAGTGTCGACCATACCCCCGGGCGGTGAAGCCACTGTCGGGCGGTGGAATCTTCAGGGAACTCTTTGGCCAACGCTTAGGCGAAAGCGCTGATGGGTGATACCAGGTGTCGAACATACCGCTAGGCGGTGGACTATTGGGCCTGGGCCAGTTTCTGCTTCAATTTAAGGAATTATAAATAGATTTGGATGACCTAGATGGTGGATCTTTTGGCAGAAAGGACGCAAAAACACTCTCTTCACTCCTTGGAGGCGAATTTTGGATGCGAAAGCTCCAACTTGTCAATTCTAGGGTTATCTTTTCATACTTTTCATTCTTTTCATCTAGTTTCACCATGATTATGGTGAACTAAACCCCTTTGTTGTTGGGGGAAACGATGTAATCCTATTTAAACTCTCATATATTGAAATTTTTGCTTTATTCATATGCTTTCTTTTATCAATTATTAGAGTTTTTCCTCCATTATATTTGCATGCTTTGTTTAAGACATTATTTAATAGCATAATCTTTGATTCTATCTATATGGACACGTGTAGGTAGGTCTAGACACGAGGGAATTCTCTTGGTAGCAATATTACCTAGACATAGGGATAAGAGGACCGATTGCCTTAAGCTTCTGTGCGAATTATGTAATGCATGATTAATTTCTAGGGAGACTAGACATAGTAAACTAGTAATTAGGAGTAGGCTCTATTCACCAAGATATTGGAATTAGGGGAATTTAGAAAGTGGCACTAACATTGATAAAGAAGTAGAATTAAGTAGAATTTATAAATATAAGAGAGTGGATTAGGATGAAATCATAAACCCCAACAACACCATTCATCCATATAGTTCAACTGTCAATTGATCAATCTTTGCATGCATGTTTATTTTCTGTCTTGCATCTAAAACCTTAATTTTCGTTCTCTCAAGTCTTAAAAGATCAAGATATCACACGAACGTTTAGGCCTAAGAGTCTCTAGGGAAACGATACTCGGACTTACCGTTTAATTATTACTTGATACGATTCGGTACACTTGCCGGACCCTTAACAATACTCAAAGATTTGAAGAACAATTTACATGTCTGGATGAATTTATATTAAAGCTTTTTTATTGTAATTTAGATTGTAATAGCTTTATTCATTTGAATGTAATATAAAGAAGTCTTGTATTTGCCCTTTTAGTTTAGGATGTTTGTTAGAATAATTGATCATCACTTGGATAATCGATTATCATAAGAAACATCAGAAAACACTTTGATTCACAGATAATCGATTATCATTTGGGATAACCGCTTATCCCCGAAAGAAAGAATTACCAAGGTTTTCAAATAGTCAATTATCACTTGGGATAATCGATTATCACTACAATTGAGAACTGTCTTTTAAGCTTCCGACATAGCTTGAACCTTGGGTTATAAATAATGTGTTTCAAGTTCTTTAAAGGTTAATTAAACTATTACAGAGCAAGTATATAGTCTGAAAAAACTTTGAGTGTTTAAGAAAGCTTGTGGTTTTGGTGGTTGAAGAAGGGGAAGCTCTTAGTGTGTCTAAGTTGTTGGTGCTTATAACATAATCAAGTTGTTCATTCATTTGTGTGTCAAAAGAAGGGTTGGTCATCTCTTATATGTTAAGAGAGGCGTTTTCTAATCTCATCTTTATCTTTCTATTATAAATTGTTATTCATTTTAGTGAGAAGGCTAATCCCTCTTTAAAAGAGATTAACATCTAGATGTAAAATCTTTTGATTTGAACCAATATAAAAATTACTTTTGTAATTTTTCTCTTCCCTTCTCTACTTTATTTATTTGCTTTTAATCAACGTAAGTTTTCAGATTTATCAAAGAAATTTTTAAAAGCAAAAATTTGTTAAAGGGAGGCAATTTTTAACTCAAACCAATTCACCCCCTTCTTGGTTTTTGTCCTACGCTAAATATTTCGCTGCACATTTTTACAAAATATCCTTTCAAAGTATAAAAATTAGTTAAGAATTTAATATTAAAGGTTAAATGATGGCATAAATATGTACTCACTTATGTTGTTGTATTTCACAATCCTTGGCACTTAATTCCCTTATTATTTTGAGCATAATTATAATTTAGGCATTTCTGGTAAAATATTTGTTGTTTGGGAACAATCAACCAAATAAATGGTTAACAATGTTGAAACTAAATCTCTATTGCTAATATCATTATAGTGCATATTTCCTTGGCTTGTTTTATTTGCATATTGCTACAATGATCAACAAAATCTAACTTTCCATACTATTTCATTACCTACTGGTTTGCAATTTATTGCTTTAGGTGTATCGTTGTGACCATTTTAGTAATAATTTAGTGATAGTTGTGACTATTTTGGTTCTTAGAAAGTGTCAACTTAGACTTACTGGAATCCTTTTCATAATTGAGGCTCTAGTAGGTAGTCATTAAATTTTACCTAGTTAATTTGTTTTTTATAGCTACCACTATATTATGAATATACTTATTCTTTTATTAGAGAACAACTACATGGAAGAACTTAATATTACTGATAATTCTATTGTAGAGAAATATTTCGCTCTATAATATGATTTATCAGTAAAATGTTGCTCACACAACCAGGAGCAGAAACTACACAATATGTATGTTGATGATAATCAAGAGGTTCTTTACTCTTTAAATGCAACCAACTATAAGTTGGAAGTTGTTGAAAGTGAATAAAAGACAATTCATCAATTGAGATCATTTTTATGGATAAAAAGACATTTACCTATTGTTGTTTTACCAAATGATGAAGATAATGAAGAAGAACAAAATTAATAATAGTTGTTAAACATATTTTTTTTTCTTAATTTTTACTATTGAACAATGTTATTTCTTATGCTCAGCAATTACTTATATCAAAAAATGGTTACAATTTATTTTATATAATAATATTTAATTTTCTTAATTTGATTGTGTGTTTTATTATTAAAATATTTTTATGATAATCAAATAATTTCAATAATAATAAAAAATTAAAATAATTTCTAGTTTCGATGGTTTTGAAAACATCACTGAATAGTGACGGTTTTGGAAACTCTAGTAAGTAGTTGTGGTTTTGGAAACCCCAATAAATAATAAAGGTTTTAGAAACTTGAGTAAATAACGACAACTTTGAAAATCTTAATAAATAGTAACAATTTTGAGAAACCTCAACAAATAACAAAGATTCAAAAAACCGCTTAAATAATGACTATTAAACAAAAAATCGTCAATAATTATTTACTAATATTGTTTTTTTAATGATTTCATAATCACAAAAAATATATTTAAGATGGATTAAAATAAATATATTTAAGATGGATTAAAATTGTTGTGAAAACTAATTAGAATAAAATTTGATTGTAGTGTGTGAAATTCTTAAAATTTAAGCTTTTTCTATTTGACGGCTTCTTTAAACTTAATATTTTTAATTATAAAAATATTTATAAAATAAATAAAAACTAATTATAATAAAATTACAAAAATCATTTTAATTTTCTAATTATAATAATGATAATAATTTTATTATATTTTATTATCATAAAAAAAGTTTACAATTCAATAACTATTTTAACTTTATTATCTAGTGCTCTAATTTGATACTTTTTAATTATATTCTTTTATATTTGATATAAAAAAAAGGTAAGAAAATATGTATATGGGATAAATTTTTAGTTAACAGCTGATATAGAGAAGTGAAACCCACATTCGCCTATATGGCATTCGTAATCTATATGTACAAAGAAAGAATTGAAAATGCGTGGGCAAAAGCTCCTAGTAGTTCCTGTGGCTTTGATTGACCAAAAAACTAGCTCACTTCTCTATATATATATATAATAAACCTTCTCCAGCTCTCTTCTTTACCATTCATATTCTTCCATTTCATTTGATCCCTCCATTCTTTGAATTCTCATTCCTTACACAATTCTCACTCTAACTTCTCAATCTTCGACCCAATTATCTTTTCACTCCATTATCAGATTAACCTTCAGTTTCATTGCTCCAACACTCTCAATCACCACCACCACCACCACCCTCACCCTTCTCTTTGCAAGGTTTATAAATCACAATAGGTTTTTGTTCGTTTTCTTTAACTGTTTCATCTCTTTATACTGGTTTCCCAAACGAGGCATTTTTCAATTGCAGCGTGTCAAAGATTCAAACCCCATGGAACGCGAACAATGCCGCGCGTGGAAACCCTAATTGCGCCCCCGACCAACCATGACCAACGGCGGAGGAAGAGCCGCGCCGGACGACTACGGCCGAGCCGCAGCACGTCTCTCGGTGGCGCAGCTCTGCAACGCCGCTGGGTTCCACGGCGCCACCTCCTCTGCGCTGGACGCCTTCGCCGACGTCGCAATCCGCTACCTGCTCGACCTAGGCAGAACTGCGGAGTCTCATGCGAACCACGCCGGCCGTTCGCAGTGCACCGTCTTCGACGCGATTCGCGGCTTCGAGGACCTGGGAGCGCCGCGAGCCTTCTCCAGCCCCGGTGGAGTCAAAGATATCGTGAGTTTCGTGGAATCAGCGGATGAGGTTCCGTTCGCTCAGCCGATTCCTCGGTTTCCGGTCGTTCAGGAACGACGTCGCATTCCGAGTTTTGATCAGATGGGGGAGACTCCACCGTCGAAGCATATTCCCTCGTGGTTACCGGCTTTGCCAGATCCCCATACGTATATTCACACTCCAGTGTGGGATGAGAGGGTTTCTGATCCTCGTGAAGATAAAATTGAACAAGCTAGGCAGCGTAGGAAGGCTGAGAGGTCGTTGTTGAGTTTGCAGAAACGGTTGTTGTTGCGAAATGGGTCAACGGAAGCTAAAGCAAGAACATCAGCTTCGCCAGATAGTACTGTTTTGGAAACTCAAGGCGTTGGTGATGACCATAAGGATGTTGATAAAGATGTCGCTCCGGTTGTTAAGGTTTCAGTTTTGGATGAGGGTAATGTTGGTGACAGGAACCGTGTATCGGTGTTGGATGCGTTTGCTCCGGCAATTGAGATGCTTGGGAGTGGAGGGTTGGGTGGTGATGAAGATGATGGATTGGTGGAGAGAGACAGAAGTGAGCTTCCTGTTGTGAGACCTACTGTGCATTTTAAGTTTAGGACCGGGAAAAAGTTCATTGGGGAGTCTTTGGATATGAGAATTCGGAATAAGGATGCGTCACGGACGGTGGGATTGGTTGGGAGAGAAGATGAGAGGGATGATAAGAAAAGGAGGGCTGAGTATATTCTCAAACAGTCTATGGATAACCCCCAGGAACTCACTCTGTTGTAGATTGATTAGTGTATTTATGGACTTGGGCGTGGTTGATTTGCGTTAAAGAGGGCTGAGGGTGGATCGGAAATTAAGGGCTTGCGATGCTTTGGTGAGGACTTTGTGACTTTGTAGAATCATTCTTAACATGTTTTTAGAGCAGTTGAATTTGTTTCTTTTCTTGATAGTGTAGCTGTAATTTGTTAATGGATTTTTGAACATAAAGCTCTTCTGTCCGCTTCTCATATTGTACTTTACTCATCAAATTCAATTGGATCAATACACTGAATTTTCTATGCAGTGATAGTATTGTAATGATGTAATAACAGTTATTTTTTTAGGCACCACTCAGTTGATATAATCATGATAATAAAGATTGCGAGTTAAGTAGTACACTCGGGTGATTTTACAATCCCAGAACCTTGGTTTGAGTCATCTCACAAGCAAACTCAATTTGGTAAACTCGTAGAAGGATCACATTGACTCGGACAAACACATGAGTTCAGGTTCGAGTGCTGAATTTAGGTCCGAGTGGGGTGAGTTCAGTTGCATATTCTTACAATAAAAATACCTACCTTGTTGTTTTGGGTCCCAAAAATGGAAGAAAGATTAGGGATTTTGAATTGCAGCTTCCGTCTGTTATTCCTCTAATTGCAGTTACTAAGCATCGCGATTCTTCAAAATTTATCTTCCACATGACAACATTGTTATTTATCGTCTGGTTTCTCTTCACAACAGCTGGTGTTCTTTGTGATTGTGGGTAGAAGACTCATTCTTTTTAATTTCTGTTTGTGGTTTCAAAGTTTTCCTCTTCTGTTGAAGAAGACTCAATTTCAAGCTGTGCTATACATATTGACAATTTTATTCTCTTGAGTTGATCGTAGATTTCTTAAAATCTCTCACTCAGTCTTTTTGCAACTTCATTATTTCATGTTTTCTTTTACATTTACATATTCTATCATATGATTCATATCTGTTCTATTTTTCACTACCCTAAATTTGCCGATACTATATATATGAATGTATGTGTGTGTGTGTGTATATATATATATATATATATAGATTCTGAAATTGAAATTTTTATTCACACTAATTCCTATATTGTTTTATATTAATATTTTATTACATGTCTGCAAGTGGGACAGGATCGCACTCAATTAAAGACTATTCAGCTGCCTCCTCGGTTGCTAAAACTAGAAGTAAAATTGTTGAGATTTATTATTTTCATTATTATAAAATTAAAATCTTGAATTATTATGTTATTTCTAGGTGTCTTAATATCTTTTTATATGAAGGAAATTAGTGTAAATTTACAAGTCGAGTTTAGGGAACAACTACAAACTATTGAGTTTGACAACCATGGTTGTAACCGTTGCCTCCAGAGAATAGACTTTTTCTACCTGGTTTCTTTGATCTGTGGTGATTATATGGTTGGTAATGCATTCTTTTCAAAGGAATACAAAGAAGGGTGCCTTTTTATCCCTGAGTTTTTATTTTAAATGGTTAGATAAAAAATAAGGAATATTCTGGAAATTTTTCATGGTGTGGCTGCTTCAAGTCTTCGATGATTACCTTTTTTCTAGAGAAAAGTATAATATAAATATTGGAATTGCAGTAGATATGTGTCTGGGAAAGTTATACTATGTGTGCCTGAGAAAGGTAACATTTGTAAACATGAAATGAAGTAAGTTTTCCCCTTTGTCGTTTGGATGATTTCAGTATTTCATGTTTTGACTCAGATTCTACATTTTCTGAGGGTAATAATTACTATTCCTGTCCTATCACTTCTGCTGATAACCTGCACTGTTTACATTGCTGCTGATATCTGCATCATGATAAGTTGCTATTGTCATCTGTGTCTATGGCTCCATGCCTAGGAGAGCTACTGCTCTTGTTCTCACCATATAAGTTAAAGTTCTACTTGAATTATGGGTACAGCCACCACATTTACTGAATTGGAATATCATCATTTATAGCATAGTATAATATATTATATGATGCTACAGAACAGCATTTTAATGTAACCTTTTCACATGATTCATAGTACTGGATTCTTTTCGAAGTGATGCTTGTTTTAGTTTCTTGTTTTTATGCCATGTTACTTCTTTGTTGAGCCACTCAACAAAGGCACCTTCTGTAACACAATGATTGTTTTTGCTGGTATCTTTATACAAAGCTTGGAAAAGAACAATTGGTCATTTGAGCTTTTTTAATCATGCTATGTATCAGTCCTTGCTACTAAAAGCATTCTCTTTCTTTTTCTTTTCCCCTTTCTGCATTTAACTGATAGCAGACCACTTATTAAAAGGGTATGTTCTATCTCAGGATAGATATGTAAAAGATAAAGGAGAATCAATATAATTTTACAGGGGTAGATAACTGCCTAATGGAATAAGTAGTGTAACTAAGGGGAGCATGATGCTCGGAGATCTAGAGTTGTAGTTGAGGAAAGTGTGAGGTACGGAGAGGATGGGGTACTTTCAGGATTTTTTTGTAAAATTTTTTCCCATTTTTGCTTTCACTGTTTTGGCACTGCCTCCGGCTTGTTTTCTGGCAACATTCCAACAACCACCATTATCTTCGACAAACAAAGGGTTGAGATCATGCTGCACTGATCTACTTTTCCTCCTCAATTTTAATTTTTTTATTTTTTCATACAACTTTCTAAAAAATAAATGTCTTCCATTACCACATCATCCTGTAGAACAAACTCTTTCATCTTTTCTAACCATTTTGTTAGTATTAAGAAAATGGATGGGTGTAAGTATTCCCCTAGTCTAAAATGGAGTTATGGGCAAGTGGGTTCGGCTACAAATCCCATCTTAATACTGTTGAATTGGTTCCTACTAAAAATTACAATTGATAAAGACTGATGCTCAACTTTATAGTGTTATTAAATGCACTATGCACACTTCACCCAAACCATTTTTTTTGTCCCCATGAGGTGTTGCATCAATTTGTAGTGACGCCCGTGCCTTTTGTACCAATGACATAACATCAGAATGGTGTGTGGCAAGATCTTTTAACACTTTTCCTCCACGACGTTTTGAGGGTCCTATATCTGCTTATCTTGGAGGCAGCTTCATGTTGTTTTACATGTCTTTCCTATCTGTTTTACGGTTCCCAAAATCTGAATTACTATACTTAACTAATAAAATGTTAGGAATGTTAGGACCTCTAAGAGATGTGATTCCTTAGTACATAACTAAAACACATAATGTTGAGACAGACTAGTAGTCAAGTATAGAAGTGAACTAATCATGCTTCTATATTTTGTTTGGTTAACATTCTTTCCAGTTTCATCAATGTTTAAATAGCAGAGTTGAGAAGTCTTTGTAGCTATCCATTTGAAATTTTTTCAGTAATTCAGTGCACTACTTTAATTGATGTATGAAGATTTTCCTTATTTAATTCGAAATCCAAGGAAGAAATTTAGTCTTTTTATTATAGACATTTCAAATTCTTTCTACATGCTCTTAACATTTTTTTGCATAATACTGAGTTAGTGGAACTAAAAATGTTATCTACATATATTTATATAAATAGCATATCATTTTCTGTTTTTAAAGTAAAAAAGTGTAGAGTTAATTTTACCTCTTTAAAAATTATCATTTATTAGAAATTGACTTAACCTTTCATACCATGATTTGGGTGTTTGCTTCAATTCATATAGAGTTTTCTTTAATTTGAATATGTGATATGGGAATTCAAAGTTTTTGAAGCCTAGAGATTGTCCTACATAAACTTCTTTTTTAATGAATGCATTCACGAAGGCACTTCTCACATCCATTTGAAAAAGCTTGAAATTTAGCATAGATGCAATAGCTAACAAAATTTTGATGGCCTCTAGTTTTGCTACTAATGCATAGGTTTTATCATAATTAAATTCCTTCTTTTTTACTACAACCTTTTGCCATCAATTTGGCTTTGTTTTTTGTGATGGAATTAGAGTCATCTAGCTTATTTTTGAAACTCTACTTAGTTCTAATAACTTGGTGAGCATGATTCCTTGGAACAAGTTTCCAAACTTTATTTCTCTTGAATTGATTTAGTTCATCATGCATTGCTAGGACCCAATTTTCATCTTTTAATGCGTCTTTCACTAACTTTGGCTCTGTATGGGACACAAAGGCAACATCCAAGCATAATTGACTTAGCTTTCTCCTAGTGGAGACTCCTTGGACACATCTCCTATAACATTTTTCTATGATATATTTCTTATAATAGTCCAATCTTTGGGTAATTAAGTTGAGTGGTTATGGCTTATATTAGGTTGTTTTTCCACTTAGGTTTCTTGAGATTCTTTTGTTAAATTTACACTAGTTTCATCAAGGTCTGCACTAGTTCTTGGTGTAGGTATATTATTCTTGCTATCTATATATTCATAAAATGTAACATGAATTAATTGTTCAAAAGATAATGTACTTTTATTATATACTCTATAAGCTTTGTTAGTCACTGAGTAACCTAGAAAGATGTCTTCATAAGTTTTAGAGTCAAATTTTTCAAGGTTAGATTTGTTATTGCTTAGTATAAACCACTTGCAGCAAAAAACTTTAAGGTGTGATATACTTGGTTTCCTTCTTTTGAAGAGTTCATAGGGTGTGAGTTTCAAAATGGTTTTATTAAAGTTCTGTTGAGTACATAACATGCAAGGCATACTGTATCTGCCCAAAAATATTTTGACAAAGAGTTCTTTACTTAGTGTTCTAAGAGTTGATAGGAGAAATGCCATGTTTTTCACAAAAGGATTCAAAACTCTCATTTTGAAATTCACCCTTATGATCACTTCTGATTGATTTAATTTTCAAATTCTTTTCATTTTGAATGATAGTGGAAAATTTCTTGAAAACTTTAAAGGTATCACTCTTTATTGAGATGAAGAATGTTCAGGTAAATCTAGAAAAGTCATCAATTAAAACAAGTGAATTACAATTTCCACCTATACTTTTGGTCCTAGAAGGTCCAAATATGTCCATGTGAATCAGGGGCTAGTGGTAGAGACACACTATTTTGACTTGAATGATATTTTTACCTGTTCCGCTTCTTGGCAAGCATCACATAGTCTATCTTGGTTAAATTTAATTTTAGGAAATCTAATGACTAGATTCTTTGAAACAAGTTTATTTAGGTGTGACATATGAATATGAGCTAGTCTCTTATACCAAATTCAAGTTCATCATTTTCAGCAAGCAAGCATACAATGGAGTCAAAAAAGGTGTTTTTGAAATCAATATATATTTTGAAATCTTTTCGCAATGAAGATTAGTTCATTTGAAGATGAAAAACATATTAGATAATGATTAACTTGAAATGTTACCTTTAAGCCTAGTAATACATCTTCGATCTCAACCGCAGAGGAGGTTTTTACCTTGTTGGTACCCATAATTTTACCTTTATTGTTGTCACCATCCACTGATTCTATGAGATATCTTGTCGAATTTTCTTGCATCCTCAATCATGTGTCTTGAGCAACCATTATCTAGATACCACATTAATTGTTTGGCCTCAAGATGCAAAACATATTAAAGGACAAAGTTGGTACCTAGTTAAATTTGGGTCCTTTCATATTAGAGGATTTTAATGCTCCTTTAGGTACCAATTTAGGTACCAATTTAAACTTCCCTTTGGGAACCTCATATTTCTTAAAATAGAAAGAGTTTGGTGCATAACAAAGTTCACAATAGTATAAGCAAGTAATAGCTGAAGGTTTGCTTATGTTAAGAAAATTTATGGATTTTAATCAATTAATTTCACCCGTATTAGCCTATGTGTTAAGTACACTTCATTGAGAACTAAGGATGTCATCAAGATTTGAGCTACCTAAAGTAAACTTGGGAAGAGTTTTCATCAAATACTATTCTTTCTATTTGTTTTGGGTTCTCACAACTAGGTTCACTTTTCTTACAATTGTAGACATGGTTTTTATGAATATTTTCTAGAGTTTCTAAATAAGTTTTCATATTTTCATTTTCATCCTCTAACTGTTTTAATTTATTCTCCAACCACCTGCTTTCCTTTTTATACCTATTATTTGAATATTGCAATTTTCTAGCTTTCTCATGTAATTCCTAAAATGCATCAAGCAGTTGATAGTATTTGTTTTCATCATCATTAGAGTCAAAACCTCTTACACTGCTTTTAGAGGATTTAAACCAACCATCAAGCATAAATTTGTTTCTTCCTCAAGGTTCTCATTGAATTTGTTAGATGTATTGGAGGCATTGTCTTCCTAGGCGATGCAAGTTTTCTTTTTCCTATACTTGCTTATATCATCACTGTCCAAATATGACACATCTAATTCTCCGTCCATGTATAATGACTTAAACAAATATAAACATTATTTAATAACAATGAACATGAAGTTATTTCCATTTAATTCCTCTAAAAAATAGAACTCATTTATTATCTTAAATAAAAAAAATTTGTAAACACCAATACACATATGAAACATCATAATTTCAAATATAAGTGCACTAAACAACACAAATTGACTTCAATATTGAAAACAACAATAATGCATTTAACATATAATTATTAACTAAATAATAAATGGTTCTACATCATACATATAATAATAAAGCATTCAAAAAGAAACTGACCTCTTCTACTGTAATAAAGATACCACACAACCACCTAGCACGCAAACACCAAACCACCAACACCAACCCTAATCACCAATGAAGCACAAATGAAAACAAGCACAGATGAGGAAGAAACTCGATCCTAGCACCAACTTAGCATGAAATAACCAACAATAACCACCTTCATACAACAACAATCAAAACGAAAAAAATTGGCATCACTATAACCAACCATAACCACTACTCCAACACCTACACAAAACACCACATGTAATACAAAACCAATTAGAAAAGCAAATGAAAGCCAAAATTCAATCTCTACGAAAACCATAAACAAACCTTCATCAGCTTTAGTAACAACCACCTCCTCCACCTTACCTCAGCCACACCAGATCCATAGTCACCACCATGCATTTTCATAACACCTTTGGCTTCCCCTTCCATGATGTAACTGTTAAGACTCCGGAAAGTGTACCGAATCGTATCAAGTAATATAATTGGTAAGACCAAGTACGTTTTCCCTAGAGACTCACGGCCTAGACAGTCATGTGATTTCTTGATTAATTAAGACTTGAGAACAAAATCATTTTGTTTATAATGCAGAAAATAAACATGAATGCAAGTGTTGATCAATTGACAATAAGAATGCACAGGTGATTGGTTTGTAAATTATGGAATGATTATGTTGTTGGGGTTTCAATTTCTCCTATCCACTCTCATGTATTTATAAATTCATCTTCTTCATTAATGTTAATGCCACTTTCTAATTTACTTTAAACCCAATGTCTCGGCGAAGAAAGTCTATCCTTAATTATTAGTTTGCAATGTCTTGTCTCCCTAATAATTAATTCTGCATTACAAATTCACAGAAGCTTAAAGGCAACCAAAGCTCATATCCCTATGTCTAGGCAATACTACTTTTGGGAGAAATTCCCCAGATCTAGATTTCCCCGTATGTGTCTATCTCGACAAAATCAATTATCATGCTATGAATGAGTTAAACAAAACAAGCATAGAGTATAGAGGAAAAATCCTAACAATTAATGAACGAAGCATTTAATAATATAAATCAATTCAATACATGAGAGTTTCAAAAGGATTACATCGTTTCCCCAACAACAAATAGAGTTTAGTTCACCATTGACATGGTGAAACTAGATGAATAATGGAAAAGAATGAAAGATAAAGCCTAAAAATTGAAGATAGGAGCTTCTGCATCCAAATCTGCCTCCAAGGGGTGAAAGGAAGTGTTTCTGCGCCTCTTTCTGTCAAAAGATCCCCTCTCTAGGTCGTTCAAATCATTAAATAGCTCGAAATAATCACAAAAAACACAGCCCAAGCCCACTCATCGGCGTTCAACGGCCCAACTTAGGGCTCTCAAGCGTGACTGCGAGAGCTCTGCGCTCAGCGTCCTTGGAAGGGCGCCCAAGCGTCACCTGCGGTACAAAAATGGCGCTCAGCGGTACTGGAAAGGCACTCAAGCGTGAGTGCGAGACTGTTGTGCTGAGGGCCTTAGAAAAAGGGCAGTCAGGCGCCAATGCGAGACTTCAGCGCTGAAGGCCCCCCAAAGGGCGCTCAAGTGTCCTAAGATTCCTTTTTCTTATGCCTTTCCATCTTTTCCTGAGTTCCAACTCCTTGATACTTCAACTCTTCTCCCAAATCATCTCAATTCCTTTTAAAACAAGGAAATCTAAGCATAAAATCAATAAGTTCACCTTTAACTCTCTTATTCTCATCACTTTAGCAAAAGCATGATTTCAACCTATTTTATAAGTCAAAAAGGGTGTTTTTAGTATCAAAATTAAGTATCAAATAACGATATTTTCAACCGTTATCACAACCTCAAACTTAGAACTTTGCTTGTCCTCAAGCAAACAAGATGTAACTCAGCTTTCAAACAATCAATACAATGGTTCAACACATTCCAAAACTCTTTCTTTCAAGACAAGTAATTACTCAAGTCAACTCATCATAAAGAATATCAGTGAAGATGTACAAATGCCTTGATTCAAATTACTCATCGTGGTGCTCACATAATCACATAATATCCAAAAGATGTTATCCTCATGTATGATCAATTAACTAAGCATAGATGTAATCATGTATTCATAGAACTACTCCTCACCATTCAAAGTGTTTCACTCAATCACACAGGTGTATATAGAGGTGACTCCTTCACTCTACTATCCCAATGTCACATAAAACGAAATTTCCTTTTATTTAACCACAATAAAAAATACTCACAAACAAGTATCATCACAAGGTCTTTTCATGGCTTGTAATGTGGCTGCACTAAGAAGAAAATTGGTTTTTCTAGATCGCAAAATCCTTGAGTTAAGAGAGCCTTTCGTAATTTCATCATTCAACACATTCTCTCTTTCCAAAAACCATTCTCGCTTATTCCCAATTTCCCTTTTCATTGAGCTTTTTCTTTTCTTCTTCCTTTCTTTTTTTTTTACTATTTCATATTTGCTCAACATTTAGCTCAATGCTCATTATTATTTTTCTTTTTCAACTTTCCAAACAACCCCAAACTTGAACCTTTATTGTAATGCCCCGGCAACTTACAGGGACTGTTGACTGCCCCCACACATCAACACGAGGCTTTCTAGTGTGCTTTGTCCTCACTCGCACACTTTCCGGGAAAACTTTCCAGAAGGTCACTCATCCCTAAATTACTCCAGGCTAAGCACGCTTAACCATGAAGTTTTTATGGGTTACGCTACCAAAAAGCAAATGCATTTGTTGATATACAGTCTCTAGATCCCTCTCATTCCAGTGTATGTTCGATTCGTCCATGTGTCCCTTCCACTGGAAGCCTGCCAGGAGCCGCTCCTTGTCCGTGCCTCTTGCACCGGCGATCACTCCCTGCCTTCGCTAGTGCCCGGGTGTCACATGCCCACCAGTTTCCGCTTGGTTCATCCTCGAACCACACCGTACTGGGAGAGGCTAGGCTCTGATACCATCTCACACACCACTCTTTTATTTGTTTCTTCTATTCACTCTCTCTCACTACACTTACGTTGCACCACACTTCTATCTCACACACTCTTTAATTTTATTTTGACTTTTCAAACACTCATCTCTCACTCCCATCTCTTCTTTTCACATTAACCACACACACACATGTTCTTTTGCTTCATTTTCTTCTTCTTGCTTTACATCACTCCTCATCATAGTCTTCCTCCCATTTTTCTTCAACCCTCTTTACACGTAAATTCCATGCATTCCCATCCTCTTTTTTTTCTTCTTTTTCAACACAAAAACAAAACTCCATTCTCTTTCTTCTTTTCACTTTTTCTCTGCTCATTACGAAACCCAACACACACTCTTCTAAATTCCACTTTTCATTACCCTTTGACTTTTCATCACCCATTTAACTAAAATTGCTCCCATTCATTCCCGTCAAACACATTCACCCACCTTCTCTCAAATAAAAACCCAAGACAACATTTTTCCCTTCTCTTTTCTCACTCTCAACATGTTTCTTTCCCACTGCAACATCCCAACACTCCTTCCCCTTCATGTTTTTTTTATTTATAATAAAACACAAAGTTCCACTCACTCCATCTTTCCCCTCCAAAATCGTGACCCCATATCCCTTGCTACTCTCTTCTATTTCATTTCACACTTCTTATTGGGTTGTGAAGGGGTATACTTTGGGTTGTGTATATATATTGATTTTCGTTTTTTTTTGTTATGGGTATACTTTGAACTTTACATGTTGGTTTTTCAAAAAGTGTTGTTCTTAAAATGGGTACACATTGAGAGTTCTCTCCCATTGTTGGAAGAGAAAATAGTGAGTTATGACTATGAGTGGAGTAGAAGTAATGTTTTAGTGAGTTGGGGTACATGGGGTTTATGGAATGGTGATGGAAGAAGAAGCTTGGTTGCATGGGAATAATAAGATCATGAAAGAAGAATAGTGTAAGTGGAAGGAGGAGATGGACACATTACAAATCACCTAGAAAGGCAAGGAGAAAAGATGGAAGTCTTGGAGTTGGAGTTGAGAAGGAGAACAAAATATGAGAGAGGTTTTAGGATTGAGAAGTCATAGAGAGATAAAATAAAAATGGTGATGTGTGTTGATGATATGCTACATAAATTGGAAATAGAGGAGAGAGGAGAAAGAAAAATGCATTGTGTGAATTGGGTGTGTTTACGTAAGGGGTTTAACTTGGGATATAATATGGTGTATGATGGGTAGAAGGTAACATGATAATGTTGATGCATGCTTTCTTTCTTTTGTGTTGAGAATAAAGTTAACATGTTGATGCATGCTCTCTCTTTTTGTGTTTAGTTTCATGTGTTGTTGTATGGAGTTTTTTTGGTGTCTTATGTGGAAGAAGAACATCATGTGACACCTGGGCATTGACGAGGGCGGGGAGTGATTGCCGGTGCAAGAAGCGCGGACAAGGAGCGGCTCCTGGCAGGCTTCCAGTGGAAGGGACACATGGACGAATCAAACATACACCGTAATGAGAGGGATCTAGAGACTGTATAGGTATGGGACTATACGGTTGAAGGATAGCTTAAAGGAATTGATTTGACTACTCATATCAACAAATGCATTTGCTTTTCGGTAGCCTAACCCATAAGAATTTCATGGTTAAGCGTGCTTAGCCTGGAGTAATTTAGGGATGGGTGACCTTCTGGGAAGTTTTCCCGGAAAGTGTGCGAGTGAGGACAATGCACACTGAAAAGCCTCGTGTTGATGTGTAAGGGCAGTCAACACGGTGTGGTTCGAGGATGAACCAGAGCGGAAGCAAACAAAAGATCATTTCTTCTACGGGTTCTTTTGGATTCAGCCATGGAAAGTTTGAAGAAGAAAGGAAACTTTTGAGAAAGATGAAGAAATTTGTTTCAGATCTGATTTTGGGGGTTTCTGGGTGCAAAGAAGTGACCATTAATCCATTATAGGGGGCTATTTATAAGAAAAATGGAAAAACTAGCCGTTTATAGCCGTTATGGGTCTCTCCAACGGCTTTATTTTTGAAACTGTTTGCGTGATAATCGATTATTGCTAGATATAATCGATTATCTGTTTATCAGTCACTTACCAGCACAATAATCGATTATGTCTGAAGATAATCGATTATTTGTTCATAATTTTCCAGAATTGAGTTTGAGTTTAAATAATCGATTATTCTATGAGATAATCAATTATTTGCGATTAAGGGGTTCTTAAAAGCAAAAAATAATTGATTAAAAATGCTAACCTTGCGAAAATTGAAAATTTTCATAAGCTTTGATCTTAAGACATATCTAACACTCCTAGCTCTCTTCTAAGCTCATAAAATCTATCCTTAGGCAGTGCCTTTGTGAAAATATCAGCTAATTGATGTAAGGTATCAATATATTCAATTTGGCAGTCTCCCTTTTGAATATGGTCTCTCAAGAAATGATGTCTAATCTCAATGTGCTTAGTTCTTGAATGCATTATGGGGTTCTTAGTCAGATTTATAACACTAGTATTATCACATTTTAATGGAATATGATCAAGGAAGATATCAAAGTCTTTCAGTTGCTGTTTCATCCACAGAATTTGGGCACAACAATTCCCAACAGCAATATATTCAGCTTCAGTGGTAGACAAAGCTACACACGCTTGTTTCTTTGAGTGCCAAGACACTAAAGAACAACCTAGAAAATGACAGGTTCCACTAGTACTTTTTTTTATCAATTTTACAGCCACCATAATCAGCATCAGAATATCCTATTAAACTAGGTGAAGCATCAGAAGGATACCAAAGTCCAAAAGAAGTAGTTCCCTTAAGGTATTTTAAGATTCTCTTGACTGCAGTCAAATGAGATTCTTTAGGATTGGCTTGGTACCTAGCTCATACACATACACTTTGCATAATATCTGGTCTACTAGCAGTTAGGTACAACAAAGATCCTATCATACCTCTAAACATAGTTTCATTTACTCCTTCTCCAGATTCATCCTTATCTAAATAGCACGAAGTTGCCATGGGTGTATTTTCTTCTTTGCAAGTATCCATACCAAATTTTTTAAGAACTTCCCTACAATATTTTGTTTAGGAGATAAAGGTACCTCTATTCATTTGCTTTATTTGTAATCCTAAAAAGAAATTTAGTTCACCCATCATAGACATCTCAAACTCACCTTGCATTATCTGTGCAAATTCTTCACACAAAGAATTATAAGTAGACCCAAATATAATATCATCTACGTAAACTTGCACAATCAAAATGTGTTTACCTACTTTCTTAATAAATAAGGTTGAATCAACCTTACCTCTAGAAAAGTCATTATCAATTAAGAAGGTACTAAGTCTTTCATACCAAGACATAGGTGCCTGTTTAAGACCATACAGAGCCTTTTTCAATTTATAAACATGGTTAGGATATTTGAAATCCTCAAAACTAGGAGGTTGACTAATATACACCTCCTCTTTTATAAAACCATTTAAAAAAAGCAGTTTTTACATCCATTTCATACAATTTAAATTTCATCAAAGATGCATATGGAAGTAATAATCTAATTGCTTCTAACCTGGCTACCGGTGCATATGTTTCATCATAGTTTATACCTTCCTCTTGACAGTAGCCCTTTGCAACTAGCCTTGCTTTGTTCTTTGTGATGTTTCCATCCTCATCAAGCTTGTTTCTAAATACCCATTTTGTTCCTATGACTTGATAATCATCTTGCTTCGGAATAAGTTCCCAAACTTCATTCCTTTCAAATTGATTTAGCTCTTCTTGCATAGCAACGCACCACTTATCATCTTGAAGAGCTTCCTTTATATTCTTGGGTTCTATCTAAGACACAAAAGCTACAGTTAGACAAATTATTAAGATTATGTCTAGTAGTTACTCCTTTTGAAATATCTCCAATGATGTTGTCCAAGGAGAGTCCTCTTAGTTATTGATAGCTTTTAGGATCAACTGCTTGAGGTGTTTCTTGAAGTTCCGGAGGATAGTTCTCGTTTAGGTACATCTCTTCAAGAGCTTCCCTTAGATAATCCTCATCACCTACAATAGGTTTATTTGACTCAAGAGGGTTTACCTCAAGGTCCACAATCTCATCAAAGACAACATGCATTGATTCTTCAATTATCAAAGTTCTTCTATTGAATACTCTATAAGATTTGCTAGTCAAAGAATATCCTAGAAAAATTGCTTCATCAGATTTTGCATCAAATTTACCAAGATTATCTTTACCATTATTCAAGACAAAGCATTTGCATCCAAAAATTTTCAAGTGAGATACATTTGGTCTTCTACCATTCAACCATTCATAAGGAGTTACTTTTAGAATTGGCCTAATAAGCATCATGTTCAACACATAACAAGCAGTACTAACTGCATCAGCCCAAAAATATTTTGGTACATTAAATTCATTCATAAGGGTCCTAGCTAATTCTTCTAATGATCTATTTTTCCTTTCAACAACACCATTCTGTTGGGGAGTTCTAGGTGTTGAAAAGTTATGTGCAATGCCATATTCTTCACAAAATTTTTCAAAAGATTCATTTTCAAATTCACCACCGTGATCACTACTCAAGGTTTTGATTTTCAAATCTTTTTCATTTTGAATACGTTTAGTAAAAGATTTAAAGGCTTTAAAGGCTTCACTTTTCAAAGTTAAAAAGAAAGTCCAAGTAAATCTAGTATAATCATCAACAATTACAAGAGCATAGTAATTTCCACCAAAACTTTTAATTCAAGACGGACCAAATAAGTCCATATGCAAAAGTTCTAAAGGTTTTGAAGTAGAAATCATGCTTTTGGATGAGAATGAAGATTTGGTTTGTTTACCTTTTTGACATGCAGTGCATAATTTGTCTTTTTCAAATTTCAGTTTAGGCAAACCAATTACAAGATCTTTTGAAATCAGTTTATTCAAATGTTGCATATGAATATGTGCAGCTCTTTTATGCCATAGCCAAGGATTTTCCTCTTTAGCAACTAAGCATGTTATACTATGACTACATGCACTTTCAATATCAATTAGATAAATATTGTTATGCCTAACACCTTGTAAAGCAATATCAGTAGAATCTTTAAAGTAAACAGTGCATTTATCACTTTCAAATGTTACCTTGAGACCTTTGTCACATAATTGACTTACGCTTAGAGGTTATGCTTGAGGCCTTCAACATACAAGACGTCTCTTATAGTCAAGGTATTTCCTCCTCCAATGTCTCTGGTTCCCATGATTCTACCTTTGTTGTTATCCCCATAAGTTACGAATCCTTGCTTTTTCTTCTCAAAAGAGATAAACCCTTTCTTGTCATCGGTCATGTGTCTTGAACATCCACTGTCAAGATACCACAATGACTTCTTTGACTTAGTAGTTTCCTACAAAACAAATTAGCAAGAATTTTAGGTCCCCAATCTCATTATGGGTCCTTGGGGTTAGTTCATACAAGCATATATCATTTCACAACTTTAACCCATGCATATTTACCATTTGGAACACCAAAATGTTTAATGTTGCATTTGTTTGATGTATGTCCATGCTTCATACAGTAAAAACAACAAACATCATTCACTTTATTTTTAACAAAAGTCCCTTTTTCAACCCAAACTCTACGAGTTCTTTTAATTTTAGACTTTTTGCTTTGATGCATGCTTGTGCGCCTATCATTACTTCTACCAAAATCTAATTTAACATGTGATTTAGTCTTGGTTGCCTTTGCAAGTAAATTCTCAAGAATGTCAATGTCAAACATATGACTTTTACAAGACAAACATTCAACAGGTTCAACAGTTGCACTTGAATCAGACAATTTCGTTTCTAAATTGCTAACTTTATTTCTTAAAACAACCTCATCATCAAGCAATTTTTCATATTTTAATTTCAAATCATTATGCTCCTTTTTGAGCTTTTTGTGTGCAACATCAAGTTTTTAAGATTCATTCATTAATTCAAAGAAAACTTTTTGCAAGTCTAATTCACTAGATTCAAAGCTGGAATCACTTACTTGACTTCCAGTATATTCTGAGTCAGCCATTAGACATATATTTGCTTCTTCATCTCAATCACTTGAGCTTGTTGATCTGGACGCATTGTCTTCCCAAGCTATGTAAGCTTTCTTTTTCTTTGGAAACTTTCTTTCCTTCTTTTCTTCACTTTTCTTGTTCTTTGGACATTCAGTTTTCATATGTCCTCTTTCTCCACATCCGTAGCATTTAACACTTGAAGGAGATTATTGATTTTCTCTCCTTTCTTTACGAATTTTGTCTTTACTTTTTGCTTTCATAAACTTAGCAAATTTCTTTAACATGAGGCTCATTTTCTCCTCATCATCAGAATCATCATCTTCAAACTTTTTAGAGCTCTTGCCTTTTGAGATCTCGGATTTAAAGGCTAGTGTCTTCCGTTTACCTTGATCCTCTTCAGCAGTTAATTTTTTCAGTTCAAGCTCATGCTCACGGAGCTTTCCAAACAGAATTGGCATCGTCGTTTGAGAGAGATTTTGTGACTCTGAGATGGCAGTCACCTTTGGTTGCCAAGACCTGTCCAATGATTTCAAAATTTTGACATTCAATTCATCAGTATCAAAAGTCTTACCCAAACCAGTCAAGTGGTTCACTATGTGAGTGAAACGATTTTGGACATCTGATATAGTTCTCCAGGTTGCATTTTGAACACCTCATATTCCTGGATGAGAGTGTTCTTCCTTGCACGTTTCACGTCCTCTGTACCTTCATGTGTGACTTTGAGAACTTCCCACATTTCCTGTGCTGTCTTACACACTAAAATTCTATAAAATTCATCAAGTACAACAGCAGATGAAATAATATTACGAGCTTTAATATCAAACTGAGCTCGTCTATTTTCTTCAGCAGCCTAGTTAAAATATGGTTTTTCTACTTCTAGACCATCAACTATGCTTTTAGGAATAAAAAGACCATTTTGTACTCCTTCCCAAATACCTCTGTCCATAGACTCCATAAAAATTTCCATTCTGACTTTCCAGAACGCATAGTTATCACATATAAAAAGAAGTGGTCTGTTAATAGAAGCACCCTCGGCATATACAAGATTTTGATTATGACCGGCCATTTTCGAAAATTTTGAAAAACTATCAAAGCAAGCTCTGATACCAATTGTTGGAACAATCGGTATCGTTCGGAGAGTATAATGCAGCGGAATAAAACTTAAAGTAGCGGAAAGCGTGTTCGGTAACATTTCTAAATTAAAATGGTCGGTTTTCAGAAAAAAAAATTCTAAGAGAAAACTTGTCGAACAGTTGATGTGTAGATAAAATTAAAGAGTGTAGGGAGTAGAAAAATCACACAAGTAAATTTTATACTGGTTCGATTCAAAAGAATCTACGTCCAGTCGTTAATCACTATAAAAAGTGATTAACAGTTTCACTAAAAACAGTTTTACAGATTACAACAGTAATGGATAAAAATATGATTAAACATTCCTTCGACGAACGAACCGGAAGATGAACACTCTGCCAACTCGAAGAGAACCGCTCCGACTATCAACACACGAAACGCGAGCTTCTCCTATTCATGAGACCAGGCAGAGCACCTTGCTAACTCGAAGAGAATCTGCTCCGACTATCGACACACGAAACGCGAGATTCTCCTATTCACGAGACCAAGCAAGGGAACTTGAACTATAACTTTTGAGAACTTCCTTTGACAAACGTTACTTCTGAAATTCTCAAAAGTCCAATATATAACCAGCCAGTCTGAATATCAAAGGTCAAGTCCCAACTGCCAGTAATAATCGATTATTGTAAGTGATAATCGATTATTCAAGTCCGTTATAGGTTTTTCAAAAATAACTTAGGCAGTTTTAAAAATAGACCTGTGATAATCGATTATTTGGAGTGATAATCGATTATTCCTGAAAGACTCATGATAATCGATTATTGCTCCTCATAATCGATTATTTCAGTACATTATCTAAAATACAAGTTGTACAAATTTTGAGGACTTTCCTACTACATTCATATTCTACAAATTGCTTTTAAAAAAATATCTCAAATATCTTTGATGAGACATTATTTCTTGAACCATATTTAGTTTATTGCACTTAAATAAACCAGGGAATTGTGTTTAATTGTCTGTTATTTCCTCGTTTTCCGAATTCTGCTTAATTTGGTCAGAAATTCGTATTTTCACTAATTTGGATATTTTGAGCTGATTAAGCGTATTTTTGGTTATAGGAAAATTGTGGAAATATCATCTGGAGCATTAGGATATGGTGTGGCACATTCAAGACTCAATATTTAGTCATTTAGATTTTAATTAAAGTTGTAATTTCGTTTTCTAGAAGCCCTTGATTAGAATTAGGTGTTTTGGACCCTTTTAGGGGCATTTTTGTAAAAAACCAATTGTGGGGGCCATGTGGCATCTCTTTAGGGCTGACTTGTAGTGTGTGGACCCCACAAAATTTGAAATTCTAGGTCATATGGGGTGTGAATACCGAGCCACACATACACACTTCTATAGCACAAGGTTTTTGCTTCATTTCGTCTAGGTTTTCATGTATGAAGACTCTCTCTTGGAGCTTGCCATGGGGTTTTCGGTTTTGGCTATATGAATGAACAAAGTTGCAGATTTTATTCTTCTCTTGCTTTAATCTTAGTTGTCTTAGCTCATTGGTGGTGAAAAACCATTCATTTCTACTTCCATTTGCTTGTTCTTGATGTATGAAGCTTGAGCTTTGGAGATTGTCTTTACATTTCTATGGTGGATGTTGGGTTTGAGTGACTTTATATTTTCGTTTTCCTCTTCATTTGCTGCTGTTCTTCTCGTTTTTCCTTGCATTTCATTTGGTTGGATGATAAAAATGGAGTTCTATGTGAGTTTTGTGTTAAATAGAGCTTAAGTTGATGTATGGGTGTTGTGGTTTGGGCTCTTTCTTCTTGATTTTCGGTTTTGATGTTTGAAGAAAGGATGGAACCAGATTTTGGGGTTGTTATTGTGTCTGTACAGATCTTGAATTGGTATCTTGGTTATCATTTTCGTTTTTGTAAAGAAATGTGAAGAGAAGAGAGTTAGAACTTGGGTTGAAGGAGGTAGATTTTGTGTTTGATGTGTTTGTATGATTTTACATGTGGAAGCTTGGTTTCTAGTGCTCATTCTCGGTATTGAGAAGAGGAAAAAAGAATATGAAGGTGTGTGTTGGTGAAGAAAACGAAAATGGTGTGTAGAAAGGAGAGAGAATGATGCATTTAATTTTTACCACTTTTGGACCAACAAAAAAAGATGTTTGTTTTGACTAAAGGAAGGTTTCCACTTTGAGCTTTGGCCTTTGCTTGTTCCAGCCGTTAATTGTCTTTCAAATGGGAGGTCTTTGGTTGTTTATTTTCATTTGGTTTTTCTTACATGGCACATTGGGAGAAGCATTCAATATATTGTCCATTTAGCTAGTGGTTTTTAGAGCACTTTTTGCACAATGGTTGTTGGTAGGCTTGGCAATTTCGGTGTTGGAGTGTGGATTCCGAAATTTTGCTCATGGAAAGAGAGAAGGGAAGTTTTCATTGGGATTGTTGAAGCACATGTTTAATTTCCTTGAAGAATGGTGCACATAGGACAAGAAGTCAACTCATTTGGTGGATATTTGAAAGTTTAATTTTGAATTGGTATTTGGAAGAACATGATGCACAACCATGAGGTTCTTTTTTGGCCAATTGGACTTTTAAAATTAATTGTTAATTGTCATTTAGTCAAATTAATTGTTAGGATTAAATTAGGCTTGTTGGTGCCCTTGGTTTTAAATTAATTTAGTTAATAGGTTGAGTTTATGTGTTCGAATTAGTGTTGCATTTAATTATTTTTAACTGTGTTTGCTAATTAATTGGTAGCAGTGTTTGATGTTTAAATGTTGTCTAATTTGTTTAGTCGTTTTAATTTAATTTCCATGGTAGCTTAATTTAATTCAGTCGGTCATTAGCCATATTACAAAGTTTCCCTGAGGTTTCTGAACTGTAACTGTGTGGCAAATCTAACTTGGTTAATATTAATTTTGTATTTGCACCTGCAATTGGGTATACGCTTAGTTGCCCAGTTGGTGTGACATCTTCGCTTAGTTGATGGAACTGTATGGTGTAAATCAGAGTTGATATTAACATTGCGTTCGCTTAGTTCGCAATTATGAAGACAGATTTAACTGTCGCTTAGTCGGTTAACTATGTTGGATTAGAGGTCCGAGTAGCGACTGTATTTTGATAATCAATGATGGGAACATTGTGATTAGGTTAAGGACTGACTGTTTTCATTCCGTGTTGATCCCGTATTTTTTACAATACTGTTTGCGTTTTCGTCGTTAAATTTTTGTATTTGTCGTAATTAAATTCTGTTTTCATCTGTGATTCCCCAAAACGATTTCAAAACTCCCCCTCGTGTTAGACTCGATTCTTGAACCACATTTGGTCCTTGAGAGACGACCTAGGAGTCACTTCCTAGCTATACTGCATTTCTAAATTGCACATTAAATTTGTATGGTCGCGACAGACCATCAATCTTCTTCAGGTTAAACTTCTTGTAGCATCATCAAAACAATTTACTTCAAGATTTACCAATGCTCCTCATTGGTAACAATCTCCCCCTTTTTGATGATGATCAAAAATTCAAGTTTTAAAAGCAACTTTGGCCTTCCTGCAAAACATACAAAGCTAACAGACAATAACAGATTTAGTAATACATGTATCAACTTATATTATACTTCTCCCTTTTTATTATACTTCTCCCCTTTTTTTATCATAAGCAAAAAGATCAATTTAAAAAAGCTCCCCCTTAATATGATCTCCCCCTCAATTAAACAATGTATGTATGAAAAACAAAAGATCATTTTATTCATAAAAGAAAGGAGTACATTAACATTATAAAGAAAAACATAAAAGACAGAAATAGAACATAGAAGCAACAACAATCAAACAACATACTAACATAGAAACCTAACTTCTAAAACTCAGGGCTAGGGGATCTCTCAGGTGGTTGAAGGTTAAGATGAGTTTCAATATTTGTTAGGCGAATATCAAGATCAAGAAATTGATCAACCACGTATTCATCATGAGCTTGCTGCCACTCATAAATTTCTTCAAAGTGAGTTTTCTGTGATTTAATATAAATGGTAAATCCAAGTATCGTTTTCCCTAGAGACTCATGGCCTAGACAGTCATGTGATTTTTTGATTATTTAAGACTTGAGAACGAAAACATTGAGTTTATAATGCAGAAGATAAACATGAATGCAAATGTTTGATCAAATATACTTGAAGAATGCACAGGTGATTGATGTATAAAATATGGAATGATTATGTTGTTGGGGTTTCTGACTTATCCTATCCACTCTCATGTATTTATGAATTCATCTTCTTCATTAATGTTAATGCCCCTTTCTAATTTACCTTAAAAACGATGTCTCGGTGAAGAAAGCCTACTCTTAATCACTAGTTCACAATGTCTTGTATCCCTATCAATTAATTATGCATTACATTTGCACAAAAGCTTAAAGGCAACCAACCCTCTTATTCCTATGCCTAGGTAATATTGCTTTTTGGAAAATTTCCCCAGTTCAAGATTTTCCCGTATGTTTCCATATTGACAAAAATCAATAATCATGTAATTGAATGAGTTAAACAAAGCATGCATAGAGTGTAGAGAAAAAACCCTAACAATTAATGAAGTAAAGCATATATAATATAAATCAATTCAATACATGAGAGTTTCAAAGGATTACATCGCTTCCCCAACAACAATGGAGTTTTAGTTCACCATAGACATGGTGAAACTAGATGAAAATATGGAAAAGAATGAAAGATAAAACCCTAAAGTCAAAGATCGGAGCTTCCGCATCCAAAATCCGCCTCCGAGGGGTGAAAGAAGTGTTTATGCGCCTCTTTCTGTCAAAAGATACCTACCTCTCTAGGTCGTCCAAATCCTTAAATAGTTTGTAAAAATAACAAAACAGGTCCAAGCCCACGTTGTCGGTGCTCAGCGCCCCAAAAGGGCACCCAACGGTGGCTACGGCACTAAACTGACACTCAGCAGTGGCGCTCAAGCGTGAAACAGGAGATCCTCACGCTCAGTGGTGGCGCTCAGGCGTGAGACAAAAGAAATTGGTGCTCAGCGCCCCAAAATGACACTCAGCGCTATCTGTGATTCTTCTATGTGCTCCTTTTCCAGCTTTTCCTGACTTCAACTCCTTGCTACTTCAACTTCTTCATTTAATTCATCTTAATTACTGTCAAAACAAGGAAAACCAAGCATAAAACCAATAATACCACCTTCAACTCTCTTATTCTCACAACTTAAGCAAAAGCATGATTTCGAGCTAGTTTCTAAGTCATACAGGGTGTTTTTAGTATCAAAATTAAGTATAAAAATAACGGTATTTCAATCGTTATCAGATATCATAGTGGTGAAATAAATATTAGAGATGAAGTGAAAGAATTGAATTAAGCAGAGAAAGAAGATGTGAGAAACATACTGAGGAAATCTCATAAGGTGAATTGTTTAGTGTTAGCCCACTTTTTGTAATTGACATTGGAGTTTTCAATGTTGTTAAACCAGCCTAAAGAGTCTCCAACTGTGTAATTCTTGTAAGCATGAGCAAATCCTAAGAGAGAGAACAAGAGGAGATCACAACCCTCGACTGTGGGTAAATCCCTTCTTTTTGTAGTGTACTCGATCCTCAATCCTCGATCTCTAACCCTCGACGTGATCACTAGCTTCTTAAACATAGACCCTTGCTTTATCCACTCATTAACACATATGCTAACTACTTGCTACAACTATTATAGTAACACTGCTATCACATAGCATCACCTGGAACATCTTAAATACCATGATTACCATCATAGATACAGCACCATCATGACTATCCCAATCATGATCTACACCTTGAGCATCACCGTACCATAAACACCATAGTGGAAAGAGTTTGTCTCACTTTTGTACCCTACCTCACCGACTATAATCGCTCCTACAGCCCACCTGTAGATTCCCTATATAAGACATTTGTAGCCTCCCCTACAAATCTGCTCGAGTAGTCCTACAATCCAGCTAAGGAACATGTAATTGTTAAGACTCTGGAAAGTGTACCGAATCATATCAAGTAATATAAAATGGTAAGACCAAGTATTGTTTTCCCAAGAGACTCATGGAACTAAATAGTTGTGTTTTTTCTTAATCAATTAATACTATAATAACAATATTTTGGGGATTTTTGAATGCAAAACAATAAAAGTAAATATGCATGCAATTTGATCAATTGAGGCTAAACACAAAAGTGAAGGGATGATGTTGATAATATGAGATGAATATGTTGTTAGGGTTTAGATTTCACCTAATCACTCTCATGCATAAACGAATTCATCTTCTTCATTAATGTTAATGCCACTTTCTAATTTACCCTAAACCCGATGTCTTGGTGAAGAGAGCCTATTCTTAATCACTAGTTTACAATGTTTTGTCTCCCTAGCAATTAATTATGCATTCAATGTCTTGTCTCTTATTCCTATGTCTAGGTAATATTACTCCCGAGAGAATTTCCCCAAGTCTAGATTTCCCCTTATATGTCCATATAGATAAACTCAAAGATCATGCCATTGAATGAATTAAACAAAGCATCAATAGAGAATAGAGGAAAAACTCTAAAAATTAATGAAATAAAGCATATGAATAAAGCATCAATTCAGTATATGAGAGTTTAGAACTTACATCTTCCCCAACAACAAATGAGATTATTTCTCCACCGTCATGGAGAAACTAGGTATACAATGGAATGGAAGAGATAGAAACCCTAGAAAGAGAAAATGAGAGCTCCTGCATCCCCAAATCTGCCCCCAAAGGGGTGAAATACGTGTTTTTGTGCTTAAGCCATCAAAAGGTACATTCTTTAGGGTGTTCAGGTCTTTAAATGGGACAGAAAAATAACATAAAATGGGTCCAACCCCAAAACAGATCATAAAAATAGCAGAAAACCGGCCCAACACACGCGTCGCTGGCGCTCAGTCCGAAAATGGCGGTCAGCGGTAGGTGCGACACTCAAATGACGCTCAATGGTGACGCTCAGGCGCATAACAGTGAAACTGGCAGAAACTGGCGATCAGCGGGGCGCTTGTTAAACCCCTGGCAAGTGTACCAGATTGTATCAAGTAATAATAATCGGTAAGACCGAGTATCGTCTCCCAAAGGACTCTTAGGCCTTATCTTTCATGTAAATTGATCTTATAAGACTTGAAAAAGAAATAATTGTGTGGTTGTATGCAAAAAGAAAATAAACATGCAAATGCAAGTGATTCAATTGGCATAGAAAAGATATAAATGAATGGAGTTGTTGGGGTTTACAATTTCATCTTATCTGCCCTCTTATATATACTTTTCTTATTTAATTCGCTTTACTATCTAATTGTCATGCAAACTTTCTTTGTCTACCCTAAACCCGATCTCTCGGCGAAAAGAGCCTATCACTAACTACTAGTTTACTATCTCTAGTCTCCCTGAGTAATTAGCAATGCATATATCACAGAAGCAAAATACAATTGATCGTGCTACCCCTATCTCTAGGTAGTATTGCTTAATCAAGGAATTCCCTATCAGTTCATGACTTCCTCGTACGTCTCCGTATCGACAAAAGGCAAATATCTTCTAGCGAATGAGTTAAACAATAAAAGCATTGAGCATAGATAAGAAACCCAACAATTGATAATATAAGCATATGAATAAAAATAAGAATTTTATATAAGAGAGTTTCAAAAGATTACATTGTTCTCCAACAACAAAGGGTTTACTTCACCATGGACATGGTGAAACTAGATGGAATTAAATGAAAGAATGGAACAGTAAACCCTAGATTTGATAAATTGGAGCCTAAGCATCCAAGAAACCGTCTCCAAGGAGTGTATAACTGCTCTGGATGTCTCTGTCTGCCAAAAGAATACTTTGAAGGTCGCACTGGGGCTATTTATAACGCATTAAAGTAACAGAATTTAAGCCCAAGCCCAGCATTTCACCGCTCAGCGCCTAATTTGGCCGCTAAGCGGTTTCCCTCTAATCGCAGGACCGCTCAGCAGTCCATCTCATCGCTCAGCGATTTGCCTCTAATCGCCTGGACGCTCAGCGACACCGCTTGAGCGAGAGGCAGTGACTGCTCCCTCGAATATGGCACTCAGCGCTAGAAAATAGCGCTGAGCGGTGACTTTGACTCTTCTTTTCTTCCTTTTTATCCTTCTTTCTTGAGTCTAAGTCCTCCCTTCTTCACTTCCATCTTCAATTCCCATCAAAACCTTGCAAAACAATGCAAAACAAGCATAATATCTCTAAAAATAACTTTTGACTCTCATGTGATTCAACTAAGTGTTTTACTTGACTCTAAGCTCATTCTAAGCCATAAAGGGTGTGTTTTGATATCAAATTTAAGTATAAAAATAACGGTTGTTAAACTGTTATCACAACCCCAAACTTAAAACTTTGCTTGTCCTCAAGCAAACAAGACAAAACTTGACTTTCCACTATTTCATCAAAATAGTTCAACATTTTCAAAATTCATTTTTCTCACAACAAGAATTACTCAATTCAGATTTTCAGTGTAATCTTATCAAGATGCATACATGCTTCTATTCAATTCAGTTCACATAATCACATACTTTTCCACAGATGCTCTACTTATGAATGATCAATCCACTAAGCAAGATGTAACCATACAATTTATTAATCCTCTCCAAGCAAGTGTTTCACTCAATCACTCCAGTGTTTAAGAGGTCTCTCCATCTCTCTGCTATTCACATATCACATGAAACAAAATTGCCCTTCATCTACTAAAATCAACATTCTCACATAGAAATGTCATCACAAGGACTTTTCCAAGGCTTATAATGAGGCTGGGTTAACAAGAAAAATTGGTTTTTCTGGAACACAAAATCCTTGAGTTAAGAGAGTTATTTTAACATCCAAAGTTCAAGCACAAAATCTCTTTTTAACCAATCTCACTCATTCCCAACTTCTTCCCTTTTTCTCTTTATTTTTACATTGAGCTCATCCTTCATGTTTTTTTCTTTTCTTCTCTTTTATTTTCTCATGCTTTTCTTTCATTCAACACTTGAACTCAATGCCTTTCTTTTGCCTTTCAATTTCTCCAACAACCCCAAACTTGAACCTTGGCAATATCATACAATTATTCTCAACCCAACTCAAGGTAAGAATTTTCAAAGCAAGGGTTTTCATCATGTTTCAAGGCTAGGGTTCAAAAAGGATAGAACACATGGTTCTCTTTTCTTTAGGTTAATATTTGGCTAAGAATGGCGTCCAAAAATGGCCTTGATCATATGACATAAACATGTAATTCAATCAATCATAAAGATTTAGGCAATATCATTCATGCTTCCATATGAATAGCACATATATCAATAAACACTCTGGAGTTCAATACCTCACACAGTTGTGCTTTTCTCAAACATCATTCATACATCGTACTTAGCATCATAATCACAATCATAAATCATCACACATTTGTTCACATAGCTAGTAAACCATTCACCTGTATATCAATATGCAACACAAACTCAATCATCATCCACATCCAATCATCATCAAATAAACTCATCATGCAATAACAATCAAGTCAAACCATAATCAGAAAAGGTGTTCAAGCCAAGCAAAGACACCTACACTACTCAACAGAATTCAACCTATTCTAAAAATTAAAAGTACAAAAGTGAAAGATAAAACCCTTGTTCTAAGCATGGACATCCATCAGTAGATGCCCTCTCAACTCATATCATCATTTGAGTCCTCCTGATCTCCATCCTCAGCATCCTCGAAGTCATCTTCCTCATCATCCTCATCTACGCCTGGAACTTCAGCTGCTTCAGCTCCACTCCCATGTGCTTGCTCCTGAGGCCAAGCCATAACACTATGGAATTCGTCCATAGTCCACCTGTGCACTGGTGGTTGATCATACAGTCCTACTATCATCTCGGCAGTAGTGACCTGTCCTCTACGGAGAGACTCCAATCTGGCCTCCATCATGGACATATACATGTCCCTCAACTAGAACGGCTCTGCATGCTGTGCAGGTGCATCCTCCTGCTGGGCTGCTCCTCTCCTGGGACGTCTCCTAGGCACTGGCCCAGCTGCCTCGTCTCCTCCACATAACTGTCGATAATAAGAGGCGTCTATGGCCTTCCTAGGCCTCTCATATGGTGGAATAGAAGTATCCACCCCAGCCTGCTGACAGAGAAAGGTAATCAGGGACGAATGTCCCAATGGCGTGCTGTTACTCACAGTAGTAGCGCAACTCTGGATCTTGTTGGCGATGACCTCACCAACATTCACATCCATCTGCCTCGGCATACAGTAGATGAATATGATCCTGTGCATGGTGATATCAGAAACATGGGAGCACGGCTGAATATTGGCATGAGTAAATGCCATCCAGTACTTCGCCAGAGATGTCAGATCTGCCCTCTCTTGATGTTGACGGGCACTCCATTTGGGTTCCTTTGAAAATGTCCTCCAGTAACACACATAACCCTCTCAATATCCTCAAAATCTCTGAACTCCCCTGTATATGCTGCATATTGGCACTGCTCACCTGGCCACTCAGTGCCTAAGAAGTTGTTGATGGTGTCGAGGTCATATCGAATGATTTGCCCCCTAACATAGCTCATATATCTCCCCGCCGACAATCCTCCTCTGATCAAGGCATTTGCATAGAACTCCTTCACAAGTTCAATGCTAGCTGGTGCAGGATATGTAGCCAGCCTCTCCCAGTTTTGTCTCTCAATCTCCAATCCAAACTCAAGAGCCAAGTCTGGAATAAAAATAGCCTTCCTCTCCATCAGCAATCTTCTTTCCTGCACAGTCACGTAATGTTCCTCATGTTTCCTGGAAAGGAACCTAGGAGAATAGAATCTTCTCGGCCTCTCCAACTCTTTACTCTTGTTCCTAACAGTCTTCACTCTGCTTCTTGAAGATGATGACATTCCTACATCAAATACAATTCAATAATCCCAGGAAATTCATCATTAGAAGTTAGCAAATCATCAATCATACATTTAATCAAGCACTGTCCAATGCTAAGGGAAGAACAGGGTCTCTCAGCGTCCCTGCATCAACAATAAAACAACCACTCAAAACCTGACGCCTACCGCTTAGCGTCCAAATGGACCGCTCAGCGGCGGCGTCGAGGGTTTTACAAAAACCCTTTCCTAAATGCCCTAATCTCCACTCTATCACAAATTTCTCAATTCCAGACCAAATTTATGCAGTTTAATCGGTTCAAAAGGTTTATATTTCATCAAATCATGCATAGAAATCAAAAGCCCTAATTTCTCATGTTTCTACACATGTTCTTCATCAAATTTCAATTCTAGAAACCCTAAGAATGAAATTGTATGACTTACTTGAGTGGAGATCCTCTAGATGCTTACAAGACTCTTTGTAAATGATGATAAATGCCTCTCAATGCAATGCTTACAGAACATACCCTTTATGACTTCAAAATTAGCTTGAAATCATGCATTTTGCTTAAGTTAGAGAATAAGAGAGTCAAAGGTGGTTTTCTTGGTTTTATGCTTGGTTTCCCTTGTTTTGGCAGGATTTAACATGAATTGAATGAAGTAAGCTGAAGTAGGAAGGAGATGGAGGCAAGAGAAGAAGGAAAAGTGATTAAAAGAAGAAACGCAGGCACCGTTGAGCGTTATAGTACCGCTGAGCGTCAGCCTCTTGAAGGACTTCTCTGGCCAACGTTTAAGCGTCAACGCTGAGGGGAAATTTAGTGTCGCAGCCACCACTGAGCGCCGCTATCTTGGTGAATTCTCTGTCAGACGCCTGGGCAACAACGCTGAGCGTTCTTCTCAAGTGTCGCACCTACTGCTGAGCAGTGACCTATCGCTGAGCATTGTACTTTTGGGCCTGGGCCAGTTTCTGCTGATTTTTAATGAATTATAAATAGATCTAGACGACCTAGATGGTCTATCTTTTGGCAGAAGAGACGCAAAAACACCTTCTTCACCCCTCTAATCTACAAGTTCTAAGGTTTATCTTTTCATTCCTTTCATTTATTTCATCTAGTTTCACGATGTCCATGGTGAACTAAACCTCCATTGTTGTTGGGGAAACGATGTAATCCTATTGAAACTCTAATAATGATATTCAAAAGCTCTAATAATGATATTCAAAAGGTATCAACATGAAAAGATCACTACAATTTGTTAGATAGGATATCAAAAACAAAAACCACAATATTAGCATTCCAATAAGACCTAGTAGATTATTTAACAATGGGTTATATATTGTGGTGGGCATGTGATGTCCAGACACTAACGAAGGCCTATAAGTTGTTGGAGCGTTACATTTATCACTATCACACAATTGTTCTCAACTTAACTCAAGGTAGAGATTTAAAAAAAAACAAAGGTTTTCATATGTTATTTAAGGCTCAAGGTTTAAAGCACAACTAGTATCCGATTTGATGACCCCACTATTCGATTTGTATTGCGGAGGTTTTTAACCTCTTCTATTAGTGACTTATTTTATGGAGGTCTTGAACCTCTTATTTATAATTACACAACTAGATTCATAATTTCTTAATTTAATTAATTTTTTATATTTTATAATAAGAACTATATAAAATATATAAAATTATAAAATACACAAAAAGTAATCAAAATTAAATTTATTGATAATTTAAGATTATGTATATTCATTGACAATTACAATGAAAATATAAAAAAAAATACATAATATTGTTTAAGAAACATTTGACTAAAAAATCTAACTATATAATACATAATGTTCTATATCCCGCCCAAAAAAAAAAATAATCTCCCACCAACGAAGGCTGGGTCCATTCCCGCAGAAAAATCCTACATCATGGAAGTGTCTAAATTTAGAACTGGACAGCATCTAAGATGAAATTGTCTTTGCCTTAACAGAGGATTGCCAACGACGGCGTTTGATGGCATCATCTAGGGCTTCGAGAAGGGCCTTGGGCCAAAGGTTCTTGTGGGAGTTGGACGTGCAATGCTTCATACACTATAAATTCTCGTTCATGGAACAGTTCTCTCTGCAATGCAATAGTTGACCTTTTATGTCAAATATATAAATACATAAATATATATATATATATATATATATATTAGGAGCACGTAATTTTAAAAGAAATACCAAAAAATGTGAGACAAACATCTTGGAGTACATGGCATCATGATTACTTACAAACAACACTATAATATTCAGAGCACAAGTTTACTTCCCATGCAACTTTTGATTTGTCATCAGTAATCAATAATAAAGTAATATAATATTTAATATCTATTATTAGAGGTATATATATATATATATATATATATATATATATATATATATGAAGCACAATTCCTACGAATGAAGTATGAGTACTGAAAGAAGAACTTCCTCTTTTAAGACCAGAGTTGAAAAGAAGTAATGAAGTTACTGCAATCTAGGTGTATAAGAAAAATCAACCTGCAAATAGCCATATAAGAAATTATTCTTGAAACAGTTGCAATGCACCGGTGCCATCAAGAAGACAATTAAATGTCAACATAAACTAAGAAACAAAAGAAAAAAAAAGGAAAAAATATTAATCAATTTAGCTTCAATCTCAATCAATTCTTCAACACCCCTGTCCACCAAATAAAATCATTAAACATAAGTCCAAGATTAAAGCTAGCAGCAATAGTTTCGTGAGTTTACATGAAAGTTCAGATTTTTTCCATGGTGACAAAAGAAATTATAAGAGAGATAAAGGGATGAGGTGAAGTGAAGTAACCAACCTTGTCACACCTCTAGACTGAGAAGTTCTCTGGCTGAATGTGTCAACGGATTTCCTATACACAGGTTGCTTTTGGCCAAGCTTAGCAGAATCTATGAAGACAATATCATGATTCAGAAACTAATGCAAAACAATGTAACATTAATTTAACATAACCAAGCAAAAAAAGGATAGAACCTACAATCATGGTTTGCACCTGAGACAACAAAAAAATACATGACATCACTCTGAACCAATCTGTGAACCAATTTATGATAGCAAATTTGATTAATGTATGAAACCAATTTTTTATAAACCATTACATTAGCATGACAATGAACAGATTCTTACTATGGTGAGGCCCTGAAAACTTCATCCATAGTTTAGTGGGAGAAATTATTCCAGCCTGCATAACAAATGGCATACTTATTTCATCAAATTGCCAGAAGAACTCAAGTAGCAAAATTTCTAACATAATACACTGCATAATCAATTATACCTAATACATGACCACTTTCTTTTCTACCAAAAGGCCCACCCCACCATTTCACTCAAAAGAAAAATGAGGGCAAATGAATCCTACCTTTCAATCTCTTCGCGGCCATACTCACCCTTATTTCCAAAGTCATCTTGTAAGTCTTCTAAATCCCTTCTTCCATAATCAACCCTTCTTCCTTCAAGAAGCATCAATTGTCGCCTCCGCCGTTGCAATAGTAAGTCTACCAACTCTTCCGCCCTCCGCCGGAACCCCTTCCATCGCAATACGAAAACCTCGACATCATTGGCCGCATAGAAATCCTCGCCAACCACATATGGCTCTGGTACCAGTTAGCGCCCCTCATAACCCTTCCTTATCGAAGGCTTCTCCCCTCCCAGCATCGAGGAAACTATCGGCTTCTCCGACGACTCCTTCCTCTAGTTCAATGTCAATCTCCTCTACGAGATAAACTCCTCATGTTTAGGTTTGATGAACACATTAGGTGAAAAGGAAAGAAGAAGAGGGAAAAACAAGAAGCTGAAAAAAAATGAAAGTGGGGGAATCTGAAAAGTTTAACTTAATATTTTGATAATTTCGTGAACCTCTTTAAACACCCCCGACCCCCACAATCATTCAGCACAAAAACTTTGGAATTCAAAACCTCACGTATAACCGAATTCCAAGTTCCAGCTTAGTATATTTGTTTATATATATTGTGAACACCCACTTGTGTATCAACAACATCATCTTAACATTAATAAATATAAAAGCATTATCAAGCAATACTCATCACACAACACAATATTACCATATATAAGTTTTAAACCAAGTACATCACAACTTATTCTAAAACAAACATGAAAACGAACATAAATTAAAAAGACAAGTTTAGAAAGCCGGGTTGTCTCTCAGTAAGCGTTTCTTTAATGTCACTAGCTTTACCCAATAAGCTCAATCTAGATCTTTAATGTTGATGCTCTTCCTTCCTTCATAACACCAACAAAATCCCAGCAATTTCCTAGCCACCAACTTCACTCTCCTAGAATAAAGAACTTCAATTTCAAGAACCCCTTTTTCTTTAATATTCTTGACAACCCACAACCTTTTCTTGAATTTCACTGGTGTGCTAGGTTTGGATTCATCACTTTTCACATCAGGATGCTGGTGAACCACTTTCCGTTTCTTCCTTTCTTCCTCTTCCTTCACTTGTGGAGAAAAACAATTAATCATCTCCTTGACCGACTTGGCAACATTATCTGATAGACTAGTCACTGATAGAACTTCATTTGTTGTTTTACAACTAGTCTGCTTTTCTTGAATTGGTTGCCCGGCTTTAAAGACCTTGAATGTTACCTCTCTCTCTTGATCCTTCAACGTTAGCAATCCATCATCTACATGAATGACAACCTTGGTTGTCTTCATGAATGGTTGTCCAAGAATGATCGGTATCTCTACATTTTCCTCCATCTCCATTACTACAAAGTCCACCGAAAATTTGATTTTATCAATTTTAATTTTAGCAATTTTCACCACCATGTCTTCTACCACACCATAAGGATGCTTGATGGACCTGTCTGCCATTTGCACGATTTCTTTTGTAGATTTGACCTTCAAACCACCAATCTTCTTGAGCATAAATAAGGGCATTAGATTGATACTAGCTCCTAAGTCAACTAGAACTTTCCCTATATCATAATTCCCAATGGTGCAAGGGATGGTGAAACTCCCTAGATCTTTGAATTTGGGAGGAAGCGTCTTCTGCAATATGACACTGCAATTACCCTGCACTTCAATTGTTTCCTCATCTAAATACTTCTTTTTGAGGAATTGCTTTATATGCTTCACATAAGCAGGAACTTGTTGTTGTGCTTCGGTCAAGGGCATAGTAATCTACAATTGCTTGAAGATCTCCATGAAACGCCTATATTGCTTCTCTTTTCAGTCTTTGAAAAGCTTTTCGGATAAGGAAGGGGGCTTCTCAATTATTTTTTCTTTTTTCTTCTCTTCTCTCTTCTTTTCTTTCTCCTTTTACTCTCCCTCATCTTTCTTCTTTTCTTTTCTCTCAACCTCACCTCTTCTCTCTTCATTCTCTTCTTCTTTTTTACTCAACTCAACTTTCTCTTCTCTCTCATCTTTTCTCTCATCTATAATCTTGCCACTTATAGTCATAATGGAATTGCACTCCTCCTTATGGTTAACTTTAGTATCAGCCCCAAAACTCCTGTCAGGAATCTCCTCCAACTTTTTAGCCAGTTGGCTAACTTGTATCTCCAAGTTTCTAATGGCAGCTTCAGTGCTCTTCTGATTGAAGATAGTTACCTGCATAAATTGTTGGAGAGTCTCCTTAAGCTTCATAGTTCTGTATGATAAAGTAGATATTTGTTGCCATTGTGATTGTTGTTGCGGTGGTCTATTGAATTGTCCCGCTTGCCCAGATTGTCCACTTTGACCTTGACCCATGCTTGGGTGAGGTTTCCATCCTTGGTTGAAATTACCTTGGCAGAATTGATTACCCATATAGTTGACGTCTTCTTGGGCCTCCACTAGAAAAGCACATTGACCATTGATATGATCACCACCACATAATTCACAAAGTTTCTATTGAACCTGTGAAACGTTCTGCAGCTCCTTTGGTAATTGAGCAAGTGTCTTCGTCAAATTCTCTAAATGTTGAGTAATAATTTTATTTTGTGCAAGCAAAGCATCTTGAGATTGCAAATGTAGGACACCCTTCTGTTGAGGTGGAGCTTCTCTTTCACTATGCATCTCGTTGTCATTGATAGCCATGTTGTCAATCAGTTCATAGGCTTCCGCTGGAGTCTTGCACTTGATATTACTTCCAGCTGAGGCATCTAGCATCAATTTGGATTGTGAGCCAAGTCCTCCAGGGAAAAGAATGACCACCCTTGCTTCGTCAAAACCATGTGTGGGCGTCTTCCTTAACAAGCTCTTTATCTATTCCACGCTTGACCTAAAGTTTCTTCCATGCCCTGCCTAAAAGAAGAAATTTTTTGCTTATCTTTGTTGATTTTCGATAGTGGGAAGTACTTGTTCAGGAACTTTGCAACTACGGCTTCCCATTCAGTAAAGCTATCCTCCGGGAAAGAATTCAACCATAACTTAGTGATAGCTCCATCCTTGAGTTATTCAACAGATCCGTGAGCTTGGTGGAGGAATGCAGCGGTGGAGGCAGAAATTTAGAAGATGTAATGGCAGCGGAAGTTAAATGAAGTAGAAATCTGGATGAGGTGCTATGTGGATGTGGCTCTATCTCAGGCGGCCTTCATCTATTGGAAGGAAGCTAGAAGGAATTTAGGGGAAGCACTAGGTGGTGACTTTCGATGGAGAAAAGGCTGGAAGAATACATCAACATATCATTTCTCTCAATTTCAAAAGTGTCGTACATGGAAGCAAGAAATGGGATTTATAGAAGCATCCCTTGGCCTTGCACGGTGCAGATTGAGATCCAAGAATTATGGATCTATAGCCACGTGGTTAGGTGTGGTGAATGTGCGAAAATACACTTTTAACACCAAATACACGTGCAAAATGTGAAAGCTATTCAAAATGGTTTTTTAGCACATGAGAAAAAGGAAACTTTGACCATTTGACCCCTTTAGTCTTCTTCTCTTGACTTTCCCTTGATTATTTAATGGGCTTGGGCCCAAGTCATCATCCCCTCCCCCTTGGAAAGGATTTGTCCTCAAATCTGGTGGGTCGTCTTTATTATGAGGACTTATTTTTGTTGACTTCACAAGAATTCCTCCTGGATCAAATATCCATATGCAATAAGCATTAAACATATAGCTAATTAGATTTATTTGACCCCAGAAAATAATATGCGTAGAAGAAGAAGGTTTCCTAGTTTTTGGATTTTCAAATTTAATACAACATCGAAACCTTGCTTCTTTTGAAATTTTGATTTAGCCTTGAGTTAGTGGTATCCATAAAGGTGACCCTAACTCAAGTTGTGAATTGCCATGTTTTGAAAGTTGTAAATCTTGAAAATATGAAATGGCAATATCTTTGAAAGACAAATTAAAATTTGAAAACTCAAAGATAGATGGAGAGAAGTTAAAAGATGGAAAACCTCCCCTTAAGAGTTTGGGTTCTATTAAGATCATTGGAGGAGGTGGTGCTTTCTCTTTTCCTAGTTCTTTTGTCTCTTGCTCTTTTCTTTCTTCCTCTTCTCTGCTCTCTCGCTTTCTTCTCTCTTCCTCTTATATTCTCTCTTGCTTCCTTTTCTTCTCTTCCTCTTTTCTCTCTTGCTCTCTTTTCTCTTCTGCTTCTCTTTCCTCTTGCTCTCTTTTTCTTTTCTCAATTTCTCTTCTTCTTTCTCTCTTCGCTCTATTTCTCTTCTTCTCTCTTGCCTTTCTCTTCTTCTCTCTTCTTTTCTTCTCTCTTGCCTTTCTCTTCTTTCTTGTAATTCCCTATTTTCTCTCTGAATTCTTCTTTTACTTCCCTCATTCAAGAACGTCATAAGTTTTTCTCTAAACTCTCTTTCCTAACGAGAAAACCCACTTAAATTTTGAATGAATGACTTACCCTCTTGAATAAGTTCTCTCATAAGTTCTAAATTTCTTAGAGTCTCGGGAGGCACAAACTTTCTTCTCATGCAAGCTCTTAATTCATACCAATCATGAATGGAGGATTTTCTACCTTGTCTAACACTAATTTGCCTTTGATCCCACCACTCTCTTGTATGTTTTTCTAACCTAGAGAGATACAAACTAAGAACACGAGATTCACACTCTCTAGAAAGAACAATTGAACTATAGGATTCAATTTCACTTTGTTTAACAAGGAATGGATGCCTTTGATTAATTTCCTTTTCCCAAACTAGGTATGTTAATGCATCTATATCTTTACCAAAGAATGGTAGTGTACTAGCTTGAGTATACAAATGATCCTTAGTATATGAAGTATAAGATGCATTATGAATCCTAGATGACCCATATGAACTAGAATATGACATCTTTGATTTTAAAAGTTTTTCTAGTCTAAAAGGTATACAAAATTCACTTAGACAAGTCCCAGGTAAGAGAGGTGAGTCAAAAAGACTGCTTAAGTATCAAGTCTTACCTTGCCAGAAATGTCTTAGGTTACTAAGAAGTTACCTCTTAAACTAAAATTACCTTAAAAATCAAAAGATACAGATGCATAATCAAATATGAAGAGAAGAACTAAACTCTAAGACTTTTCCAAGAGCTTAAAAGAATTGGAAGAAGAGAGGTCTCCTAGGTGAGGCTTGGAACTTTGGATCCAAGACACACTCACTGTCTACCAATTTTAATGAAAAAATTAAAACAAGGTTTGCAAATGATGGAAGAACACTTGTGAGTTCTTTCCAAGCACTTGCGTAATGGCCCTTTACAATAAATGGAAAAAATTGAAAACAGTTACAACTTGTAAAGAAAAAAGAGGGGGTTTGGACAATTACAACTTTGGCTTATCTCAATGAATTCTGCGTGATTTTGGTGCAGTCAAACAAGGCTCATAGTTGCTGAAAATGAAGCTTTTAATTTTGGCTGCATGGAACGGTCTTAAGCAAGCTGCTATTGCAGCAAATTATGCAGTTCAGCATCACAACTTCAGCAGCACCGAGAGGCACCACTCCTTGTGATTTCCTCCAAATTCTCCACTTCCTAGGAGGCTACCAATGATGGAAGGCCGCTGATCAGACCAATCCCATTCAAATAAACCTCAAACAGATAAAAAATCAATTGAGAAATTAGTGGAATCAATGAATCAGCTGCACAGAATTGCTTCAGAAAAATACTGCACTACAACACCTTTTATCAAACAGGTGGTAGGCAAGAGAGCCAACAACTAAAATAAAGCAATAAAACGTATTGCAAACACGGTGGCACAACAAAATGATCCTAAGAAATGCTCTAGATTAAATTTAGAAAGCAAGAAAACAATTACAAGTTGTATAATATCAAATTCAAGTTCAAATGGCAATTAGGCAAAACTGTTTATTAAAATGCCTGAATGATTTTGACTAAAACTGACATCAACTAAACCAGAACTGGCACGGTTTTGATTCAGCTTTTTTTTACTGCTTATTACTTTCTTTTTACTGTTGAACAGATCTTATATTGCAATTAAACCAAGCTTTTGCTGCCAATTCTCATTCAATTAAAGATACACAGAATCAGCAATCACATATGCCTTAACAAAGGAAAACAACTTGTATCAGAAAGAAAATTTAAGTGCTGAAATTGATGGATTGGAAGGGGAATCTGCACCAGATTAGTAAACACTCAAATTTTTCAACACGAGCAAGTCCAAATGAGTGATATAAACTTGTATGTGCTGCCAATTGAGGCCAATTATCAGTATTTCAAAAATTCACTGGTTGAGTTCCCTTTTTAACACTAATTCAAGCAACTACACCATACAATTTCAAGCACACTGAATCAAATGGAATCTAAGCACTGAATTAGACTCCAAAACAACAATTCAAACTTGATGAAGACACTAGAAATGGAATTAGAACATTCAGCGCCGAATTCTCAGCTGAATCAGATTTGAAAACAGAAAAACTCAAAGTAATATGATGCAGCTCGGCCAATCTGCTACATTATGTTTTCTGGACATTGTGAGATGATGCATCCAACTCATTCAGTGAAGCAACACACTGTTGATTTGGTATGCACAGTTTACAAAATCCACAAAGACAATCCAGAATTCAATCAGACTTAAAAATCACATGGTGCAGTTCAAAAAGTTTCGATCAGATTCAAAACAGATTCAAATTCTGCACACTGGTACTGCACTGTGATGGAATTCAAGATGCGTTGAGCTCTTTCATCATTGCTCTTGTGATGTGCATCTATTGAAAAATCCAATCCAGTTTAACAGATTTATCCAGACACCAAAACTACTCAGGATTTTTGACAAAATTCAAGCAAATCACATGACTGGACAATACATTTCAAAATTTCAAAATTAAAATACTCAGCAAATGGTTGGACCGATTAAAATGATGAAATGAAAGCAAAATAAAGTTGGCACATAACAAACGACTCAAACAGAACCTACTAAAACCAGAAAAATGAATGGAATAGTAAACATGAAGCAAAGACAGTACAAGAATGTGTTGACAGTATGGACTTAAAAGAAGAACACTTAGCTCACGGTAGCATCAGCAACCTGGCTCGGATTACCAAAATGATAGCTCCATCCTTGAGCTATTCAATAGATCTGTGAGCTTGGTGGAGGAATGCAGCAGTGGAGGCAGAAATTTAGAAGATGTAATGGCAGCGAAAGTTAAATGAAGTAGAAATCTGGATGAGGTGCTGTGTGGATGTGGCTCTAGCTCAGCCGGCCTTCATCTATTGGAAGGAAGCTAGACGGAATTTAGGAGAAGCACTTGGTGGTGAATTTCAATGGAGAAAAGGCTGGAATAATACATCAGCATATCATTTCTCTCAATTTCAAAAGTGTCCTACATGGAAGCAAGAAATGGGATTTATAGAAGCATCCATTGGCCTTGCACGGTGCAGATTGAGATCCAAGAATTATGGATATGTAGCCACGTGGTTAGGTGTGGTGAATGTGCGGAAATACACTTTTAGCACCAAATACACGTGCAAAATGTGAAAGCTATTCTAAATGGTTTTTCAGCACATGGGAAAAGGCAACTTGGACCATTTGACTCCTTTAGTCTTCTTCTCTTGACTTTCCCTTGATTATTTAATGGGTTTGGGCCCAAGTCATCACTTAGCATTGCCTCCCAATGAAAAAGGAAACAAATTAAGCTTTATAGCGTCATCTGACACACTATTGATCTTCACAGTGTTGCAAATCTCGTTGAATGTGGTCAGATGCTCATATGGACTTTCATGAGACAGTCCATTGAATTGGTTGCTCTTCACCAATTGTATCAACGCTGGTTTTACTTCCATATTCATAGCATTGACCCTCGGCCTAGCAATGCTGTTAAAGTAGTGAGGGCCAACTACTATTGTGTAATATGCCAGAGTGTGTCTACCATTATTCTCTCCATCCATCTCTTTAGTGCTTTGGTCAGATACTTACGGTGAAGGTTGTAAAAGTGTATCCGGAGAAAGAAATAATTCTTTAGACGTTCTGTTTCTCCTTCTCCTTCTAGTCTCGCTTAATCCTTCAAGAAGAGGTTCCGACTTTTTCTTGCTTCTAGTGCGAACTGTACCTTGCATACACATGAAAACAAAATCCTAGAAAGCAATTATTAACACAAAACAAAAACAAAATAAAATAAAAAATCAAGTCAAAGTTAATCAATAATCACACAAATAGAATAGTTAAACTACGAGTCCCCGGCAATGGCGCCAAAAACTTGTTAAGACTCCGGCAAGTGTACCGAATCGTATTAAGTAATATAAATGGTAAGACCCAGTGTCGTTTTTCCTAGAGACTCATGACCTAGATAGTCATGTGATTCCTTGATTAATTAAGACTTGAGAACAAAATCATTTGGTTTATAATGCAGAAAATAAACATGAATGCAAGTGTTGATCAATTGACAATAAGAATGCACAGGTGATTGGTTTGTAAAATATGGAATGATTATGTTGTTGGGGGTTTCGATTTCTCCTATCCACTCTCATGTATTTATGAATTCGTCTTCTTCATTAATGTTAATGCCACTTTCTAATTTACTTTAAACTCGATGTCTCGGCGAAGAAAGCCTATCCTTAGTTACTAGTTTACAATGTCTTGTCTCCCTAGCAAATAATTCTCATTACAAACGCACAGAAGCTTAAAGGTGACCAAAACTCATATCCCTATGTCTAGGCAATACTGCTTTTGGGAGAAATTCCCCAGATCTAGATTTCCCCGTATGTCTCCATATCGGCAAAATCAATTATCATGTTATGAATGAGTTAAACAAAACAATTATAGAGTATAGAGGAAAAACCCTAACAATTAATGAACGAAGCATTTAATAATATAAATCAATTCAATACAGAAGAGTTTCAAAAGAATTACATCGTTTTCCCAACAACAAATAGAGTTTAGTTCACCATTGACATGGTGAAACTAGATGAATAATGGAAAAGAATGAAAGATAAAACCCTAAAAATTGAAGATAGGAGCTTCCACATCCAAATATGCCTCCAAGGGGTGAAAGGAAGTGTTTCTGCGTCTTTTTCTGTCGAAAGATCCCCTCTTTAGGTCGTTCAAATCATTAAATAGCTCGAAATAATTATAGAAAGTATAGCCTAAGCCCATTCGCCGGCGCTCAACGCCCCAACTTAGGGCGCCCAAGCGTGACTGCAAGAGCTCTACGCTCAGCATCCTTGGAAGGGCGCCCAGGCGTCACGTACGATACAAAAATGGCGCTCAACGGTACTGCGCTGAGGGCCTCAGAAAAAGGGCAGTCAGGCGCCAATGTGAGACTTCAGCGCTGAGGGCCCCCAAAAAGGCACTCAAGCATCCTATGATTCCTCTTTCTCATGCTTTTCTAGCTTTTCCTGAGTTCCAACTCCTTGATACTTCAACTCTTCTTCCAAATCATCTAAATTCCTATTAAAACAAGGAAATCTAAGCATAAAATCAATAAGTTCACCTTTAACTCTCTTATTCTTATAACTTAAGCACAATCATGATTTCAAGCTAGTTTCTAAGTCAAAAAGGGTGTTTTTAGTATCAAATAACAGTATTTTCAACTGTTATGAGTAATTCACATATGAAGTCATCACCACCACAAGGATTCGCAAAACCTTTGTCTTTCAAAATCACCACAAACAAGCAACAATAACACCATAAAACACTAGGAATGAACTACCACAAATACTCCCACCTAATCACAACCACTCCTCAACAACTATAAAAAACACCACAAACAAAGAACAACACCCATTCACAAAAGCAACCTCTGGGAAACTCACCACAAACAACCAAATTCACAACACATGTGGCTTCCTAACACCTACAACACAAACACAATGGTTAGAGGACCATGAAAATAGTTGAAGAACCTACACACCAAAGGAAGCTTCAAAGTAGAGCTAGCTTGGTTTGGTCATGCACAACGAACGTAATCGATTCCAAAGTGATGGAATCAGATACATAAAATTGTGGAATTGGTTACAAGTTCACGTATTCGATTCCAAGCTACTAGAATCGATTACACCTGTAAGCATAATTAATTACGCAGTCTAGGCACAATGTTGTGGAATCGATTCCACTTCGCTTAGTTGCACCATGGAATCAGTTACAAGGATTCATGGTTCGTCTTCTTCCTCTCATTTCCATGGTTTCCTGGTTTGTCTTTAAGTTGAAGCTCTTAGGTTTGTGGTTTTTCTTCAACCTCAAGCTCAGGCTCAAGCTCCTTGGACGACCATGGACGATGTCCTTGTCAGCTGGCCTACAACTTGCATCATAACTCTGTTAACAATCAAAGATGTCACTCATGAACGACGAAACTCACCTCAAAGAAGACCGAGAAGACCTTGTGAAACACTGGGAAACCGTAGTGACCTTAACCTATCCTTCAACGTGTCTCAAAACACAAAAAAAACTCAAAACAACTTTCTCAATCTAAGCAGTGACTGAAACAAGTTTCTTCTCCATTAAACTTATAATACACTTACCAACCATGAACCAACCACAAATGCATATTTAATGGGTTGACAATGCCTTCAACAATGGTAAAAAAAAAAATTTAAACCATTCAGGCGTCCCTATTTTCGTTAAGTATTCTCAATTTGGTCCTCTTTTTTTAAACTTTCCCAATTGAGTCTTTAAAAGTGTTAATTTGAAACAATTTAGCCCCTGTCGTTAAAAATCGTTAACGGTGTTAAAATTGTGTATATGTGGTGAGATGACGTGGTAAGTTTTTAATATGTGGGTTTATACGTGGAATTTCATAACATTAAATATTTTAAAATTAGAGTTTGTTGATAGAATTTATGGGTTTTACTGTGTTCAGATTTCTTGAAGAAGATGATTCGAACAACGACGAATTTTTGACTGCTGACAATTTGCGACGAAGAAGTTACTGTTGAAGATTTGTTACGTTTTGCGATTCATGCGAGACAACAGAATTTGCTCGCGATTTGAGCTCGCCTCTCTGGTCCGCGGTTAGGGTTCGAAAATGGTAGAGGACGAGATGTTAACGGCGGCCTGAAGGAGATTCACTGGGGTGAAGAAGGGGTTGGCTGCAGTAGCCACGGCGCCACGATGAGACACCCTGAGAAACGCAAAGACGAACTCCGGGCATGATGACCTCACCTTGTCGCACACCCAATCTGTGGAGGGCGGCCACCACTTTTTGGGCTTCTTGATGGTAGGGCTTCCTCAAGGTGAAATCAAATTGTTTATATAACTTTCATTCTAGGTTAGTGTGGCAAGATCGAACGGCTTCAGAGCTCTCACCCAAGTCCTCACCCAACTTGTAAACAACCATCTCAAACAGAACATACAGTGCCCCTTCGTACACACTTCGCATTGGAAGCAACGGTCGAGATTTCGCATCCCCTGCAACGTCCGCATCATCGGCCATGGTCCGGGTATGGATGCGTGGGCTTTGAAAATATAGAGGCTATTTAGGTGCAGATTTCTGTGGCCATTGAAGCCCCTTGGGAGATAGAACCAGAATTAGAAGCCATCACTCTTCTTCGCGCTCATTGGACTTATGCCCTTTTTATATGGGTGTGATTTTGTTTGATTGTGTGAAACCATCCACTCTCTATCCTAATACGAGGGCAAGAAATAAATTGAATATGCTTTATTCAACAATCTATCCTTTGAGTTCAAAAAAAAAAAAATCATCTATGAGGTGTTGTAGAGCTAAAATTCCTTAATTAAAAATCAATACAATTTGATCCGTCTAAGCATGCAACCTTAGCTGCTTAAATATTGGAGTGCTTACATCAATGCAATCTAAGCATGATATTTGGAGTGTTATAGTCGGGAAGTTTGTTGCTAGCCAAAAGGAAATCTAATTTGGCATATTACAAGAGAATCTACAACCTAAATGGAGCATGCAAGATCGAATGGATTTGGATTTGGTGCAGCCAGCAAGTAATGTATTGTTCTATTTTGGCTTAAACCCTCCATTGGTCCTCATATTTGTGTGTAAATCTTAATTTGGTCCTCAAGTTTTGAATTGTCTCAATTGGGTCATAATTTTTGTAAAAATGCACATATTTTATCCTAACCGTTAAGTTGTCTCAAACGGCGTTAATTGATGCTGAGATGAATTTTTTATTTTAGGCTTAATCCCTCCCTTGATCTTTATGTTTGTGTGAAAATCTCAGTTCGGTCCTCAAGTTTTGAACTGTCTCAATTGGGTCATAATTTTTGAACTGTCGACAACGACGACATTTTTTAGTTTGAGAGGGAGAAAAGGTGTGAGTCGGGGGGTTTGAGGGTTTGAGGGTGGAGGAATGAGTGAACTGTGATCAGTGATTGGAAGGACAAAGAAAGACCATAGCCACGTGGATTTAATGATTTTAAAACATAAAAAAAATTATAGCTCATTTCAAAGTTAACGCCGTCTCAATACACTTAACGGTTGGGGTAAAATGTTATAAAATGTTTGCATTTCATAAGGACTTAGGAAAAACTTAAGGACTGAACTGAGATTTTCACACAAACATAAGGACCAAGGGAGGGATTAAGCCTAAAATAAAAATTTCATCCCGGCATCAATTAACGTCGTTTGAGACAACTTAACGGTTAGGGTAAAATGTGTGCATTTTTACAAAAATTATGACCCAATTGAGACAGTTCAAAACTTGAAGACCAAACTGAGATTTGCACACAAATATGAGGACCAATGGAGGGTTTAAGCCTTCTATTTTCTTTTAATGTTTCAGCGTCAACCAAATTGTAGAATGTAATTCTTGGCTTTTAGTTTTGGATTTGATGAATGACTCGTTAATTGCAGTCTGCATTCACAAGTTCACAACTTCGTGAGTAAGATCGAAACTACCGAAAAAAAGAAACCCCAAAGATCCAATCGCCGACTAGAGTGAAAAGGGAGCCTTTTTTAAAAGGAAAACTAGAAAAAGAAAAATGAGAGTCTAATGTTCTAAGTTTTCGATACTGTGATTTTGGAATAGATTAGGAATGTTTGTTCAATGAAAACAAAAACAATATGGGGGAGATGTCTTTTCTTGTTCAGATTTTAGAAATTCTATTTTTAATTTTTTTTTGTAAAAGGTCACGTATAAAAGTGCCACGTCAACTTCTCACATCATCAAAAAATTAACACAGTTAACAATTTTTAACTATAGAGGCTAAATTATTTCAAATTAACACTTTTAAGGACTAAATTAAAAAAATTTAAAAAAAAAAACCAAATTAAAAACACCTATCAAGAACGTGTGAAAAAGAAGCATTCAAACGTGGTTCAGGAATCTTCATTATGTCTTACTGTATGTGCTGTTTTCCAATAAGAATCTTTGCCATGCATAAGCACGCGTGAAGGCTTGGCTCGAAGGTAAATAAATTTAACTTAATTTTAATAATAATAATATTATTTAATAATAATAATATTATTAGTTATTGATTTTATTAATTAATTTTATTATTATTAATTTAAAATAAAAATAGAATTGGAATCCATTTTGTCTTTTTCGAAATTGATTATAACATATTTAATTTATTTGATATGCATAAATTTTCTTGACATTTTGTTTTTCTTTGAGATCAGAAATAATTTTTCCATTTCGATATTATCAAATCCAACCCCATTTACAAGGAATGGAAAATCATCCGATCTCACAAATTATTATTTCTCTTTATTTTCATATTCGTCAAAACAAACACAATAACCACTCCAAATTTGTATACATAAATACATTTCTAGAATATTTTCCTCTCTCAAAATAACACAGTCTTAATGTCTTATTTAAAATATATATAAGTTTAAATAAAATAAATTAATAATATAACATTGATCTGATTTTTAAATATGAAACTTTGTATCAATTAATAATGATAATTACTTTTATTATAGTAATTAGTAAAATATTAGCTTAATACCTCCATTGGTCCTTTTATTTGTCTGCTAATATCATTTTGGTCCTCAAGTTTTAAATTGTCTCAATTGACTCATAGTTTTTGTAAAAATGCACACATTTTACCCTAACCGTTAAGTTGTCTCAAACGGCGTTAATTGATGCTGGGATGAATTTTTTATTTTAGGCTTAATCCCTTCTTGGTTCTTATATTTGTGTGAAAATCTCAGTTTGAACTGTCTCAATTGGGTCATAATTTTTGAACTGTCGACAACGACGACATTTTTTAGTTTGAGAGGGAGAAAAGGTGTGAGTCGGGGGGTTTGAGGGTAGAGGAATGAGTGAACTGTGATCAGTGATTGAAAGGAAAAAGAAAGACTATAGTCACGTAGATTTAATGATTTTAAAACATAAAAAAAAAAATTACAGCTCAGTTCAAAGTTAACGCCGTTTCAATACACTTAACGGTTGGGGTAAAATGTTGTAAAATGTTTGCATTTCATAAGGACTTGAGGAAAAAACTTGAGGACCAAACTGAGATTTTCACACAAAAATAAGGACCAAAAGAGAGATTAAGCCTAAAATAAAAAATTTATCCCAGCATCAATTAACACCGTTTGAGATTAACGGTTAGGGTAAAATGTGCGCATTTTTACAAAAATTATGACCCAATTGAGACAATTTAAAACTTGAGGACCAAAATGAGATTAACAGACAAATAAGAGAACTAATAGAGATATTAAGCCTAAAATATTATAAAAAGAACTTTTAAACTGGACATATCTTTAATATTTTTACAATGTAGTTATAACTAGTATGTTCAATGAACACCTCAAACATTCTGGAACTTTCGAAATTCTTAAATAATCAATTTATTATAATTATTACTATTTATTTATTGCTCGATTATTCGATATACCTAAATTCAGAAGTAAATATAGCAGGCTTCTTGGGCGAGAAGAAAAGAAGCTTACCCAATTACCCGCTTTATAAATATCCAGTGACCTACCAAAGTTCCCAATTTCAGATCCCTCTGTTTTCCCATTCTCTTTCAACTCTCTTCAATTCCATGGCGAACCAACCCGAGTCCTCCGATGCGTAAGCTTCTGCTTTCTCCTCAGATCTTAAGAATTCGATCGATTATTTTCTCTTCCCACAGATTCTAAATCTAATTCATTCTATTTTTTTCTTTCTTCAGTAAGGGAACAAAGAGAGATTTCAGTACCGCGATCTTGGAGCGCAAGAAGGCGCCCAACCGACTCGTCGTTGACGAAGCCGTAAACGATGACAACTCCGTCGTCGCGCTCCACCCTGATACCATGGATAAGCTCCAGCTTTTCCGCGGAGATACAATTCTTCTCAAGGTGAACGAACCACCCAAGGGTTTTCACTTTGGATTTTAGTGGAATTTTTTTATAACCATTTTGCGTTCTTTTTTGTCTTTTAGGGCAAGAAGAGGAAGGATACTGTCTGTATCGCCCTTGCCGACGATACCTGTGAGGAGCCCAAGATACGGATGAACAAGGTCGTCAGGAGCAACCTTAGGGTTAGACTCGGTGACGTTGTCTCCGTTCACGCATGCCCTGATGTTAAGTACGGAAAGAGAGTGCACATTCTTCCCGTCGATGACACCATTGAGGGCGTTACTGGAAATCTCTTTGATGCTTACTTGAAGCGTGAGTGCACATACATACTCTTTTTTTATATCATATTTTGGCAATCCTTATACCATTCCTAAAATTATTAGTCTTACATTTTGTGTGGATGAACTTTTCTCTTAAATAAGAAGATAGCATGAATCAAGGGCACGAGTTAAGCCAAACAGGGTTTTAATGAACAACTGATGGCTTGCGGAGAAGTTTATCTAAGTGGGTTTTAATAAGTAGTGCTTACGAAACAATTAAAGAAACCAATCTCTTCATTGAACCTCACCTGCTGGACATCTATTTGTGTTGCATTATTTTTTTTACGAATACTAATAATGTAATGGGCTTGCGCTATCTGCAAACTATGAGGGAGTGATATTTTTTGTTCAGTTAGAAGCTTTGTGAGGACGGTGCTTAATCAAGTAATTATTTTTTCTAGAAATCAGTTAACTCAACTTTACATTAAGTCCTGTTTTACTTTTCCAGCTTATTTCCTTGAGGCATATAGACCAGTGAGGAAAGGTGACTTGTTTCTTGTGAGAGGGGGGATGAGAAGTGTGGAGTTCAAGGTTATTGAAACCGATCCTGCAGAGTATTGTGTTGTTGCTCCTGACACTGAGATCTTCTGTGAGGGAGAGCCTGTTAAAAGGGAAGATGAGAATCGGTTAGACGAGGTTGGTTATGACGATGTTGGTGGTGTTAGAAAGCAGATGGCACAGATTAGGGAACTGGTGGAACTGCCATTGAGGCATCCACAGTTGTTCAAATCTATTGGTGTTAAGCCACCTAAGGGAATTCTGCTATATGGACCCCCCGGGTCTGGTAAGACTTTGATTGCTCGAGCTGTTGCAAACGAAACTGGAGCCTTCTTTTTCTGCATTAATGGTCCTGAGATAATGTCAAAATTGGCTGGTGAGAGTGAAAGCAATCTGAGGAAGGCATTTGAAGAAGCTGAGAAGAATGCACCCTCTATTATCTTCATTGATGAGATAGATTCGATAGCTCCAAAGAGGGAGAAGACTCACGGGGAAGTTGAGAGGAGAATTGTTTCCCAGCTCTTGACTCTCATGGACGGTCTTAAATCACGTGCTCATGTAATTGTTATTGGAGCCACAAATCGTCCCAATAGCATTGACCCTGCCCTTAGGAGGTTTGGTAGGTTTGATCGGGAGATAGATATTGGCGTTCCAGATGAGGTTGGTCGCCTTGAGGTTCTTCGTATACACACAAAAAATATGAAGCTTTCTGATGATGTAAGATTGAATTCTTAAGATTGAATTCTTCTCCCTTTAGTCGTGGTTTGATATGAATGTCTGAAATATGAGAACGATGTCCGTTGTATAATTTGCAGGTTGATTTAGAAAGGATTGCTAAGGACACACATGGATATGTTGGTGCTGATCTGGCTGCTTTGTGTACTGAAGCCGCACTTCAATGCATCAGAGAGAAAATGGACGTCATTGACTTGGAGGATGAGTCCATTGATGCTGAGATACTAAACTCAATGGCAGTGTCAAATGAGCATTTCCAGACTGCTCTCGGAACAAGCAATCCTTCTGCTCTCCGAGAAACAGTAAGTATTTTTCCAGTTTTTCATAGTTTTTTCTCTTGTTCTTTCCTCCTTGGTTGACACTGGTGTGATCACACTATTCAAACTTTAATCTGCAAACATTGGTTTATTAATGGACTAGGTCGTTGAAGTGCCCAACGTCAGCTGGGAAGATATTGGTGGTCTTGAGAATGTGAAGAGAGAACTTCAAGAGGTAAGTTGAGCTACTTCATTGAGATATATCACTACATGTTTTCTCTCATTTGAATATTGGCTCTAATAAATTTTATTTTTCTCAGACTGTTCAATATCCAGTGGAACACCCTGAGAAATTTGAGAAGTTTGGAATGTCACCTTCAAAGGGGGTTCTTTTCTATGGGCCTCCCGGTTGTGGTAAAACCCTTTTGGCAAAGGCTATTGCCAATGAATGCCAGGCGAACTTCATCAGTGTCAAAGGTCCCGAACTACTTACCATGTGGTTTGGAGAAAGTGAGGCTAATGTGAGGGAAATTTTTGATAAAGCGCGGGGTTCTGCTCCATGTGTTCTATTCTTTGATGAACTTGACTCTATTGCAACTCAGGTTTGTACCATACCATACTATAGGCAATGGCTTGGCATCTGCAAAAGTTACTGGTATCTAAGATACCGCTGCATTTACATCCCTGCTGATTAGTTGTAAGACTACTCTAATTGTCTTTTCTTGTTACTTGTGTTTAAAACTTGCATGTTTTTAATTTTGCAGAGGGGCAGCAGCGTAGGAGATGCTGGTGGTGCTGCTGATAGGGTTTTGAATCAATTGCTTACAGAGATGGATGGTATGTCAGCAAAGAAAACAGTGTTCATCATTGGGGCCACTAATCGACCAGACATTATAGATCCTGCTCTTCTGCGACCAGGCCGTCTGGATCAATTGATTTATATCCCACTCCCAGATGAGGATTCCCGTCATCAGATATTTAAAGCTTGTTTGAGAAAGTCTCCTGTTTCAAAAGATGTTGACCTTAGAGCTCTGGCCAAGTATACTCAGGGCTTCAGTGGTGCAGATATCACTGAAATTTGCCAGCGTGCATGCAAGTATGCTATAAGAGAGAACATTGAGAAGGTAAACTTTGGAGGACGCCTTTTTCTGTGTTATTTATTGGCTACTATGCCGTGGCAATGACAATTAAAGAATGTGAGAAATTTTGAATGATTTCTGTATAGGTTGAAATTTATTAGAGTTTAAGAAATTTGTGTTAGTTTAATTAGTCTCACGGTTTTTGATTAATTACAAATAATATTCGACCGTCAAAACAAGCCTTTTCAAGAATTTGATATTATCACTTTTCAAAATGTTTTTATCCGAGTTCAGATTGAAGGCAATTTGCTGAACTGTATTTTCTTGGCAGGACATTGAGAGAGAGAGGAGGAAAAGAGATAACCCTGAGGCAATGGAAGAGGATATTGAAGAGGAAGAGGTAGCAGAAATCAAGGCAGCTCATTTTGAGGAGTCAATGAAATATGCACGAAGGAGTGTAAGCGATGCTGACATTCGCAAGTACCAGGCATTTGCTCAAACATTGCAGCAGTCAAGAGGGTTTGGATCCGAGTTCAGGTTTTCAGATACCAGTGCTGGTGGTGCTGGTGCTGGCGCTGCATCTGACCCTTTTGCAAGTGCTGGTGGAGCTGATGAAGATGATCTTTACAGTTAGACCTACCTTTGCCTTTGCTTGAATCATGAGAAGTAATACTTCTAATTTATGTACGCCTCCTTTTCTGTCTGAACGTCAGGCTTCCTTTGGATTTATTGTTGTCACCCCTTAAAAGGCACTAGTTCTTGTGGTGTAAGTCTCTTTGAAAGTGGATTTATTTGGACTTCAAAAAGAGATTTAATAGACATTTTAAAGAGCTTAGGTTTATTTGAATTTATAGTAATTTAAGACTAGTAACATATTTGAGTGAGTTTCATGCACTGTATTTACTGTCAAATCAAAACAAATATTTTATGTCAAAAAGGGCTTGTTGATACGGAGGAATAGTCTGATAGAGACTTAATACTTATTTTGATTCTTCTTGAAAAAGGTTTGAGTAAAATCGTCTTATTTTTTTTTTAAAGTAGAATTTGTCTCATTTTGTGAAAAGACTATTTAAGTTAGTTCATTATTGACTTGTAAAATTTAAATTAGTTATTCATTTGTTCCGTTGAGTGTTTCTCTAGAGCATGTACCACCAATCTTATCACAACCGTAATTGCATCATCCAATCTCATAACATGCAAAGCTCCTTACATCACACCATTCTTTCAGTGCCAGCACATCTTTGTTATCATTTGGGTAAGCTTAAAAGTATAAGGGAAAACTCCATGCTCACACACCTTGGTAACCAACCTCACAATTTCATTATTAGCAAAGCTTTTTCCATGGTGTTCCTGCTTTCCCAACACCTCAAAAACAACTTCACTCGTAAAATCATCGGGAAGAAAATCAGAATCTCGTTCTAGCATTTCATTAATCACGTGGAGGACATCATTAATGCAACCCGATTTAAATAACCTGAATTCGTTCTTCACAAGCCGATTCAAAAGCTGAGACTTTCCAACACCAACCATCAAAATCTTAAACATGTAGCTTATACTCTCATAAGAATCACCCTGTCACTGAGCCATTATGCTTCAAGAAATAACCCTTTTGAAAACTGAACCTAACAATGCAAACCCCAAATTTTTTTTCTGCATAAAAATGAGACATTTTTTTTTTCTTTGTATGTGCACACGTATAAGAAAACAACCTGTGTAAGGACATAATATTTACTTTGTTCCATGACCAAAGCTGAATTGTAATTTCTTTTCTCACTAATTAAACAAACATCAAAACAATGGTATCTAACAGTGAAAAAAAAAATTCTCTAAAGATTCTTTACAATACTAATTTGTCTCTTGTGTGCCCCAAAGTGAAAATGTTGCGGCGGTAAAAATGAAGTCTTGAATGGTTAGAGATTGCGTGTTTAATGGGCAGGTTTAAAAGTAAGTAAAGTTTTTAGCTTTTGATAGAAGCAAAGAGAAGCATTACATTATAATAATGAGGGTTTGGTCATCTTCAGTAGGAAACAAATGTCGTAGGTGGTACAATTGGAAGAGGTTAGTGTGAAAGGGAAGTTGAAGAACATTCAATGGATTTTCTGGTTTTAAAATTGGAAGCTGTTGAGATAAGGAAGGTTGTTTCTGTTCTTTTTTCGATTTTGTTTCACTGCTTTTTATTCCCGTTAAAGACCTTGCCTACTGGGTCTTGACAGAATTGGCAAGAAGAAATTGGCAGCAACACTTTCTGAGTTGGTATTGGGGTCCAACCACCATCATGGGAGGAACGCGGAGATCCTTTGTTCCATCTATTGGAACAAGATGAACACCCTTGAGAAGAAGTCATTCCTTTCTCCTAACAAACCCTAGCCCCTCTTTTTAACTTCTGTAAAAAAAAAAAATCCCATCTAATCTATTTTTCTCTTACAATTTTAATCTCTGCCACAAAAATGCCACGACACTGCCACAAAATCAATTAAAACTGACACGTCATTAACCTTAGTCTAGAGGGGCAACTCTCACGTTAAATTTTTGACGCCGTAAGCCAAAAGAACTAACTTGGACATTTTTTTCACAGAGTGGGACAAATTCTCACTTTTTAAAAAAAGTAGGACAATTTTGAACAAAACCCCTCTTTTGAGGAACCAAAATATGTATTAAGCCTTGATATATGTCACCCATTGAACCGGTCAAATAGGTAGTACATTTTATATATATATATATATATATATATATATATATATATATATATATATATATATATATCAAGGTGTGTACTGTAATACATTATTCAACGTGTCAAATTGTCAGTCTTGTAATACCTTTTTCAAATCTTTTAAGCTAATGGAAGAATTGAAAGAAAAGGAGATGGAAAAAAAAAATTTTAAACTTGATATATTATTGGTAAGAGAAATATTTTTCGTTTTTATGGTAAGTAAAATGTGTTATTTTTATGGGTGTGTATAAAATATACCTTTGTATTAATCAATTTAGAACGTTACAAGAGCTTATAACCAAAGTTTTTTTCGTAATTACTTAATCATTTATATTGGTTTGACATATTTTAAAAAGTAGTTAAATTGGGTTTCTTTTATCATTTTTCATGCTAGTTACGTCAGTCAACTTTCTTAACTTACTGATTAGAACTGTATAGCAAAATCAGAATTATGAAGAACTTCCTTCTCTTATTATATATATGGATTGCTTATATCTTTTAGGACAGTTAACATATATGCTAACCTTCCATCTTAAATTATATCTTATCTATGTACAACCTCTATTAAAGCGGTCAATTTGGTCCAGGTGGGTCAAGTGACTTGGGGAAAAAAAAGGTTTACAAGATTAAAAAATCTCCACTGAAATAGTTTATAGGACTAGAAACCTCACAAAAGTTATGTGAGTAAGGGTTAGTCTGGGTTTTTTTCATAACACAAATATATATATATATATATATATATATATATATTCTAAATATATTCTAAATATATTATTGAACTTTTATAATGGTAAGCTTATCTTGATCTTTAGTCAAATTATCCGGAATTGGCTTTTAGTTAAGGTAAGTTTATTTTGACATTCAATTTAAACTTAAGTCAATTTGTCTTGAATTTTGACTTGAAATGAACATCATTTTGAAAACTTGAGTGAAATAATCAAGTTTTTGTGAGATTGAGTTTGTCAAAAGTCGTATTAGCCAATTTGATTTAGTTTTTTTAGATATGGTGGATTTAGTTGAGTTAGTCTTGGTTGAAATTGGTTGAATTGGTTGAATTGACATTTGCTTGAATTTAATTATGTCAGATGTTAGCCAATCTTAACCTTTGGTTTGGATTTGTCAGTTTTGACTCGAGAAAGTTTGGTTGAATTGGTTTAATTGACATTTGCTTGAATTTAATTATGTCAGATGTTAGCCAATCTTAACCTTTGGTTTGGATTTGTCAGTTTTGACTCGAGAAAGTTCGTCTTGATAATCCATTGGGGTGATTGGTTTTGACTTTCAATCTAGATAGATTAGTTTCGAACTTTGGTAAATTAGTTTATTTTAACTTTTAGTTAAGTTGATTTTCTCGACAATTAGTCTGACCTATCTGAAATGATTTAGATTGTTCTTTAATTGGCTTAATATTTTATTTGGTCTCTTGAAAGAGGGGTTGTATTCAAAATCGTCCTACTTTTTCTAAAATGTTACAAAGGATTCCAACTTGTGAAAAAACGAGTCAAGTTAATCCTTTTTGTTAATGGCATCAAAATTGTAACTGTGCAGCTGTCCTTTGGACAAAACATAATGACGTGTCCGGTATATCTTATTGTGTGGTAGTGTGAGGTTAAATGACGTGTAAATTTATATGTTTTTAAAAAAATATTTTGACAGATGGTTAAAAGAATATGGGTTGCTTGCTCTACATTGAAAAATATGTAGATGTTATGGCGCAATGAAAACTAGAGATGAAGGGTTTGCTTGCAGGTTCGAAGAGTTTGATGCGATGATGACGAATCTTGGTTGGGTGGTTTTTGTTAGAGGGTTGTGCATTTTTTTATTTGCAATAAACTCGCGATTAGGGTTCCTAATTTAGGGTTTTTTATCCTGCGATTAGTGTTCATCTGGAATTTGGTTTTCGTAGGTTTTCGGTGGCTATGGATGAGGCTCGATTTGGGTTTCTTTAGGTCTCTATGTTTGATGGAGGAGATCGCGTTTTTGTTTCTAAGTTTTTTCGAAAGTCTGGCGGAGAAGATGATGATGGTTTTTTTGGTTTCGTCCTCTACACTATGGCAGTTGTTCTTAGAGATGTCGCACTAGCTCATTCAATCTTTGAATATTCTTTTTGAACTAAAATAATATGTGGCCAAGAACACCTAATTCAAGAAAAACATCAGTAAATATGCAATTAAAATAGTATAAGTATAATCAGCAAGAAGATAAGCAACATGGGCCTCAACATGGTTCTTGATTACAAGCCTAGCACCTCAACATTCAAAGTCAATTAACCATAGAACATTCTCAATTAGTTGAATTCGTTTTTCAAAAAAGTAGCATTGAAATTAGGGGAAATGGAAAAATCAATTTGTCGAGTGAATTGAGAACAGAGGGAGTGACGCAGTAAGAAAATCAAATTTGGAAGTTAAGAGATTCTTTACCGACAACGAAAAGAGAGATACCAAAAATTGCACTGCACTCGATCTTTCTTTCTCTTTCAACTTTTCACTTTTCTTCTTCCTCTCAACCATTTACGAAAGTAAATTCCAATATTAAAGCCATGATTCATTGTTAGGAAGATGATGGTGGTTTTTTGGTTTCATTTTAGTGCACATGGAGGAGGAAAATGTAACATGGTTGTTAGGAAGAAGCTAGTAGCCTTAGTGGTGGTCTAAGGTGTTGACGGTGTCGGTTTGTGGCTCTAAGGTTTCTGGAGGTGGAAGATGAAGCTAATGTGGCAAGCAATTTGTTTTTTTAAAATTCAAAATTGACACGTTATATTACCTCAGTGTGCTACGTATGAGAAAAAGAGGACAGCTCATTAAGTTTTGGCCAAGGAGGCAACTGCACCATTACATTTTTGACGCCGTAAGCAAAAAGGATTAACTTGACCCATTTTTTCACAAGTTAGGATTATTTGTTACTTTTTAAAAAAGGTAGGATTATTCTGAACACAACCCCTTTTTCGAGGGACTAAAAAGGTATTAAGCCTTCTTTAATTCAAACTTAAAATACTAAGAGTTAATTAAATTTGTTTAATAAGATTAAACTCACTCTAATTTTAATCATAATCTTGGAAATTGAGTTTTTATTTTACTTTCCTCATTTGAGGTCCTAGTAAAGAGACAATTAAAAGATGGGATTTTGAATCATTGCCAAATTGACATCTATTTTTTTTTTAAAACAACATAATATTTTCTTTTTCTAGATGTGATATCTTTTGATATTAATCTTAAAAAATTTTCTCAATCGTTCTCATGTTTCTTTTTATGTCAAATTTATTATCAAGTAATGATTTACCACTTTTTTTAGTATTTAAAAATTGTTCCTAAAAAAATTTATTGTAAACAATTTATGAAAGATACTTAAAACTAGTCTTTAAGTATAATAAATGAATATGAGAAACACTAATATTTATACTAATTCATTCTAATATGAATTGCGTTTAATTGATGTCTACAAATTTAGTAAAAAAAAGTCGCTGCATTTGATTCCTATTTAATAAATGATTACAAGAAGTATAAGTTTAAGGAGAGCAACATCTAAAAAGTTTAAGGAAGTTGATGACAAAAATGTTTAAGCTTTCAATACATACACTCTTGTAACTTTTCTTGATAATTATACTTAAAACAAATATATTAGTTAGAAAAACTTACTTCAGAGAGGTTCAAAGGAGGAAAGAGGGATTGAATAGAGTCTTAGACTCTAAGCAATTAGACTAAATTGTTTAACCAAAATACAAAATCAACAATCACATCAAATTTATCTTACCTCTAGAAGGTGAGAGGGGAATTGAATAGAGTCTTCGACTGTTTTTATAGAGAACTAGATTGTCTACTGCAAAAGAAACATAAGTTGTACAAGTAATTTTATACTTGTTCATCCAAATATATGGATTATGTTCAATTTCCCTTAAGTAAGCAAGCTGCTCAAGAGATTCTGTTAACCAAATCAATTGATACACTTAGCACACTAATCACTCCTAGTTACAATGAATACACAAATAACTCATGGTTACACTACCACAAAAAATGTCAATAGACAACATTTTTTTTGTCATAGACAATACTTTGTAAGCACTGTCTATTTGAACGCAGTCTATTAATAGACAACACTTATGAAAAAATATTGCCTATTGATGGTTGTCAATAGACAACCTTATTTGAAAAAATGTTGTCTATTGAAGGTCAACAAAAGACATCACTTGTTTTAATCAAAGTCTAAAACAAAGAATATATCAAAAAAACTAATGTAGAATAAAATTCCTAATTCTAGCTGGTCTAGGTAGCTTAAAATGTGTTTAATGAGTCAAAACTTGTAAAATACATGGAATGGGATGATTGGGGTTCAAACATTATTCTAATCATTAAACTAAGATGATAAAATGCTCAAAACAATAATGGAATGATAGAAACTCAAAATCAGTTGTGATACCAAATTTGAGAGCAAACTGGTCAAAACTAGTGTTAACATTGTTGAATATAGTGAAAAGCTATTTGTGGGATTAATCTCTCTTGTGTTGAATTTACACATAGGGTACTCTATTTATAATAGAAAAAATATGGGCTAAGGCCAAAATAGAAATTAGAAATAATAACAAGCTAACTAAAGATAAAAGATAAAGATAAGATAAAAATTATATATCTAACATTCCCCCTCAAGCTGGTGCATACAAATTGTATGTAAGCTTGTTACAAATATAATCAATTTTTGACACTCGTAAAGACTTAGTGAAAATATTTGCTAACTAATCACTTGAATTAACGAACTCAATCTTGATATCTCTAGATATAATCTTCTCCTGAATGAAATGACAATCAATCTCAATGTATTTGGTCCTCTCATGAAAGACAGGATTAAAATTAATATGAAGAAGAACCTGATTGTCACATATAAGCGTCATTTGAGTGACATCTCCAAATTGTAACTCTTTAAGCAATTTCTTAAGCCAAAGAAGCTCACAAGTGGATGAGGTCACTACTCTATTTAGATCTTGCCACACCACTTTATTTCTTGCTTTTCCAAGAGATCAATTTACCACCAATGGAGACATAATATCTGAATGTAGACCTTCTATTAGAAGAAGATCCTGTTCAATCAACATCTAAATAACAAACCATTTTTGTACGATTATTAGAACCATATAACAACTCTTTTCCAGGAGATCTTGTAATGTATTTTAATATAAGGATAACTGCATTCCAATGATCTTCACACATGGAATTAAGGAATTGGCTTACCACACTAACTACAAAGGAAATGTTAGGACGAGTAAGTGTAAGATAATTCAATTTTCCAACTAATCTTCTATATTTCTCGGGGTCTGACAAAGGCGTCCCCTATTTTGGTAAAAGTTTAGTATTAAAATCCATGGGTGTGTCAACAAATTCTAAATTCATCAACCCAGTTTCATACAAAATATCCAATGCATACATCCTTTGAGATATAACAATACCATTTTTGGATTGTGCCACCTCAATACCCAAGAAATATCTTAGTTTTCATCATTGGTTTGAAAATGGTTGCAAAGATGTTTATCTGAGAGATGCCATGGTTATCACTGCTTGTAAGAATGATGTCATCAACATATACTATCAAGTAGATACATCCAACATTCGAGTGACGGTAAAAGACTGAATGATCTGCCTCAACTGACTCATACCAAATTGTTGAAAAATGTTACTAAATTTTCCAAACCAGGTCCTAGGAGACTGTTTTAGGCCATATAAGGATTTGCAAAGATGACATACCAACCTAGAAGACTCCCCTTGAGCAACAAATCTTGGAGGTTACTCCATATAAATCTCTTATTGCAAATCTTTGTTGAGGAATGAATTTTTGACATCTAGTTGATAAGAAGGCCATTGTTGAAGAACCGCTATGGCTATAAATAAACAAACAAATTTCATTGCCATAAGAGAAAAAGTATCACCATAATCCAATCCAAAAATTTGTGTGTAACCTTTGGCCATAATATGAGCTTTGAGGTGATCAATAGTTGCATTAGGACTATTGATATTGTTGATAAGGGAAAAACTGGTTTAGCTAAAGCTTAATCTCACAGTGCTCTGGTTTTTGATGATGACAACACATTATTAATAACACATGTATTGATATATGTTACATGCTCAAAATCATTATTGTGTATGAATTCTTGAAGAACATGTTTGTGTTAATTTTCGTATATGTATGCATATTCACTGTTTTTCTAAATAAAATATCATCTGTGATTGCATAACATATGTTTCAGAAAAGAAAACCACACGCACTTGGTTGAACTTATATTGTTTGGCAAAACTGTAAGTTTTAAGTCGACTTCATTATGAAGTAAGTCGATTAAAACTCGTGACTTTGCACAAATTTTCAAAAATAGTGCTGTGAGTAATTTTGCAATGAAAAGATTTTCAAAACTGAATTGAAGTGACATAGTCGATTGCTTGCGCAGGGAACTCGACTTAGTTAGTTATGTTTTGACGTGGAGGTCTCTATAGAAACCTTTTTGTAAAAACCTTGACCATTATAGTGCATTTGCTTCCGGGTACAAGAAGGACACTAGATGTAGGCAGTTTAGCCGAACCAGTATAAAAACTGTGTTTGAATTTCTCTATCCCTGAAATTTACTTTCAAGTCGACTTTATTTTCTGCATAGTCAACTTTATTTCTGCTACACTGATTTATCTTTTTCCTTGAGATTCAAGAAACTTTTTAAAGCTTTATACTTTGCGAAAAAGATTTGAAAAAGAATATGATTTTTAAACTTCACCAATTCAACCCCCCTCTTGGTGTTGAAACTAAGGCATTCTTTTTCCAACAATTGGCATCAGAGCTGGTTTTCATAAGATATTTGAAAAACTAGTCGACTTCTATTTTCTTTGAATAGACTATATTCCTGGAAATGGCTTCTAGTTTTCAAACCTTTGGTGAAGGTGCATCTATAAACAGACCACCATTGTTTGCGGGTGAAAACTATCCTTTCTGGAAAGTTCGAATGCAAATTTTTCTTGAATCTGTGGATAGAGGTATTTGGAATGCAATAGTAAATGGTCCTTTTGACCCATCTCAAGTTGTCAATGGAAAAACTATTTTGAAAATTTTTCTAGGTGGTCTCAAGATGAAAATATAAAAGGACGGTATGATGTTAAAGCTAGAAACATTATTGCCTCTGCACTAACAATTGATGAATTTTTTACGATATCTTAATGCAAATCTGTCAGGGAAATGTGGGATGTCTTGGAAGTTACACATGAAGGCACTGATGAAGTCAAGAGAGCCAAAAAGAATTCTTTGATTCAAGAGTATGAACATTTCAGAATGAGGACTGGTGAAAAAATATATGAGTTTCAGAAAAGGTTCACTCACATTGTCAACCACTTAATGACTCTTAGTAAAGTTTTTGACAAAGAGGAGATCAATATCAAAATTCTCAAAAGCCTGAACAGAAGCTGGCAACCCAAAGTCACATCAATCTCTAAATCTAAGGATCTCACGAGCATGAACAAGGCTACCTTATTCGGGAAGCTAAGAGAACACGAGCTAGAACTTGGAAGATTGAAAGATGAGGAAGAGATTGAAGAGAAAAAGTCCATAGCATTGAAAGCTACAAGCAAGAAAGCCTCAAAGATTGCACAATCAGAGGATGAATCAAATGGTGAATTGGACAACAATGAAATGATGTCCATGGTGGTAAGAAAGTTAAATCGATTTATGAAAAATAATAGTCAACTTACTAACCATGCAGGAAATATCAAAGCCAAGAAAGCTTCAAGATCAAATGCAATTCAATGTTACGAATGCGGTAAAGAAGGACACATCAAGCCTGACTGTCCAGATTTGAAGCTGAAGTAGAAAGCTATCAAAATTTTTCCTCAGGACAAAAACAAAAAGCAAAAGGGTGCTTACATTGCCTGGGAAACAAGTGATTCAGAATCCTCAAGTGATGAAGATCTTGATCGAGAGGAGGAATCTAACATTTTCTTCATGGCTGGAACATCACTAACAAATTATGAGAGTGATACAGAGTTTGAGAAAGAACCAATTGAGGTGAAATATGACCTATTGCTGGATGCGTTTCAAGAGATACATGCTGAAGCAATGCGACTGCATTATAAGGTTAATCGACTAAACTTTGAAAGAAAAGATTATGAGTATAGAATTAATAATCTTGTCAATGATAATGATAAATTGCAAAAAGAGTTAGATGTTGCCTTGTTATCTGTTAAAAATGTTATAATTGAGACTATTACAGTTGAAAAGAAATGTGCAAAATGTCCTACTCATGTTGAACAAATAGATTACTTGAATAACACGCTAGCTAAATTCACACAGGGTAGAGATAATTTGAATGCTGTTTTAAAGTCTTCAGGAAGAGCAATTTATAGGCAAGGAATTGGATATAAAGCTCAATCTAATAAAACTAATACAAATAAGTTTACTGATTTAAGCAAACCTGTTAAACATGCTTGCTTTTATAATAATAGTATTGGTCATATAGTTAGAAATTGTTATTACAGAAAGGTTGGTGTTCCGAAAGGCTTATACGTATGGATTCATAAGGAACATCTAGCTGCAATTAAATATCAAGGACTCAAATTCAAACGGGTACTTGCATCAAAAATTTGAGTTGTTTTGCAGGTTAGCAGCAGATGCTGTAACATGCAGTGAGAGCTCAAGGATGAACTAACATGATTATATCAACCTTCTTGAGTGTCTACAACTGGTAACAAATATCATCTTACTGCATCATGCATAAAATTTTTTTGGTTGATGATGTTTGATTGTATGAATAATTGTCTGATTGATTGTTTGAATGCTTAATGTAAAAATCACTTTTTACGACTTTTAGTTGACTGAATTATGAGCACAATCGAATGTATGTCTCTGTATGTATGTGTCTGTTTTTGAAAACTCTCTGTCATATAGTAGTCAACTTTAGTATTATTAAATTCGACTGTGTCTCTGTTTTAGGCTTTCCATATTTGAAAATTCAAAATGGGCCTTTTTGAGTTTGGTCTGTTCTCGTTTTCATTGTCTGTCCTGTCTGGGTTGTTCTTACTACTTGACTCTAGCACACTCTACTTGTGTATTTCCAGAAACCTAGACTAAAATCAGTGAATCCTAGAGAGTATTGCAAATGGCTTCTTCATCGCATTCCTCAAGAAGAGGCAAAGGAAAAAGTGTTGCTACTGCAAGAAAAGCTAATCTTGGAGGCTGGATAAGCGATGATGAATCTCGAATGAGATTTGCTGATGGGAGCTCCAAAATTGTTGTCTCACCAAAATATTTAGACTTAATTTTGTTTGAAAGGGAAAACTTTCAATTTCCCGAATGGATCGAGACTAAAAAACTGTCAACATTGGTGCAAATGAAAGGTGAGTGGTACCCAGATCTTGTAAGAGTTTTCTACCACCACTTAAAGATTGTAAATGGTGATTTTTGTTCAAGAGTAAAAGGCATTGACATCCACATTAACAATGATGTCTGGCAACAAATTACTGGGTTAAGAGATGAAGGGATATTTTCTCATTTACCAATTTCTGAAGAAAATCGCTGGCTAAAGAAAAATGATCTCTACAGAGGGTGGCTTAGATTTCCTGTAAGTCGCATATGAGAAAATCTTTATCTGCATGAGGATCTCAAAATGGAAGAAATGGTTTTAACACATATACTTGTGTGGGTGATTCTACCGGGAAGAATGATGCAAGACCGAATGACCACAAAGGGTGTTTATCTCTTGCATGCTATAAAAAATGACATTCCCACCAACTAGTTGGATGTGTTAAGAGATCACATGACTAGAGCTGCACGCAGTAACTCTCATTATCTACCTTATGATGTTCTTGTAAGCAATATACTTGTGCTTCAAGGAGTGAATACTTGTGGTTAAATGAAACATTCATGTAATTGCACGAATGTTATAAATCGTAACACTCTTATATCACTTGGACTTGTGAGGACAATGAGAGGTTAGTGTTTTAAGGGAGAAGAAAATCTAATGTACTGTTATGGGAGCACTTCAGTGACAAATGAACAACGAACTGATCTACTTTCTATCAACAATTGTGTGCATTTTGATGCTGATCCGTTGCAGATAATTGTTGATAATCTTAATCAGCTTGAAGTAAAGGTTGACCAAATTTTACAACAGGGAATTGATGAAGATACATCTGAAGATGACTCTGTGGATTCATATGAACAAGGATAGGGATAAAAGATCTACACAGAATAAGATCTTGTGTCTACAACATTGTGTCTTGAGTCACATGTCTTTTTTGCTCACTTGTGTTAAGTTTGTCTTGGTTTTATCTTTTGAAAGTGGCTTAGATTGCCATTTTGTTTGTCTTTTGGTCTAATCAGTTTGTAATATCTTTTGAAAGTGTTAATGAAATTAGTCGCTTATGGTTTAATCCTATCTGCTTGGATTTCTTGATTGAATATGTTTGAATCGATCTTAAATCAACTGAGTGATTGATTAAGTTGATTATGCACATGTTTACTGTTACATTGATTCTTTTGCATACTCACTTCTTAACTGTATAATTTCTTGCATTTCTGTGATTCTAAACTGCTTGATCTTCAAAAGATCTTGAAAGGTTTTGCAGGAAACATTGCTTCTGGACTTACTACTAGAGTAACTACTCAATGAAGAGCAATGAAATCGATTGGAAATATGGATCAATCGACTATCGTTTACAGGCGTTATAAATTCCATTTGTTGGAATTTGGTTATTCTGTTGTTTGATCATATTTTATATTGTTTACTTTCAATATATCTCTGTTTCTAATTGATTGATATATCTATGAGATTATATTGTGAGATTGTTGATTGATTGTATCTATGCTTGATTGAATTGTTTGCAATTCTATTCCTGATACAATTCTGTCATTACTGTTATATGCTCTGAATTTTATGAAAACTGCATTATGCATTTGGGTTTTGATTTTAAAACATGCATAATGACAGAGGGAGCATTACATGATTGTCTAGATTTTTCACATGCCTACAATTTAGGGGGAGATTATTTTCTTTATCATGTGATTATCTGTGACAGGGGGAGCATCATTGATTGATTAATCTGTTTACATTGATGCAAATCTGGTATATCATTTATCAAGATATCATTATCTTGAGTATAACTTTTTTGCTAATGCACAAAGGGGGAGAAAAGTTTGATTGCTTATTTGCTTGATACTTGATTTCTTGATACTGCTAATACAGAGTAAATGTTGTCTGAATTGTCTCTGATCTAAAATTTTTTGAGATAGACTCTTGTTTGCTCTGATATATTGATAAAATCATTTAATCACTTGCTCTAATACAGTTTGCTAATATGAGCTCTGATATAGTTTGATTATATGATTGATTATATGTGCTGTTGTGTACAAACATGGTTGTTTATTAATCATGATTGTGCATCATCAAAAAAGGGGGAGATTGTTGATAACGAAAGCACTGATTTAGCTAAACCTTAATGTCACAATGTTCTAGTTTTTGATGATGACAACACATTATTAATAACACATGTATTGATATGTGTTACATGTTCAAAATCTTTATTGTGTATGAATTCTTGAAGAACATGTTTGTGTTGATTTTCATACATGTATGCATATTCACTGTTTTTCTACATAAAATATCATTTGTGATTGCATAACATATGTTTCAGAAAAGAAAACCACATGGGTTGAACTTATATTGTGTGGCAAAACTGCAAGTTTTAAGTCGACTGCATTATGAAGTAAGTCGATTAAAACTCGTGACTTTGAACAGATTTTCAAAAACAGTGCTGTGAGTAAGTTTTCAATGAAAAGATTTTCAAAACTGAATTGAAGTGACATAGTCGACTATATGCGCAGGGAACTCGACTTAGTTAGTTATGTTTTGAAATTCTGTTAATGCTTGTGAACTATAATGACTATATTTTTATTTTGTGTTCAGGCATTAATTGCAAGTCAACTGAATTAAATGTGTAATCCATTTGGTTGGTCTGACTTCTACTAATAACTGTTATAACTATCTGCTTATAGTCGACTATATTAGTAGCAAATTCGATTACAAGAGCGTTTGTTTTATAGAAAACTATAAATAAATGTGATTCTGTAATTCACAGGGACTTTGGTTATTCTAACAATTTCATTCTAGTATTTTAGATTGTGATCTCTGTGAAAACGCTCCAAGAACTCATCAAGAAGACTGTGGAGATCTTTCTTGGATAGTTGCTTGACGAGCAAGGCTGTGCTGAAAGAAAAGCTTGATCAGACTGCACAATTGAGGTGTACTGGGAAATTGATCATCTACTTCTCTCAATATTTGGAAGATTGTGGCTGCCCTATTGTGATTACAGGAAAAGGATGTGTTGCGTTCTAGGAACTTTGAGGATTGTTTAAAGTTGACAAAGACTGTAGGAGAGTGGATATCTTGTTGCTTTCTTTGGGTGTTGTATACCTATATTTTGGTTAGAGGGTTAGAGAGGTGTTTTATATTTTGACGTGGAGGTCTCTATAGAAATCTTGTTGTAAAAACCTTGATCATTATAGTGCATTTGGCCGAACTAGTATAAAAACTGTCTTTGAATTTCTCTATCCCTGAACTCTTTACTTTCAAGTCGACTTTACTTTCTGCATAGTCAACTTTATTTTCGCTACACTGATTTATCTTTTTCCTTGAGATTCAAGAAACTTTTGAAAGCTTTATACTTTGCAAAAAATATTTGAAAAAGATTTTGATTTTTAACCTCACCAATTCACTCCCCTCTTGGTGTTGAAACTAAGCCATTCTTTTTCAAACAAGGACCAACTTTGATAGCACAAACACACTTGTAACCAACAACTAATTTTCCAAATGGTAATAAATGGTAATGGGATAACCTCCTAAGTTCCATTATTCTGAAGAGCACTTAGTTCACCTAGCATGGCCTGACGCTAACTAAGATTGGCTAAGGCATCAATAACAGATTTTGGGATGGTCACACGAGAAATAGACGAAAGGCAGGTTAAGAAGGCAAAACAATCTATGATAACATAAAGTAATATAATGTGGAGAGGGATTACGTGTAAAACGTTTACCTTTTCAGAGGGAAATTTGAAGGGTAAACTAAATTGTCAGAGTTGGAGGAGACAAAGTAGTTTTCACTTGAATTGAGTCACTTAAAGGTTATTGAGAAACACCTGATGGACTAGGCACAATTGGAGGAGCACAATAATGGGAATTTTGATAGTATTAGAAGGAGACGTATCAGAAGAAGAATGATCGTTAAAATAAATGAAAGACTCATTGAATGTGACATCAACAGAAACAAAATAACGATTAAGCGAAGGAGAAAAACACTTGTATCCTTTATTTGATCTAGCAAAGCCTAAAAAAACACATTTGTGTGATTGAGGAGCTAACTTATCAAAACCAGGACTAGAATTATGAACAAAAATATGTAGACCCAAAAACTTTTAGAGGTAAGGGGTGAAAGAGTTCATGAGAAAATAAAATAAAATGAGGTATTTTATTATCTAAAATAGAAGAAGGAATTAGATTAATGAGAGAACAGACAGTAGGAATAACAACATCCCAAAAATAATGAGGAATGTTACCATGAATTAAAAGAGTGCCAATTGTTTCAACAAGATGCCTATTTTTGCGTTCAGCCACCCCATTTTGTTGAGGTATATAAGCACATGAAGTTTGACGCATAATACCATGAGAAACCATATATTCTTTAAAAGAATGAAACAAATATTCATGACCATTAATTTCATTATAAAAGGTTTGAAAAATATACAATAAATCAGAATGATTTTTCATAAAAAATAGCCAAGTACATATAGATTAATCATCAATAAAAGTAACGAAATATTAAAAACCTAAATTAGACTTAACATGACTGTTGATAGGGGAGCTATGTGAAAGCTAAACCCAAGCTAAACCCTTGTGTGTTTTTGATGATGACAACAACAAAAATGTTTTAATAGTTTCTTGCACAACAACTGAAATGTTTAGCTGTGTTTATATGCTTGTTTGTGCTTGAACTTCTTGGTTTGCATACTTACTATGATCATACATAAGTTTATATCTGTGGTATGAATAATCATTATTTTGTATGATAAAACACTTTGCATAGTGCATATCTGTATGAAGTAATCGATTACAGTGTTTATGTAATCACTTAGATTCATTAGATATAAACAAATGCTTAACTGTAGCAAACTGCAAGTTGTAACCGATTACATTATATGGATAATCGATTAAAACTTGTGCCTTTGCTAACACCTGATTGATGAATGCAGTAATGTGTTTTCAACTGTAAATGTTTTCAAATTTTCTTAAGTTTAATACTTAACCAATTATACTGTTTTATTAATCGGTTAAATCTTGTGCACACTAAAAACAATTTTCTTGTTAAGTCTTAACTACCATAATGGTCATATTTTGAATTGTTTTTACTTACATTAATTGTGCAATCGATTACATTAATTAGGTGATCTGTTAAATGTGTTTTGATGTAATTCTTGTTAAATGCGTCACACTTAAGAAAACTATATATTGACACATAACTCTGCATAAAAAAACTTTGTGTGTTGTGGTTTCCCTGTTGTTCGTGGCCAGGAAGAGAACATGAAGTTCTGGTTTCTTTGAGGGGTGTCTCAAAGGGTTTCTGCAGAAAGGGGATTGTTCTTTCTATGTCGTTATTTTCTATATTAGATTTGGAGTTAGAGAGGAGATTGCATTAAGAGAGGGTCTCTGTAATTCTTGTTGTATAACTCAATCTATATGGTGAAGTGACTTTATATCTCAAGTTGACTGAAAGGAAACTGGATGTAGGCATTAAGGCCAAACCAGTATAAAAACTTGGTGTTTGTCTTTCTATCTCTTATCTCTTTTATTGCATTATATTCTTTATTTGCTTGCATTTCAAGAAAGTGTTAAAGATTTTCCAAAGGTTTAGAAAATAACAAATTTTTGAATAGAGACCAATTCACCCCCCTCTTGGTTGGGAAATAAGGCCTTTCCTTTTCTACAATTGGCATCAGAGCAGGTTTTTCGAAAGTTACTCGAAAATTAATTGATTAGATTTTCTGTGTAATCGATTATTTTTATCTTGATGGCCTTTGTTTCTCTGATCATGAGTGGGAGTGAATTTAATGATGATTTCTTGAATACTACCTGTAAAGATATGTGTAGTTCTATCATTAACAATTCTTATGAGATCTATAAGACATGATGATAAGATCCATTTAGATTAATGATGCTTGAGATTGATGATGCTTGAGCTTGGAAGAGTGATTTCCGTGGATGGAAACCACTGGAGAGTAGCTCACGGCCGTACAGATCTTTGACAGGTCAGGACAGATTTGGATGGATGTGTTTATGGGTGGTTGCAGCGGAAGGAAGGTAGCATTTGGTGAAGAAGAAGCGGATGAAGCTTGCAGTGTAATGATTACAACTCAGACGGCCTCCCACTCAAGGAAGGAAGTTGCATTGGAGAATACAAGCATAGGATGGACTTTCGAATTCAAGAAATGGCTGGACATTTTAGCAGAGTTTTCTTATATCATTCAAAAGTGAATTACAAGCCTTGCCAATGAGATTTTATAGCACAATCTCAAGGTCAAGCATGTGATGTGCTGAGATCCACAAAATACGGATCTAATGCCACCTCATCAATCATGTGCAAAGTGTGAATGGCTTCTAGAAAGCCTTATGATTCACGTGGTCTAATAGCTATACATAAGTGGAAATAGCTATGCTAATGCTACCCCTATGATACTATGTGCACCCCCATCTTTATGTAGCCAAAGTCCATTTTACCCTTCTCCATGTTTTGGCACTTTGATAACATCTCCTTGGTCTCCAATCTTCCATCCAAAAATAGCAAAGAGTACTTGACCTTTGGGAAAGTGCTCATCTTGAAGCTTCTTGATCATCCCTCTTGTGATAGGTCCTATGGTGCTAGGCCTTCTTGTATCATCCCCTCCCTCTTGAGAGGGATTTGTCCTCAAATCCATAGGGTCTTCATCTTCACTTTCATAACCTGCAAAAGGTTTAAGGTCAGATACATTGAAGGTAGCATGAACACTATATTCAGGAGGAAGATCAATTTGATATGCATTGTTATTAATCCTCCTTATTACTCTAAAAGGTCCATCTCCTCTAGGATTGAGTTTGGATTTTCTTAGTTGAGGAAATCTTTCCTTTCTAAGATGAACCCAAACTAAATCTCCTTCATTGAAGATTAACTCTTTCTTGCCCTTATTATGTTGCTTGGCATATTTCTTATTTTGTTGTTGAATTTGATTTCTAACCCTTTGATGTAATTCTTTGATAAACTTAGATTTAGATACCCCATCTTGATGAACAAAATCAATAGAACTTGGAAGGGGTATTAAATCCATAGGAGTTAAAGGGTTAAAACCATAGACAACCTCAAAAGGAGACAATTTAGTAGTTCCATGAACTACTCTATTGTATGCAAACTCAACATGAGGTAGGTACTCATCCCAAGATTTGTGATTTCCTTTAAGAATTACCCTTAGTAAAGTGGAAAGAGATCTATTGACTACTTCAGTTTGACCATCTGTTTGAGGATGGCAAGTAGTAGAAAAAGATAACTTAGTCCCTAATCTAGACCATAAAGTCCTCCAAAAGTGACTAAGAAATTTTGTATCTCTATCCGAAACTATTACTTTAGGTAACCCATGAAGTTTGACCACATCTCTAAAGAATAACTTTGCAATGTTGCTTGCATCATCTACTTTGTGGCAAGGTATAAAATGAGCCATTTTACTAAATCTATCCACCACCACAAAGATAGAATCACAACCCCTAGAAGTCTTAGGAAGTCCTAGCACAAAATCCATACTTATCTCTTCCCAAGGGGTGGAAGCAACATTCAAAGGAGTATAAAGTCCATGAGGCATTGACTTAGATTTAGCTTCTAAACAAGTTATACACTTAAAGCAATGCCTTTGAACATCCCTTCTCATATGAGGCCAAAAGAATTTTTCTTTCAACATGCCAAGGGTCTTTTCTACCCCAAAATGCCCCATTAATCCTCCCTCATGTGTCTCTTTAACAAGGAGTTTTCTATGTGAACCTTGAGGAATGCAAATTTTTCCTTCTTTAAAAAGATACCCTTCTTTCACATAGAATCCTCCTTGAGGTTTATTGAGACATTCCTCATAGATATGAGCAAAATCAAGATCTTGTGAATACAATTCAAGAATGTTATTAAACCCAAGAATTTGAGCTCCCAATGTGGCTAATAGATTAATTTTCCTTGACAAAGCATCAGCCACCACATTGGATTTTCCTTTCTTGTATTTAATAACATAAGTGAATTGTTCAATGAATTCCAACCACTTAGCATGTCTCTTTTGTAACTTGTGTTGACTCTTCAAATACTTAAGTGATTCATGATCACTATGAATGATAAACTCCTTGGCAACAAGGTAATGTTCCCAAGTTTGAAGAGCCCTCACAAGTGCATAAAGTTCCTTGTCATAGGTGGGGTAATTACAAGAAGCACCATGAAGTTTTTCACTAAAGTATGCAATTGGGTGTCCTTCTTGTAATAATACTGCACCTATGCCAAATCCTGAAGCATCACATTCTAGCTCAAAAGTTTTGGAAAAATTTGGTAAAGCTAGAATGGGTGCTTGTGTGAGCTTCTCTTTGAGTAGCTCAAAAGCTTTTTGTTGTTTTTCTCCCCAATGGAATGGAAGATCCTTTTTCACCAACTCATTGAGGGGTGAAGCAAGACTAGAGAAGTTAGGAACAAATCTTCTATAAAAGCTTGCCAACCCATGGAAGCTCCTTACTTCTCCTACATTCTTTGGAGGAGGCCAATCTTGGATGGCCTTTATTTTTTCTGGGTCCACATGAACCCCATTTTTGCTGACCACAAATCCAAGAAATATGACACTATCAACACAAAAGGTACACTTATCAAAGTTTGCAAACAATTTGTGTTTTCTAAGAATTGTTAAAACAACTCTTAAATGATTTTCATGAGTTTGCAAATTTTGACTATATACCAAGATGTCATCAAAGTAAACAACTACAAACTTCCCAATGCAATCCCTAAGAACATGATTCATAAGTCTCATGAATGTGCTTGGAGCATTTGTAAGACCAAAAGGCATAACTAGCCATTCATATAATCCAAACTTGGTCTTAAAGGCAGTTTTCCATTCATCACCCTCTTTAATTCTTATTTGGTGATAGCCACTTTTTAAATCTACCTTTGAAAATATTTGTGCTCCATGCAATTCATCCAACATATCATCAAGCCTAGGAATGGGATGTCTATACTTGATTGTGATGTTGTTGATAGCTCTACAATCACAACACATGCGCCACTTCCCATCTTTTTTTGGTACAAGCAACACTGGTACAGCACATGGACTTAGACTCTTTTGAATTAAGCCTTTATCTAGCAACTCTTGGACTTGTGTCTCAATCTCCTTAGTTTCTTGGGGGTTTGTCCTATAGGCTGGCCTATTAGGAAGAATTGCCCCTGGAGTGAAATCAATTTGATGTTCTATTCCTCTTATGGGTGGAAGCCCTTTTGGAATTTCTTTTGGAAATAGATCATCAAATTCTTTCAAAAGTTTTTGAATGGGTGGAGAAAGAATTGAAGTCTTTGGATCACTAGATGTGCATGTAAGTGTCCCTTGACAAAGAAGAAGGTATGAAGGTTGCTCAACTTGAAGGGTATTGAGTAAAGTCTTTTTGTTTAAAAGAACTTCATGTTGAGTGACCTTAGGTGGTACACTTGTCTCTTTACTCTCCTTTCTTTTTGACTTTTTCTTTTGATCATGTTCTTGCTTTCTTAAAGACTTCATTTGTGCTTGATCCTTAGCCACTTGGGTAGGAGTTAAAGGATGAAGCACAAACTTTTTGTCCTTTTGATGGATAGTAATGGTATTAGTTAGACCATGATGGATAGTTTGATGATCAAATTGCCATGGTCTCCCCAATAACACATGACATGCTTCCATGGGAACTATATCACATAAAACTTCATCTTTGAAGTTCCCAATGGAAAATGCCAACTTCACTTGATTCTTGACTACTATATCCCCATCTTCATTTAGCCAATGAAGTTTATAAGGTTTTGGATGGGGTATAATATCAAGTTTCAATTTCTCAACCAACCTTGTACTACAACAATTGCAACAAGAACCACTATCAACAATGAGAGAACAATGATTTTCTTGAATTTTACACCTTGTATGAAAGATGTTCTCTCTTTGTGATAGGTGTTCTAGACTTGTTTGGTTGCTAAGGATTCTTCTTACCATGAGAAGTTGTCCATCATCAGCATATATTTCCTCTTCTTTTTCTTCTTCCTCACTCTCACTTTCACTAGTTGGGGTGTCACTTTCACTACTATAAATGTCCTTACCTTTCAGAATGATGTTTCTCTTTGTAGGACATTGAGTAGCTACATGACCCCTTCCTAGACATTTGAAGCACTTGATCTCACTTGTTCTTGTGTGTGAGGGTGTCTCTTTCTTGGGTCTCTCTTCTATTTTGGCTAGAGGTTTAAATGGCTCTTTTTCTTTAAAAACTTTCTTTTCAAAAGTAGGTTGAACTTGAATTCTTTTAGAAGAAGATTTTCTCAAGTTTTGTTGTTCTACCTTTATACACATTTGAACAAGATCATTCAAATCTCTATAAGGTAGAAGTTCAACCCTATCTCTTATGTCAAAATTGAGCCCACTTAAAAATCTGGCTAAAGTAATTTCTGGACCCTCCACTATGCCTGCCCTCATCATATATAACTCCATCTTTTGTCTATATTCCTCAACTGTCATAGACCTTTGTTGTAACCTTTGGAGTTTATCCATGAGTTCCCTATTGTAGTAGGAGGGAATGTGCCTCCTTCTAAGGGCAGACTTAAGATCATTCCAATAATGGATGGGAGGGGCTTGATGTCTAAGCCTCTCTTGGACTAAGGCAGTCCACCAATACATTGCATACCCTTGAAAGCTTAGGGTAGCTAGAGAAACCTTTCTCTCTTCACTTACTTGGTGGCAAGCAAATAATTGCTCCACCTTCATTTCCCAATCAAGATAAGCCTCAACATTGTCCTTCCCATGGAAGTGAGGCAACACAATATTGACTTCTTTAGGGTGTGGGGGTGCATGAGAATTTCTCCTATGCCTCCTAGAAGTAGAAGGTTGATGAGGGTAATAATCACCCATACTCAAAGAATTCCCTCCCTCTTGAGAATTTTCACTCTGACTTCCCCTAGACTTACTTGCCCTTATCAATCTCAATTCATCTTGAATAACAGCATTTTGAAGCTCTCTATTGACTTTCTCTTCTTTTATTTCCCTTCTCATTTCCTTGAATTCATTAACTAAAGCTTGAAGAGAAAAATTTTCTTTTTCACTATCACTAAGCCTAGGAGAATGTCTTCTAGACATTATGGTGGACTTAAATGTTTATTCTTAAAATAAAGACTAAAGATTTTCACTTGAAAGCAATATTCCAGGTAAGGGTGGTGAACCACTAGGGTCACTTAATAACCAGGCCTTGTCCTTGCCAAATATGCTTCTAGCTACTTACTAGAGTCCTTAGATCAAAATCACTCTTAAATCCACTTAAGTCTTAAGACAACAAAGAAAACACAAAGTAAAGAAAAACAACAAGGATTGGGACTCTAAAATTCGGACTCTAGGCGCGCTCCTAGTCCTTGAATGAAAACAATGAAACTTGAAAGTAAAGATGGAAAAGTAAAGGTGAGATCTCCTATGGTGAGGCTTAGACTTTGGATCTAAGACACACTCACCGACTACCCAATTTTAGGTTGTGAGACTTCTTTGAGTCTAGTTACAAATGAGGGAAGAGCACTTGTGAACTCTAGCACCTCACTTGCTTGGATTTGAAATTAAAAACCAAAGAAAAAAATTACAAGAAAACTTGGTAAATGGCAAGGAAATGAAAATTGGCTAAGGAAAAAATATGTGTGCAGCTTTGGCTTCTCAAAACAAAGAGTGAACTATGCTTAATTCACACAAATCCTCTCAGCTGCAAGTGATCACTCAATCTGGACAAACTCTGCAGAAAACAATGCAAGCTGTGGTTGCTGCTATCAACCAGAAAATTCTGATGCAGAATTGAATTGCGTTCTATTGTTCCGAGAGGCCTCCTTGGCTTTGATTTTCTCAAGCAATGAACTTCCTTTGATGCTTCCTTTCGTGGAAATTAGTCTGAGCTATAACCCACCACTGCAATCAACGTAAATTAGTGCTACAAATCACCTTACAGCTGCTGCAATTCGCACCCAAAAACCAGTACAGGACAACCCTTTTATCAAACAGGTTGTGTGCAAGAATTCCAAGAATAGTAAAATCGAGAAATTAAATGGTAACAAACAAGGTAGCACTTCAAAAGGAACCTAAGAATAGTTCTAGAGTGGATTTAAAAAGCAAGAAACGACTTTAAATCAGAATCACACACGAATTGGCTATGCATTGAAAATTGACAAAACTGTTTGATGAAATGCCTGAATGAGTTGCACCAGATTTCTGCACCAGATTTTTAACAGCAACAATACTATACACTTCAAACTTTCGAAACTGATGATGCAATGGTCCTAAGTGCCTTTTAACGTATGTAATATCTCTTTTGAATTGTTATCTTGCTATTTTAAATGGACCATGGCTTTTACTGCATCTAAACGTGATGAATCAAGCAAAGTAATGCAGTGCAGAAATTGACAAAAACCAGCACAGTTTCTCGGCAGAGTCAAGTTTCAATGCAGGAAAATATACCAAATGAATAGTACTGCGCCTAGTTATTTTCCAATGATTCAAACATGTTTTGATGATGATTTATGACTTGTTGGAACTAATTGGATGCATCAAAACTATATAAAACAGAAAGTCACTACTGCAGTACCAGATTTCAGCTAAATTTAACAACTAGCATGGTCAAATTTTGATTCAAAAGCGATTCTGATTTGAAAACAGCAAAGAGGAGTTAGAAATGGTATTTGAAAGTTGCACAAATGCAGAAATTCAGTGTTGAGAATGGTTAGCAATGATCTAATACCAACCACACACAATTATGCAGAATTTTCAATGACAACTATGCATCTCGGCCAAATGATGCTTGAACACTCTTGCCACATGAAAATCTATTTGGAATCAACTCATTTTATCTTCCAAATGGTTCAGACAATGGATCAATCAACTGCTGCTCAATAGAACAGTAAATGACCATATGAACAGTGGCAAATGAAGCAAAATTTTCAGAATTAAAATGCTGTAACAGATTTGAGAAAAACAGCACAGATTTGAGTTTGAGTGGTAGATCTAAACACCTGAGCTCATTTCTGAAGTATTCATTGCACTTAATTGGTGTAGCCACATTCAAACAACTCAAAACTTTGGGGAAACTTGGTTGAAAACCAGATTTGATGAAAAAATCAGCAAAGGAACTAACATGACTTAGACAAAACCAGAAATGATGTTTAAATTGCAAAATAGACTCAATCAATTAAGAACAGCCGAATAAGATGAAGGAAAACTCAAGCAAAGACAGCTAGTAGCCAATGAAATTAAGAGTAGATCCTAAACACAACAATGATTGATGAAAATCAGTGCAGAATTTTCAGAAAACATCAAGAACAACCAGGAAATTTTGACAGCAAAGAAATGGAAGAAATCTGGACTTATCTCACGGTTCTAACTTGAACCTAGGCTCATGATACCACTTGATAAGATCCATTCAGGTGTGAAGCTTCAGATTGATGATGCTTGAGCTTGGAAGAGTGATTTCCGTGGATGGAAACCACTGGAGAGTAGCTCACGGCCGTACAGATCTTTGACAGGTCAGGACAGATTTGGGTGGATGTGTTTATGGGTGGTTGCAGCGGAAGGAAGGTAGCATTTGGTGAAGAAGAAGCGGATGAAGCTTGCAGTGTAATGATTACAACTCAGACGGCCTCCCACTCAAGGAAGGAAGTTGCATTGGAGAATACAAGCATAGGATGGACTTTCGAATTCAAGAAATGGCTGGACATTTCAGCAGAGTTTTCTTATATCATTCAAAAGTGAATTACAAGCCTTGCCAATGAGATTTTATAGCACAATCTCAAGGCCAAGCATGTGATGTGCTGAGATCCACAAAATACGGATCTAATGCCACCTCATCAATCATGTGCAAAGTGTGAATGGCTTCTAGAAAGCCTTATGATTCACGTGGTCTAATAGCTATACATAAGTGGAAATAGCTATGCTAATGCTACCCCTATGATACTATGTGCACCCCCATCTTTATGTAGCCAAAGTCCATTTTACCCTTCTCCATGTTTTGGCACTTTGATAACATCTCCTTGGTCTCCAATCTTCCATCCAAAAATAGCAAAGAGTACTTGACCTTTGGGAGAGTGCTCATCTTGAAGCTTCTTGATCATCCCTCTTGTGATAGGTCCTATGGTGCTAGGCCTTCTTGTATCACATGAGCATCTCGAAAATCAACTCAAGAAGAAGAAAGAAGCTTCAAGACCTTGAAATCTGAAGGAAAAGAATCAAACCTGATGGCATAAAATTTTACAAAATTTTGATGAACAAAAGGAAGACTGAAAATAATCACAAGGAAGATAGGAAGTTGTGTAAAGACCAATCTTTATAGCGAACATACCTAAGTATGATGGTTAAATCAAATATAGATGAAACTTTTGCTAAACAAGGAGAAAAGCAAGCCATGTGGTATCTGGACAATGGATGCTCCAGACACATGACAAGTGATCCAACCAGATCCATCAACCTATCTTACAAGACAAGTGGCCACGTCACATATGGAGACAATAATAAGGGTAAAATTGTTGGAATCGGTAAAATTCAAACACCATCCTCATATGTGATTGAGAATGTTTTCCTTGTTGAAGGCTTGAAACATAATCTTCTTAGTATAAGTCAACTTTGTGATAAAGGGTTAAAAGTTACTTTTGAGCCTAACCATTGTTTAATGTCCAAAGATTCATCAAAGGAACTCCTAGTAATTGGAAAAAGATGTAACAATATCTATATGATTGATTTTAGAAAAACATCTTTTAAATCTGTTATCTGCCTACTGTCTAAAGATGATGATCCTTGGCTGTGGAATACGAGGCTGACTCATATTCATATGGCTCAATTAAATAAACTTGTCTCTAGGAATCTTGTAATTGGTCTACCAAATATAAAATATGTTTCTGACAGATCCTTGAGTTACTTCATATGGATTTGTTTGGTCCCTCAAGAATCAATAGCCTGAGTGGAAATCTTTATGGCTTGGTAATTGTTGATGACTTTTCTAGATATACCTAAAATGTTTTTCTTGCTTCCAAGAGTGATACTTTCAGGATATTCAAGAACTTTGCATTTATGATACAAAATGAAAAAGATCTCAAGATAAAGTCTATTATAAGGGTCATGGCAGGGAATTCCAGAATGAGAACTTTAACGACTACTGTTTTGAAATGCGGATATCTCATAACTTCTCAGCTTCCAAAACTCCCCCAGCAAAATGGCATAGTTGAAAGAAAGAACAGAGCCCTGGAAGAGCTTGCACGAACCATGTTAAATGAGAGGGACATGCCTAAATATTTTTGGGCAGATGTAATCAGTACAACATGTTATGTGCTCAACAGAACAATCATTAGATCAATGTTGAAGCTTACACCTTATGAGCTGTTTAAAGGAAGAAAACCCACAAACATCTGAGAAGCTTTGGTAGCAAGTGCTTTGTGCTCAATAATGGTAAAGATAGTCTTGGTAAATTTGATTCAAAAGTTGATGAGGCTATTTTCATTGGTTACTTCCTTACAAGCAAAGCCTATAGAGTATATAATAAAAGAACCTTATGCATTAAAGAATCTGTCCATGTTGCATTTGATGAACATATTGACTATGCTACTAATAAAATGCATTCCAGAAATTGTATAGATGCAGGTGACTCTACAGGGGAAGAACAGGAAAGTGTAGAGACTCAAGTGAATCAAAATCCAGAGATCACTGAGAATTCTCCCAAAACTGATCCAATTAAGGAATGGAAGACTCCTAGAAATATGTCCACAAGCAACATCATTGGTGCCATCTCTAGAGGTGTATCTACTAGAAGACAACTTGTTGATAGGGGGAGCAATGTGAAAGCTAAACCCAATCCCTTGTGTGTTTTGTTTTTTATGACGACAACAACAGAAATGTTCCTATTTGTTTCTTACACAACAACTGAAACACTTTATTATCCATAACTACATTTACATGTTTGTTATTGCTTGAACTGATTGGTTTGCATACTTAATGTGGACATACATGTGTTTATATATATTGTATGGATATTCATGTTGTCAAATGACAAAACTACTGTGGCAAACTATAAGTTTTAACCAATTACATTTATGCATAATTGATTAAAACTCATGCCTTTGCTAACACCTGTTTACTAAGTGCAGTGATGTTTTTTCAGAAGATAAAGTTTTAAAAAATTGCTTAAGTGTACTGGCGCTCAACGGTAGGTGCGGGACTTGGATTTTGCCCTCAGCGATGACACTCAAGCGCTAGATCGAGAATTCCACAGAGTGGCTGGCGCTCAACACAAAGTGGCACTGAGCGGTGGCTGCAATTCATCTTTTGTGCTCTTTGTCTACTTTTCCTGAGTCCAACTCCTTGCTACTTCAACTTCTTTCATCCAATTCTTCTTAATTCCTGCCAAAACAAGGAAAACCAAGCATAGAACCAATAATACCACCTTCAACTCTCTTATTCTCTCAACTACAGAAAAAACATGATTTCAAGCTAGTTTCTAAGTCATAAAGGATGTTTTTAGTATCAAAATTAAGTATAAAAGTAACGGTGTTCCAACTGTTATCAGCTACAAAAGGTCGCAGGACGCCTGGTTGCTCTTTTATGGGGCCCTGGGCGTAGGTGCTCAAGCAACCACGCCAAGTTGCCCTTTTCTGGGGCCCTTAGTGCAAGATGTCTCGTATGGGCGCCTGGTTGCCCTCCTTGGGGCATTGAGCGCCAGCTCCATGTATCGCAAAACGCCTGGTTGCCCCTTCTAGGGCCCTGAGAACCACTCCTCTCGCACCAGCGCCTGCTTGCCCTAAGTAGGGGCGCTGAGCGCCAGCATGATGGGCCTTGGACTTTGTTTCTGATCTATTTAAGGACTTGCACGCCCTAGGGTTTGTATCTTTTGACGATGAAACACATTTTTGACCCTTTGGAGGCAGAATTGGATGTGGGAGCTCTCCTCTTCAATTTCTAGGGTTTTATTTCATTCTTTCTTCCATTGTACACCTAGGTTCTCCATGACGATGGAGAACTAATCTCATTTGTTGTTGGGGAAGATGTAACTTCTAAACTCTCATGTTTTGATCACTCATAGCATGATTTTTGGTTTTCTTTGTTATTGGGAAATACCTAGAAACCACGATCTTGAGAATTTCTCCCACTATCTTGATACGATTCGGTATACTTGCCGAGGTCTTTGTTAAGACCCTGGCAAGTGTACCAGATCGTATCAAGTAATATAATTGGTAAACCCAATATCGTTCTCCCAAAGGACTCAAAGGCCTTATCTTTCGTGTAAATCAATATCGTAAGACTTGTAGAGAAAATTAACTTGTGGTTTGAATGCAAAAACAAAAAGCAAACATGCAAATGCAATTGATTCAATTGGCAAGAAAAAGATATGGATGAATGGAGTTGTTGGGGTTTACAATTTCATCTTATCCACTCTCTTATATCTACTCTTATTATTAAATTCGCTTTATTATCTAATTGTCATGCAAACTTTCTTAGTCTACCCTAAACCGGATCCCTCGGTGAGAAGAGCCTACTACTAGTTACTGGCTTACTATCCCTAGTCTCCCCTACCACAAAAGCAAAATACAATTAATCGTCCTACCCCCTATCCCTAGGTGGTATTGCTTAATCAAGGAATTCCCTATCAGTTCATGACTTTCTCGTACGTCCCCGTATCGACAAAGGCAAACATCTATTTATCAATTGAGTTAAATGATAATAGCATAGAGCATAGATAAAGAACCCAACAATTGATATTAACAGCATATGCAAGCATATGAATAAAACAAGAATTTCAATATAAGAGAGTTTCAAAAAATTACATTGTTCCCCAACAACAAAGGGTTTAGTTCACCATTGACATGGTGAAACTAGATGAAATACAATGAAAGAATGGAAAAGCAAACCCTAGATATGATAAATTGGAGCCTAAGCATCCAAGAAATCTTCTCCAAGAAGTGTAGAACAGCTCTGGACATCTTCTTCTGCTAAAAAATAAATCTCAAATCGCACTGAGGCCATATATAGCACATAAAAGTAACAGAATTTAGGCCCAAGCCCAGCAGACCAACGCTCAGCGTCGTATTTTACCGCTCAGCGGTTTCCCTCAAGTCGCGCCACCGCTCAGCGGTCAGTTTCACTGCTGAGCGGTTTGCCTCTAATCGCCCTGGACGCTCAGCTTCATCTCCTGGGCGCCAAACAATGCTTTCCCTCGAATTATGGCGCTCAGCGGTGCATTTTGACGCTGAGCGGTGCATAGACTCTTTTTTTCTTCATTTTTCTTCTTCTTCCTTGAGTCTAAGACCTTCCTTCTTCAATTCCATCCTTAATTCTCATCAAAACCCTGCAAAACAATGCAAAACAAGCATAATATCTCTAAAAACAGCTTTTGACTCTCAAATGACTCAACTTAAGTGTTTTACTTGATTCTAAACTCATTCTAAGCCATAAAGGGTGTATTTTGATATCAATTTAAGCATGAAAATAACAGTTTTTAGACCGTTATCAGTCTTAACAAGAAGCTACTGGATATGCAATAAGAAATCATTTAGAAAACTAAAATTTACCAAAAATCAAGACTCAAGATAAGGAAAGATCCTATAGACAAATTGTACAAACTAAAGCTCTAGAAAACACATTTAAAACTTCAAGATTTATATTTGAAAATCATCATCAATAATTCAGTGTAGTAAATCAAAATAAACTCAATATTTTGCAAGAAAACAATAGAGAACTAACACTTAACACTCATTAACATTAAATTCAGTTCAAATACTTTAACTCATTCAGTGTTTTGAATTGCAACCTGACTCAAGGAGACACCTTTGTAAATAGAAGCTCACTTTGGAGCCAATACAAATTCTCTGATTAAAGAAAATATAAAGTGCAGTTTCACAATCCAAAACCCAAATAAAACCAAAATTTTTTATTCTGAAAAGGCAACAATTGAAAAATTAATGAAACTAATCTAGAGAAAATCTAAACATGCTACAAGAATTCATGAAAACAATGAAAATCTATGTACGAACTCCTAATCAATCAAGAATGAAACATAAGTACAAAACACAATTCAACCATATTCAAGAAAGGTGCAAAAAATGCAAATGGAGCAACAAAGATCAAGAACAGTTGTAAATTGAACAAGAACAGGAAAAAAGTAAAGAGCAGAAATTAAAATTGATCAAAGAACACAAAAACTTCAAAGTTTTATTACAAAGAACAAGAGAATTACAATAGGAACCAAAATCATCAATGAAGGCTCACAGCCTGTCAAGCTCATGAGCTTCCTTAGAGGAATTAAATAGTAGAAACAAAGAATCTATCTATCAAAGCTATCTTACCAAACAAGGAAAGGAAAATGAACTGAAAGAACTTCGAATGAAAAGAAAACCCTAACTATGCTACTTATTCTTTAAGCGTTAGAATTGGAAACAAAAGCTTACTCTCACGATCTCAAAGTCTCTTGTGGAGACTCTCACCCTTCACGTACCACCCTAAAAAAACTATTTACATGACCTTTTATAGGCCTAGAACTAGAGGAAAGAAAAAGGGAAGGAAAAAGGGAACGAGGAACCTTGGACGCTTCGCTCTTTTCTTCAATTGGACAGTTTTCGTTCATCTCGCTCTCCAAGCCCTCCAATGACTTTCTATTGCTTGAACTTCCCTGCACGTGCCTTGGTCATCTCCCTCCTCTCTGGGTTAGTGGCATGAGCCATGAAGCTTTCGAGCTTTGCACTTCCTCTTTCGCACTTTGCTTTCTTTCTCTCTTTTCTCTCTGAAAAACCCTAGCACTTGGGTTCTTTTTTTCTGCCGAATGGGAAATGCAATGAACCTTCGAACACTACCCCCTCCAAGGAAAGGTAGCAGTTTCCAAGGGCTTAAGCCTACTCCAAAACACATAGCTTCATTAATCCATAGGAGAGGTACTCCCTCCACCTCCCCATTTTCTCCCACCACCTCCTCAATATTTCTTAAATTCCAAACTTGTACTTTTTTACTTTTACTTTTTACTTATTTTACTTTGGTTTAAACTCTCATTTGGTCCTCATATTTGTATGGTAATCTCAATTTGGTCATCATATTTTTTTGTCTCAATTGGGTCCTATAATTTGTAAAAATGAGGCAATTAAGCCATCACCGTTAACTAATGACTAACGCTGTCTGTTATTGATGACGTGGTGGACAAAGTATAAATATATAAAATAAAACTTTTGAGGTGGAATTAGGTTTTTTAATTTAGGTTTTTTAATTGAATCAGAAAACAATAATTGAGAGGAATTAGGGATTTGACCATTCCCAGCCTCACTCACTCTGGAAAAGAAATTGAGACCTAGAGTCTCTCATCCAACGAAATCCAAAAGGGGAATTCGCCTCTCCGCCTGCACGCTGCCGCCTCCGCCAAGTCGGCCACCGCAAGCCGGGAGCTAGGATGTCGCCGGTGTCGCTGGTCGCCGTCAAAGTCATTGTCGACGACCGCTCCGATCTCTCCCTCCTTCTCTTCCTCGCGCGAGAGGGCAGCACCATGCTCCTTCACGTCACGTCTTCGCCGCTACAGCAAAACCAGTCGCCGCCGTCCACGCCGGAGAAAGCCGCATCGTGTACGGCGGTTCTGCGTCCACCTCTGCCCTCTTAAACCCAGGATACCACTGCTCCTACCATGACCAAATAGACGTGTCACCGTCACTCTCCTCTCTGAACTCTCACAGCCCCAAAATCCTCCTCCTCTCGGTATCAATCCAATTCCAGATGCATGGAGACTAAAGATAGGTTTCTGATTTCTATTGTGTATACGTTTTTTGCCTAAGGACTCAACTCCTTTCGATGGTTGGGAATGAACAGAGCCGTAACCAAGTTGGGGGGTTTGGGTTTGTTTTACGGTTTAGGGGTGGCAATGTATGCGTTTGAAGGGATATGAATGATTTTGCCGTTGGAATCAGAGGCGAAAGATAAGGAGAAATTTGGTGGGGTTTTGGGTGCGGCAATGTTTCTGATTTCTCTGTTGTTTGCAGCGTTTGCTGGTTTAGGTTACTTTGCTTTTGGTGAAGAAACTCAAGGGGTTATCACTAAGAATCTTGGACCAGACATAATAAGTGGTTTGGTGCAGTTGGGTCTTTGCATCAACCTGTTCTTTACTTTCCCATTGATGATGAATCCAGTGAACGAGTTGGTGGAAAGACGGTTGTGTGATGTGGTTGAGGTGGTTGTTGGTGTTGGGGTGAGTTTGGTGGACAGATGATAGTGTGATTCTAATTATTTTTCACCTGTAATTACCATATAATCCATTCAATTTAATCTATAATGCCACATCATTTAAAAAAAAGTACACTTCAGTCATTTTTAACGCCGTAAGAGAAAACTTAACGGTGATGGCTTAATTGCCTCATTTTTACAAATTATAGGACCCAATTGAGACAAAAAAAAAATCTAATGACCAAATTGAGATTAAGATACAAATATGAGGACCAAACGAGGATTTAAACCTTTTACTTTTTTTACTTTTAAAACCCTGATACCCTTTCTGTATCAGGGGTGGGACCAGTGGGCTGTTTCATGGGTTTGTGAGGAATGCGTTCGGGTCTTGTTTGGATTATGACTTAGATGCGGGTATTCATCTACCGCGTTTGTGGATGAGTCGACGTTGCTTTCCCCGGCCTCTATTACGGCCACTACTTCGCCGTTCACGGCCTCACCGAAATTCTCAGTCCTCGATCTAACGTTTATTCTTCTAATTCTCGTTCGCCTTCGCCGGCGCAATTGACTCCTCCGATTCGTTCAAGAAGCAGTTCTAACTCGCCGTCGAACCAACCAGTTCTTGCTCCAGTTCCGAATTTCGCTTCGCGTCCTCCCGGTTGAGGCTCAGGCATCGGCCACTTCGCCTAAATAAGAGGAATCTGAGTGGAAAGGTTATACTCTGGCAGGTTTGCCCCCGAGATATCCTGGTTTAGCAATATCACAGCCACCGGAGGGATATTCCGACGCTTTGGCTTCAGCTCCGGCGCCCGAAGCATTAGAAGGAATGGGAAAGTGTTTGAATCCCGTTGTGGGGTTAGAAGAATCGGACATGCAATACCATTAAGCATGAATCGTATATTTCAATCTGAGTGACACTCACACTGGCACTAAATGCAACGGATGTGGATATCCGCGCACGGAACTTGACATGCGTTTAAGAAGAAATACATTCGTTACACTCTTAGACTTATATATTCACTGAACCTTCAATCACCAGGAAAACGGAGACGTAGCTCGGCGCGGCGAGCTGGAGCAGCGGCTTCCACCCGGAGAGACAGTCCCGGGACGGCACGGCGCAGCGAAGGCCTGTGAGGCGCACATGCGTGGGGAGGAAGAGGAGGATGGAGAGGCTAGAGGCAGCGGAAGATGCCGCGACGTCGGCGAGGCCGCGACAGAGTCCTTATGCAGAGCCAAGAGTGCCTTGAAGTCTGAGGGGTAGAGTTCAAGCTTGGCGTGGATCGATATTAAGAAGAAAACGTAAGCGATGATGGTGATTGTACACTAAAAATACCTTATACTAAAAATACCTTATACGGATGTTATGATCCGTTTTCTTTTACTTTAAACGGATATTCATGTCCGATCAATCATGGATATTTACATTCGTTTAATTCTAAAGATTAAATATTAAATTTACTGAAGGGCAAAACAGGGAACAGGGAGGTGCATGGAGCATACGTGGAGGTGCAGGGAGTTTAACATCAACGTTTTCTTCGGATGTTTCATCCTACACTTCCAACATCTCATCCTCCAACTCCAAAAATTTCACTTTTAATTTTCTGACATCTTATTTTGCACTTTTTTCATTATTTTCTCTTTTTTATTAAAAACATTTTGCACCCTTTTCATATTTTTCTCTTTTTTATTAAACGCATTCTGCACCACCTTAATAATAATCTAATTTAATTTAAAATTTAAATATTATTTAATAATTATTAAAATATGATGTATATTATAATAATAGCTATATTAGAAAATTAAAATAAAATAATTAAAATAATAATAATAATAATCAATTTGATTTAATATATTCAAAATATATTAAATTATATTAAAATATTAAAATAAATTAAATAATTATTAAATTTTAAATAAAAATTAAAATTCTTAAAACTTATTTATTGGATATCAAAATTTATAAAATATGATAACAATTTTATCTTTTATTTAAAATTTAATAAATATTTAATTTAATTTAAAATTATAATACTATTTATTATATTTTTATATTTTAATTATTATTAAAATATGATTTATATTTTTATAATAGTTTTTTTAAAAAATTAAAATAATAATAACTAAAATAAGAGTGATAATAATGAAAATTAAAATAATATTTAAAGTCATATTTAATGTATTTAAATATATTAAATTACATTAAAATATTAAATTAAATTAAATAATTTATAAAATTTAAAGAAAAGTGTATCGATATAGAAATCCGATAATGTATTATTCAGATATGGATATCCGATAATAATTATTTTTAAAATTTTGTTTTTTATTTAGATTTAATAAATATATAATTTAATTTAACATTTTAATATAATTTATTATATTTTTAATATATTAAATTAAATTGATTATTAATATTTTATTTATTATTATTTTTATTATTATTTTCTTTTAATTTTTTTAAAATAACCATTATTATAATATAAACAATATTTTAATAATTATTAAAATATAAAATTATATTAAATAATATTTGAATTTTAAATTAAATTAGATTATTAGTATTAAGGTGGTGTAGAGTGCTTTTAATGAGAAAGAGATAAAAACGAAAATATATTTATTAAAGTTAAAAATGAAATTTTTGAAAAAGTTGGAGGTGTAGAATAAGATGTCAGAAGGTAAAAATGGAATTTTCGGAGGTGTAGATGAGATGTTGGAGGTGTAGGAGGAAACACTCGTTTTCTTCTGTTTCATATTCAGCCCAATTAAGTAATAGTCATTGCACGGCCCAATCAGCTTAATGCAGTAAAGTTGCAACCCAATTGATCATGACCCAAATCTGCAATTAAGTTCATTTATGAAAGAAAGGCCAATTAGCAATTATGATAAAGGGAATTTCAACAATTAAAAAGATTAAAAACTAAATAATAAAAAATACTATTATAAAAAATGAAATTTAGAGAAAGAATTAATTTCCTAATTTTCTAAAAACACTAAAAATACTCATAAAAACCTATTTTTAACTACAATTTAACAAAACTACAGAATTAAAAGAAAAATCTAAAACTAACCTAATTCTACAAAATTAAAGACAAAAATATGCTATCATATACTTCTAAACACAAATAAAAGTGCAAAACTAGGGAGTTAAAAAATCTTCTTCAAGGTCCTCTTAATCTTCCTATTTGAGATCTCGACTTGCCCATTGGTTTGGGGGTAGTATGGTGTAAAAAATTTGTGCACAATCCCATATCTCTTAAGCAAAGCCTGCATGGATCTGGTGCAGAAATGGGTTCCTTGATCACTAACAATTGCTCTGAGCACTCCAAACCTGCAAAAAAGGTGAGATCTAACAAAATCTACAACAACCCGAGCATCATTAGTCCTGGTGGCTTTAGCTTCCACCCATTTCGAAACATAATCAATAGCTAGGATGATATATGAAAAACCAAAAGAGATAGGAAAGGGACCTATGAAATTTATACCCTAATCATCAAATACCTCATAGAATAGCATGGGCTGTTGAGGCATCTCTTGTCTCCAAGAAAGTAATCCTCCCGCTCTCTGACATGGCTCGCAGTTGCTACAAATCCTCTCCGCATCCTTGAAGATGGAGGGCCAATGAAATCCACAGTCAAGCACCTTATGAGTTTTTTTTTTTTGTATTCCTAGAGGACCACAATGTGAGGAAGCATGACAAAACTACAGGACCGAGTTAATCTCATCGTTCGGTATGCATCTCCTAGTAACCTGATCATTGCACAACTTCCACAAATATGGGTCGTCCCAAATCTAGTATTTAGCATCACTCTTGATTTTAATAATTTGAGTTGTAGATCTAATGGAGGAAAAATAGAAGCAACCAACACTAGTAAAAAATCACGTACAATGTCGAAGATTTTGGGCTTTTAACGCAAATTCGCGAACCACATCATATCAGGAGATGTTAAATTGACGTCGAATTTTAAAAAATTCGACGTTAAATTAACGTCGAATTTTGTCAATATACGATGTTAACTTAAAGTTGAATTTTGTCAATATTCGACGTTAATCAATTGTTTTTATTTTTTTTAATTAATTGTGATCCTTTTTAATAACCCTATGAGATCTAAAAAGCAGAAAAACAACGAATTTCAGTTTTTGGTATTTTATAAAGCATGAACTTTGATCAACAACAAACAACAATAACCAACAACAAACAAGTTCAATCAAACAACAATAAAGAAGTTCAACCAAACAACAATGACAAATAAGTTCAACCAAACAACAACGATAAACAAGTTCAAAAAAAACAAAACAACAAACAAGTTCAACAAATAAGTTCTTCAAAACGAAAACGAAAACTAACCTTCAAAAGGTGGGCTCATCGGAATAAAGTGTCGTCACCTGTGAGAGAGAAAGCAAAATGTGTCTATGAAGGACAAGAACACGAAAATAATCGGTCAAAATAAAAGAAAATTATACATAAAGTAGTTAATCAACATGCATTTGTATCAAATGAAAGAAAGATTACCTGTGATGGTCGTCAAACTTCGTTCGAGAAAAGTTTGAGAAGTAAAGAGAGTCTCGCGCGCTAAGATAAAGTGAATGAGTTTTCAATCTCCCGCTCAAATTTTTATTGAATTCACTAACCTTTTAACGTCTAATACTGGGGCATTCGACGTTTTATATCATTTTACGTCGAATTACAATTTTAAACGATGTTTAATAATTGCATTTATTTACAAAAATGCCACCGATTATGTTTAATGTTGGCTATTTAGTGGTTCGACGTTGAACGCGTGACATTATACATTGTTTTTGCACTAGTGCAAAAAAGTAACAATGTTTGAAAACCAAGGGATAGGGTAAGAAACTGAAACCGTCAATAGATTCTCATCAAGAAAGTGATCCTGTATGGGCAACACTTCAGATTCATCCTTATTGCTTTCAATCCTGCTAAGGTGGTCTGTAACTAAGTTTTGTGCTTCACTTATGTCTTGGATTTGCAGATCAAACTCTTGGAGTAGGAGCATCCACTTAATCAGCCTCGGCTTTGATGCAGCCTTCTTTAAGAGAAACTTTATAGTTGCATGGTCAGTAAACACAATAACAGGTGAACCAAGCAAATAATATTTAAACTTATCAAAAGCAAAAACAATTTCTAATAACTTTGTCTTAATGGTTGTGTAATTTGCTTGGGCAACATCTAAAGTCTTGGTAGTGTAATAAATCACTATGGATAGCTTGTCAATCTTCTGAGTCAAGACAGCCCCCAATCCATAGTTGGATGCATCACACATCAATTTAAATGGGGTTGTCCAATTTGGTGCCTAAATGATTGAAGTTGTGGTCAAAGCTTCCTTGAGGCAGTCAAAATTCGGCTTGCATCTTTCATCAAACTCAAAGTCAACATCTTTTGTAGTAGTTTGGACAACGGAAGGGCTTTCTTGCTAAAATCTCCGATAAAGAGCCTATAGAAAGCTGCATGCCCAAGAAAAGATCGAACCTGTCGCACGCAAGAGGGGTAATGCAATTATGAAATCATAGATATCTTAGCAGGATCTACTTCTATACCCTTACTGGAAATGATATGCCCTAAAACTAAACTTTTTTAAACCATGAAGTGCCATTTCTCAAAATTGAGAACAAGGTTGGTTTCAATGCATCTTTTCAAAACTTTATCCAAACTGTCCAAACATGTATGAAATGAGGTTCCATATAAAATGAAATCATCCATAAACACCTCTATGCAACTTTCAAGAAAGTCGCTAAAAATGCTAAGCATGCACCGTTGGAAGGTACCAGGGGCATTGCATAAGCCCAAAGGCATCCTCCTATAGTCAAAAGTGCCAAAGGGGCAGGTGAATGTGGTCTTTTCCTAATCCTTAGGAGCAATATTTATTTGGAAATACCTAGAAAATCCATCAAGAAAACAATAATGAGACTTACCTATTAGGCGCTCCAACATCTGATCATTGAAAGACAATGGGAAATGATCTTTCCTTGTTGCATGATGAAGCCTCCTATAGTAAATGCAGACTCTCCAGCTATTCTGCACTCTTGTGGGGATGAGCTCATCTCTCTCATTTTTCACCACAATGAGGCCAATCTTCTTTGGCACAACATGGATCGGGCTTACCCACTGACTGTCCGAGATACGAGATGATCCCAGCTTGGAGAAGCTTGGTCACCTCCTTCTTGATAACATCTAAAATTACTGGGTTTTGCCTTCTTTACGGCTTTCTAACTGGTTTTGCTCCATCCTCCAATAGAATCCTAAGCATGCAAATGGATGGGCTGATACTAGTAATTTCAAGCAAGGTCCAACCAATAGCCTTCTTGTGCTTTCATAGCACACTCAACAACTTCTCCTCTTGAACAACATCAAGGGAGGTGGAAATGATCAGAGGAAACTTTTCATCTTCCTCCAAGTATGCATACTTGAGGTTATATGGAAGCGGTTTCAGCTAAGGAGTGGGTGTTGTAAGTCAAATTCATCTTTACTTCCTGCAAAGTGGTTAGTGTATTCTGACTCTAAAGAGTTTACATGCAAAGGCACATCACCCATCTCATTAGACTCAAAATAAATATCCATCACAGACTCACAATCATCAAGATCAAAATCAACATCAAAATCTACATCATTCACATATTTTAATTCAGATTCAATGCATGTATGCAGAGAGGATAAAAAAAATGTTCTTTATCATGCAAAGAATCAAATTCAATAACATATTCCTCAACAACATCATCTAGAATATCAAGTCTAAAAATAGAATGGTCCTCAGCTGAAAACTTCATTGCATCAAGAATATTAAAATGAACAACAATATCACCAAATTCCATTGATAAAGTTCTAGCATACACATCAATTTTAGTTTAGGCAGTTTTCAAAAATGGCCTACCTAAAATGATGGGAGCGGATCCATGAGAGAATCCATCCTCCATTTCCAAAACATAAAAATATGCAGGGAAAATTGTTGATAAGGGAAGTACTGGTTTAGCTAAACCTTACAATCTCAAATAGCTTCTAGTTTTTGATATGACAACACATTATTAATAACATGTATAATTACATGTTCATATGTGTTACATGTTCATTACTTTCATGTGTATGATTTCTTGAGAACATGTTTGTGTTAATTCTGTCTATGTGTATTCACTGCGTTCTACATGAGATATCATCTGTGATTGCATAACATATGTTTGGAAAAGAAAACCACATGCACTTTGGTTGAACTTATGTTGTGTGGCAAAACTGCAAGTTTTAAGTCGACTTCATTATGAAGCAAGTCGATTAAAACTCCTGACTTTGCACAGATTTTCAAAAAATTCTATGAGTATTTTTGCAAAGAAAGATTTTCAAAACTGCATTGAAGTGACAAAGTTGACTGATGCTTGTGAATTATAACGGCTATATTTTGTTTCTTTGACCAAGCATTAATTGTTAGTCAACTGAATTAAATGTGCAATCAATTTAGTTGGTCTGATTGCTACTAATTGTTTTAACTGTTATAACTGTTTGACTATAGTCGACTGTATTAGTAGCGTAGTAAACTTTGGGAGCGTCTGTTTAAGAGAAAACTATAAATAGAAATGATTATGTATTCTACAGAGACTTTTGGTAATTCTAACATTTTCATTGATTTGTTTCAGATCTTGATCTCTGCTAGAAAATGAAAAGCTCCAAGAACTCATCAAGAAAACTGTGTTGATCATTCTTTGAAGTGTTTCTTGAAGAGCAAGTATTGGTGTGCGCTTAAAACTGCTTGATCATTCTACATTGAAAGTGTTCATATGTGATCAGACACTTCTCTCAATCTTGTGAAGATTGTGGTTCCCTGTTCTGATTACAAGAAGAGGACGTGCTGCGTTCTGAGAACTTTGAGGATTGTTCAAAGTTGATAAAGATTACAAAAGAGGGGATATCTTGTTGCAGTTCTTTGTGTGTTGTATGCCTATATTTTGGTTAGAGGGCTAGAAAGGTGTTTTATATTTTGACGTGGAGGTCTCTATAGAAACCTTGTTGTAAAAACCTTGACCATTATAGTGCATTTGCTTCGGCGAACCAGTATAAAAACTGCGTTTGAATCTTCTATCCCTGAACTCTTTAAATTTCAAGTCAACTTTATATTCTGCACAGTCAACTATTTTTCGCTGCACTTGATTTGTCTTTTTCCTTGAGATTCAAGAAACTTTTTAAAGTTTTATACTTTACGAAAAAGATTTTGAAAATACTCTGATTTTTTATTTTCACCAATTCACCCCCCTCTTGGTGTTGAAACTAAGCCATTCTATTTTCAACAAAAATCAATTCACCAACCCGAACCAAAACATCATCTATGTAACTTGTTGGGTGGGTGACACTTTTTTTAGCCAATTGAATGTCCACACCCAGAGATTTATAGATTGACAAATGCATAACATTAATAGAAGCACCTAGATCTAGCATGGCATTCTCAAACTTACTATTTCCAATAACACAAGGAATGCAAAATGTACCTCGGTCCTTGCACTTTTTTATAATATATGGAAAAGATTTACCTATGAGTGTAGATATATTTCTGCCCAGGCTGATTCTTTCATTACCTTTCATCTTCCTTTTTTGGGTGCACAACTCCTTTAGGAATTTAGCATACTTGGGAATTTGCTTGATGGCGTCAAGTAGAGGTATGTTCACTTCCACTTTCATGAAGGTCTCCAATATCCCTTTATCCACCTCTTCCATCTTTTTTCTTGGAATCACCTTGGGAGGGAATGGAAGAGGGATCAAACGATGTTGCATCTCAGAAGATGTACTATAGCTGATGGAAGAAGAAAAACACCCACCTGCCTCAAATTTCCTGCTTGGACCTGCCTGGTCCTCTTTTCTCTGAGATGTAGCCAGGTCAGGCTAAGGTGCAGGTGTAGGTGCAGGAGGTGGCATTGGGGGTATATGAAGCTGCTTCCCAGATCTTAGGGCAATAACATTGACATTCTTTAGATTCTACACAGTCTGGATGGTAATTTATTAAAATTTTGAGACTGTGGCTGATTGAGCTGTGTAGCCATCTACCCCAACTGATTGGTCAAACTTTGGATGGAAGTTCTTGTCTCCTATTGAAATTGCATGTTTTGAATTGTCATCTACCTCACTAACTCCTCCAATGTAGGTTTAGAAGAAGTGGAAGGTTGAGGAGTTGTCTGGGCAAGTATGTCTTGTTGTTGTTGTTGCCTCTAGTATTGTTGGATAGGTGGAGGCACATAGAGTTTACTTGGACATGCAACATTTTGAGTTTGAAATGGTAGTGGTGGTGGTGGTGGTTGTTGCTATTACTGATGTTGGGGTGCATTAGACGATCTCAGATTTGGGTTCTCAAAACCGTTATTTTCATGCATAAATTTGATATTAAAAAACACCCTTTGTAGCTTAAAATGAGCCTTGAATCAAGTAAAACTCTTAAGTTGTGTTACATGAGAGTCAAAAGTTGTTTTTAGAGATATTATGCTTGTTTTGCATTGTTTTGTAGGGTTTTTGATGAAAAGTGAAGATGACAATGAAGTAGGAAGGTCATAGACTCATGATTGAAGGAGAAAAAGTAAGAAAAGAAGAGTCTGTGAACCGCTCAGCGGTCAATTCCACCGCTGAGCGTCCAGAGCGACAAGAGGCAAACCGCTCAGCGGTCATTTCTGGCGCCTAGGCGGTGGCGTGTTTTGAGGCAAACCGCTGAGCGACCAATTTAGGCGCCTGGGCGGTTGTCTGCTTTTATATTTTGGATTCTGAGATCTTTTCTGTTATCTTTTTGGCTTATATATAGCCCTAGTACGAATTCAAATGTAATTCTTTTGGCAGAGAACAAAGTCCACATCAGCTTTACACCTTTGGAGGAGATTTCTTGGATGCTTAGGCTCCACTTTATCAATTATAGGGTTTGCTTTTTCCATTCTTCCATTCAATTCATCTAGTTTCACCATGATTATGGTAAACTAAACCCTTAGTTGTTGGGGAACAATGTAATCTTTTGAAACTTTCATATATTTAAATTCTTGTTTACTTTATATGCTTGCATATGCTTGATTTATCAATTGTTGGGTTCTTTACCTGTACTTAATGCTTCTACAGTTTAACTCATTCGGTAGATGTTGTTTGTCTTTATTGATACGGGGACGTACGGTAATGTCATGAACTGGGGAGAATTCCTTGATTATGTTAATACCGCCTAGGGATAGGGGTAGGACGATCAATTGTATTTTGCTTCCGCTCATTATGCATTATTAGTTACTAGGGGAGGCTAGGGATAGCAAGCCGGTAATTAGTAATAGGCTCTTTTCACCAAGGGATTGGGTTAAGGGTAGACTAAGAAAGTTTGCATGGCAATATGATAAATAAGCAAAGTAAATAAGAAGAGTAGATATAAGAGGGTGGATAAGATGAAATTGTAACCCCCAACAACCTCATTCATTCATAGTTTCTCTTCGTCAATTGAATTCCTGCATTTGCATGTTTATTTTTGTTTTGCATTTGAAACCATTAAAATTATTTTCTTTTCTCAAGTCTTAAAAGATTAGTTTACACGAAAGATGAGGCCTTAAGAGTCCTTTGGGAAGAACGATATTGGGTTTACCAATTATTATTACTTGATACGATTTGGTACACTTGCCAGGGGTTTAACAAGTTTTTGGCACCGTTGCCGGGGATTCTTGGTTTAACTTTTTCGAGTAATTTAAATTGATTAATTTTGACTTGATTGTTAATATTTGTATATATTTTGTTTTTTTTTTTTAAATAAAAGTGCTACTAGGGTTTGTGTTTCTTGTACATGCAACAGGAGGCTAGACATACTAGGAGTAAGAAAAATAACCAACCTCTTCTTGACGGCTTAAGTGAGACAAGGGGAAGAAGGAGAGTCAGATGCCCATCTCGGGATTTATTCCCTTCGCGTAGCAGATTATTGTCACCTTCACCAGATAGAAGAACAGGGGAGATGGTAGAACAATTTCCTCCAAGACGCACATTGGCGGATCAATCTAATGTTGTAGGTCCTTTTCACTTTAATAGCATAGCCATGCCTACGGATCAAACAACCAACATGGTGATGAATCCATCATTAATACATCTAGTACAAGGCAATCAGTTTCACGGTTTGTCAAATGAGAATCCGTATGATCATTTGACCACGTTTAGTGAAATCTGCAACACTATAAAGATGGCAGGTGTATCAGATGAACGAGTAAAGCTTAGCTTGTTCCCATTCTCATTAGCGGGCAATGCTAAGGCGTGGCTTAATTCCTTTCCTGAAGGAACATTCACCACATGGGAGACTGTGGCTACAAAGTTTGTCACTAAATATTTTCCACAGTCCAAAGTTACTCAAGGGAAGATGGAAATTTCATCATTCAAGCAGGTTATGCAAGAGACTTTAGGTCAAGCATGGGAGAGATTTAAGGGCTTGCTGAGAAAGACGCCAACCCATGGTTTTGACAAAACCACCTTGATTCTTGCATACCTTGGAGGATTAAACACTCAATCAAAGATGATGCTGGATGCCTCAGTTGGAGGCAATGTTAAACAAAAGACTGAAGATGAGGCATATGAATTGATAGAAAATATGGCTGCTAATGAGCAAGAAAATTACAGTGAAAGAGGCATACCTACACAAAAGAGAGGAGTTTTGCACTTGCCTGCAGATGACGCTATGCTAGCTCAGAATCATCTTCTAACTCAAAAGCTAGATAATTTAACGATGATTCTTTCACAACTTCCTAAGGAGATTCGTAATGTTTCTCAAACACAACAGCTGTGTGATTTCTGTGGTGGGGACCATTTCAATGGTCAATGTGCTTTGCCTTAAGAGATGCAGCAAAAAGCTAATTTTATGGGAAATCAGTTTCAAAATACCTACCAAGGTAATGCCAAACAAGGTGGGAAGAATCATCCAAGTATTAATCAGGCATCGAATTTCCCATCAGGGAAAACAGGGGGTTTCAGGCAGCAACAACCTTCACCTTTATGGCAGCAGGTCACCCATTTGACAGAGGTTGTCAGAGAGTTAAATGATAGATTTGATAAATTCTTGAAGGTTTATGAGTCTAATCAAGCAGGTAATCAAGCCAGCATTCGATCTTTAGAGATGCAAGTCGGGTAGTTGTAAAAAAGGGTAGATACCACTGAGAAGCACCAATTTAGGGCTAACACTGATGTTAACCCTAAAGAGGAATGTAAAGCTGTTGTTACAAGAAGTAAGCGAAAAGTTGAAAGGGAAGTTGTGGAGATTGGAAGCAGTGATGAGGAAGAGGAAAAAAAAGAAGTCATTGAAATAAGCAGCAGTGAAGGTGGGAGAGAAGAGGAGGAAAAATTCAGTCACAATGGACCATTTATAGAAAATCAAGTGACTGTGGTGCCTTCTGTAATCCAACAAATTCCTGCAAGAATGAAATTTTATCTTGGAGATATGATAGATTTGGATACAGATGAAGATGAGCAAGAATTTGAAGTTCAACCTCCAAAAAGGAATTATCCGCCTAAGGTAAAAGATTCAGGTTGTTTGACACTTTTATGTATTATAAATGATGTTGAGGTAGAAGGAGCAATGATAGACTCTGTATCCAGCATTAATATGATGCCTGGATGGTTCTTGAGAAAGATTGGAGGGTTGACATTAAAACCGTCTAACCTTACTGTGACGGTGGCGGATGGTTCCAGTAAAAAGCCACTAGGTATGGTGGAAGATGTGGTTGTGCGTGTGGAGCAGCTGGAGTTTTTGGCTGACTTTCTAGTTATGGGCATTAAAGATGATGAGAGGATTCCAATTATTCTTGGAAGACCTTTCATGGCTATGTCTAAAATGCTCATTAGTGCCCATGATGGAAGAATCATGATGCGAGATAAGAAGAATGTGCTCTTACATACTGGTTCTAAAGGGAACAATATTAGAATAAAGAAAAGATCCAGATTCAGAAAGTCAAGAAGAGAAACTGCATCAGAAGAAAGCATGACAAGTACCAATTCTAACAGTTGTAATGTTTTACAGGTACCTAAAAATGAGGAGGTTGATAAAGGAGGAATAATTCACTCAGAAGATATATCACTTCCACGAGGCTCACAGGTAAGATTCAAGAAAAGGAAGTGGATTGTTGAAAATATCAAAGAAGATGGCAAGGTAGAGATCAGAAAACCATTTACTAAAGCCATCAAAAGAATGGATAGAAGGCAACTAATGAGTTGGGAGGATGAAGATCCCAACCGGGATGGAAAGACTTGAAGATATTTAATGTTATCCCATTTGTTGTAGAACAATTTTTAGAATAGGTTTATTCTGGTTATGTAAGTCGATGAATTTTTAAACATTTTTTTGGGTAGCATCTACTGAGGGATGCTAAATTTTTATGTATCCACTGAAGGATACAGGAAGGTACACCTACTGATGGGTGTTGGCAAGATTCGCACTTACTGATGAGTGTTAAACAGGTTTGGGTTAGGCTCGTGACGTTAAACAAGCGCTATTGGGAGGCAACCCAGGTATTTTACTTTTTCTTTTGTACTTTGAATTTGTAGAATAGGTTGAACTTTTATTTTGTGTCTATGCTTGGCTTGTACAATGGTTCTGATGGTAGTATTAAATATGCATGACAAGTATTGGATAATGATTGAATGTGGTTGACTGAGAATGTATGTGTGTTGATATCCAGTTAAATGATTCACTAATTATATGAATAAATGTGTTGTGGTTCATGATTGTGATTGTGATGCTAAGCAGGATAAATGAATGATGTGAGAGAGAGCATGTGGGTGAGGTTTTGAGCTCCAGAGTTCTTACTGATATATGTATTGTTCATAGGGAATCATGAATGATATTGCCTTAGTCTTCATAATTGATTGATTTTCATGCTTATGTTATATGATCAAGGCCATGTTTGGAAGCCCTTATCTAGCCAAAAATTTCACCCAACAAGTTTAAAATTTTATACCCTTTTTGAACCTTGGCCTTAAACAGGATGAGAACCCTTGATTTGAAATTATTTATCTTGAGTAGGGTTGAGAATAATTTTATGTGATGAAAAGGTTCAAGTTTGGGGTTGTATGAGGAAAATTGAAAGGCAAAAGAGGAGCATTGAGTTCAATTATTGAAAAGAAAAATGCATGAGTAAAGAAGAAAAGGAAAAAGTAAAAAAACATGAAAAAGGAACTCAATGCAAAATTGATAAAAAAGGAAGAAGTTGGGAATAAAGGAGTTTGGTGATAGAGAGAGTTTAAACTTGAACCTTTTCAATGATGAAATAACTCTCTTAACTCAAGGATTTTGCAATCTAGAAAAACCAAATTTTCTTGATAGCCTAGCCTCATTATAAGCCTTGGAAAAGTCCTTGTGATGATATTTGCATGTAAGGATTTTGATTGTTTTAGATCAATGGCAATATTGTTTTATATGACATGTGAATAATAAAGAGTGGAGTGATTTCTTAAACACTTAAATGATTGAGTGAAACACTTGCTTGGTAGGAATTGTTGGAATCCATGGTTACATCTATGCTTAGTGGATTGATTATTCATGAATAAAACATCTTTTGGGAAATATTGAAGCAGATGAACTAGATTGGATTGAAAGCATGCTTGCATTTTGGTAGGATTCCACTGAAAATCTGAATTAACTTGTCATGAAGAAAAAGGGTTTTGAATGTATAACTACTTGATGAAAAATTGGAAGGCCAAGTCTTGTTTGGTTTTGCTTGAGGACAAGCAAAGTTTTAAGTTTGGGGTTGTGATAACGGTCTCAAAACCGTTATTTTCATGCATAAATTTTATATTAAAACACACCCTTTGTGGCTTAAAATGAGCTTTGAATCAAGTAAAACTCTTAAGTTGTGTTACATGAGAGTCAAAAGTTGTTTTTAGAGATATTATGCTTGTTTTGCAGGGTTTTTGATGAAAATGGAGGATGTCAATGAAGTAGGAAGGTCATAGACTCACGATTGAAGGAGAAAAAGGAAGAAAAGAAGAGTCTGTGAACCGCTCAACGGTCAATTCCACCGCTGAGCGTCCTAGTGCAAGGAAAAGTTGCTGTCTCGCGCCCAGGCGGTGACGCTGAGCGTCCAGAGCGACAAGAGGCAAACCGCTCAACGGTCATTTCTGGCGCCTTGTCGGTGGCGTGTGTTGAGGCAAATCGCTGAGCGGACAATTTAGGCGCCTAGGCGGTTGTCTGGTTTTATATTTTGGATTCTGAGATCTTTTCTGTTATCCTTTTGGTTTATATATAGCCCTAGTACGAATTCAAATGTAATTCTTTTGGCAGAGAACAAAGTCCACAAGAACTTTACACCTTTGGAGGAGATTTCTTGGATGCTTAGGCTCCACTTTATCAATTCTAGGATTTTGTTTTTCCATTCTTCCATTCAATTCATCTAGTTTCACCATGATTATGGTGAACTAAACCCTTAGTTGTTAGGGAACAATGTAATCTTTTGAAACTCTCATATATTGAAATTCTTGTTTACTTTATATGCTTGCATATGCTTGATTTTATCAATTATTGGGTTCTTTACCTGTACTTAATGCTTCTACAGTTTAACTCATTCGGTAGATGTTGTTTGTCTTTATTGATACGGGGACATACGGTAATGTCATGAACTGGGGAGAATTCCTTGATTATGTTAATACCGCCTAAGGATAGGGGTAGGATGATCAATTGTATTTTGCTTCCGCTCATTATGCATTATTAGTTACTAGGGGAGGCTAGGGATAGCAAGCCGGTAATTAGTAATAGGCTCTTTTCACCAAGGGATTGGGTTAAGGGTAGACTAAGAAAGTTTGCATGGCAATATGATAAATAAGCAAAGTAAATAAGAAGAGTAGATATATGAGGGCGGATAAGATGAAATTGTAACCCCCAACAACCTCATTCATTCATAGTTTCTCTTCGTCAATTGAATTCCTGCATTTGCATGTTTATTTTTGTTTTGCATTTGAAACCATTAAAATTATTTTCTTTTCTCAAGTCTTAAAAGATTAGTTTACACGAAAGATGAGGCCTTAAGAGTCCTTTGGGAAGAACGATATTGGGTTTACCAATTATTATTACTTGATACGATCTGGTACACTTGCCAGGGGTTTAACATTCTCCACCCTCGATTGTATTTATTACTTCTGATGTCATAATTCTGCTATTGTTGTGGCTACCTGTTGTTGTAGATGTTTGCAGCATAGGCTTGAGGAGCATCTGGGCAAACAGGTTGCTGCAAAGATGGACAAGCATCTGTGTAATGATCATTGGAAGGGCAGATGGCACATAAACGTGCAACAGATGCAAATGCAGGCACTAGTCTCTTATTACTGGCCAGCTGTGTCACCAAACTCACAAGAGCATGAAGCTTGCTCTCCAACTTCTTATCTGCAGATGATGAATGCGTAGCTACATCATGAACTGTTATTCCTTGTGCTGGATTATTGGGAGTTGGAAGCCATCTTCTCAATCAAATGTCTAGCTTCAACAGACGTCATGTCACCAAGCGCTCCATCATTGATATTGTCAATCATACTCCTCTCCATGTTGTTCATCCCTTCATAGAAGTATTGAAGGAGGAGTTGCTCAAATATCTGATGGTGTAGGTAGCTTGCACATACCTTTTTAAATCTCTCATAGTACTCATACAAGCTTTCACCACCAATCTGCCTAATCCTAGAAATGTCTTTTCTAATCCCAGAAATGTCTCAAGGACCGAACTGTGGTTCGAGAATCAAGTCAAACATGTAGTGGGGGGGTTTGAAAATGTTTTTGTGATTCGAAATGAACTAAATTAAAATTGGAAATTAAATACAACCAAACATAATTGAAAACATTGACATAAATGAACAAGCATGAAAACTGAACGGTCCTACAGATGACCGAACGGTTCTACATTGAGACCGAACGGTCTCTAAAATGAGTGAGGAAATCTGAAATGCAGGAAGATAAAGAAGCCGAACAGAATAGACAACATAGTAAACGGACAAAATGTAAACCAAATGTAATAGACAACATGAAAACAGTAAATTGAACGGTCCTAAAGCAATATGTGTAAACTAATTAAAATGCAGTAGATAATAAAGAAACACTTTACTAAAAATAAAATGCACATCGCGTGAACCACTTGGAAAACAATTGATAATTAAGAAAATGCATCTTGTGGCTGGAATAAAAAGCAATGCTTAAAACGACATGCGACTGGAACGAAATTCAAAGGACCATGCTTGTGAAATGTAACACATTACCAATTTGAAACACAATGCAGCAGAGTAAAATTTCAATGAAAGAGAGCGTGAACCACATGAAAAGCAGCAGAAAAATCAACAATCCATTAAGTGAAATGTAAGTTTCTATTAAATTGCAACGTTTAGCTAATAACTGAAATGCACATGGCAACATCTTTCAACGCTCATCCATCACGGAATTAACAAATTGAAAACGCATGAATAGTGAAAATAAAATGAATGAGTAAGCTGCTTCCTAGCTGAATGCATTCCAATACAAATATTATAAAAATCAGCCTCGGTTCAAGCGTTAAGAAGGAACAAAAAGGAAACATTGTGAGCAACCCGTGTGCTTCAAGCAAACCGTGACCGTGTGCTTTTCTAAATGAAGATGAATCAGCCTTTTCTCCACGCATCTGCTCACAGCTGGACGTCACACCACATCATGTGCATCACACTTCTAGGCTTCAGTCGTAGCTCTCCATGCTTCAATGACTTTGTGGCTTCCAAAGAAAATGCTCTCTATCGTGTGCATGTGACGACTTCTTAAATGAAGGAATTGAATTTTTTCTAATTCCCGTGCTGCTGCCCTACGTGCTTGACACTCCAAATCACTCATGGGCCTACTGCTACCGTGTGAAGTTTTTTTCTTTTCTCCCAGTAAGAAAGTTTGCGTTCTGCACTTTGCTTGCTGCACTCCTCGGGTGGTGTGTTTTTTTCCAAGCTGCTGAACCGTTTCTTGCTACTGTTGGGCCGTGTGAATATGTGGTAGATGTTGCATGTCACCCCAAATTTGTCATGCAGTTTGTCACCACATGACAAATTCTTAGAATCCCTAAGTAATCTATGAAAACTCCTATCAATTTCAGGATCAAAGGGTGGTAATGACCTAGGATTGCCCTTAGTCATACATTAAGTAAACGCATATAGCAAAAGTCAACACATTGAAACATACAGGGGTAAAACTGCAGTATGTGCAAACCTTTACCAAATGAGATGAAATTTTGTGCGCAATACCCTAAAATCACAAAAAGATAGCACAAAAAATTTCAAACCAAAATTCTAGAATAACTATATGAACCAATCCAAGAAAGTATGAAAAACAGAGAAAATAACACTTCAAAAATAAAAAAGAAATAGAAAATGGACTCTTTTTGGATTTAGAGGCATGAGCCACTAAGAGAGTGAGTAAGGTTGGCTTACTCATGTTGTTATACCCAAAAAGCTCATATAATTTGTCCAATTTTGACTCCGTTAAAAAAAGTTACGTGCATTTGAAGTTTTGACTGACCCACTTTTCACAAAACTTAACCGGGACAACCTCAAGTGCTTCTCGGATTTTTCTATCAAAATATAGACCTAAAGAACTGAGAAAAAAAAATTTCAACGAAAAACAACACTACTAGCTGTCAAAACCAAAAATGCCAATTAATTAGACAAAATCTAACATTATTCATGCTGCTGCTGAGCGCCCCTGGACTGCCGCTCAGTGCCAGCTCTGCAGCATAATCACAAAACAAACTATGCACACAACTAACACGACAAAGAACCTAAGACCGAACTATTGGTCCTTGACAATGGCGCCAAATTTTATCGAGGTCGTACCCGAATCAAATTAACATGCAATTAAGTGTAGTATAGAATAGGAAGTGACTCCTAAGTCGTCTCTCAAGGACTGACAATTGGTTTAGGCAATAGGTCAAACACATAGTGGGGGGTGGACAGTTTTGTGAATGGAAATTAACACAGCAATTAACGTAGATTAAACACGAATTAAAGACAGGTTGGCCACTAGTTCAATTACAATTATTCCAATCCCTGATTACCAATAATTATTTGCTCTGTTGACCCTTAATCCAACTCTGATTGGCCTCTTAAGCGAAGACTAAACACAGTTTTCATAAAATGTGTATTAAGCAAACACAATTGCACATAATCAAAATCTCAACACTATAGATTAATCAATTATAGCTTCAAGCACACAAAATTAATCTCTAAGCATGACCAATTCGCAACAAACCAAACAGATTAGAGATGCAAAGTCAGAACCAACACATAATCGCAATAACAACACAAAATCTCATGGGCACAATGCAATATCCTTAGTGCCTAACCCTATAAGTTCAAGCTACCATTATAAATAAAGTATAAACAAAGAAGAAAACGAAAAGCAATTCATTCATATAATGCATTAATCGAGGCCATACCCAAACCAAATTTAATATGCAATAAAAATGCAGTATAGACTAGGAAATGACTCCTAAGTCGTCTCTCAAGGACCAATTATTGGTTCAGTCATTAGAATGAAAATGTGGTGGAGGGTAGTTTTTGGACAATTTTGAGTGAACGAAAATGAATGAAATCAAACACTAATTAAAAACGATTGGTCACTAGCTCAATTACAATGCTTCCAATCACATAATAACAACTATTACACTTTACTCTAACCCTAATCCAACACAAGCTAACCAACTAAGCGAAGACTGGCCATGTTTTCAAAATTGCGAACTAAGCAAACACAATGCTAATATTCAACCAATTATGCACCATACAGTTTCATCAACTAAGTGAAGATTACACGCCAATTAGGCAACAAAGCGTATACCCAATAGCAAGCGCAAAATAGATTCAATCTTAGCCAAGTCAAAGGAGCAAAAACACACTTCCAGTTGTGAAATCTCATGGAAACAATGCAATTTTGCTAATGACCAACCAAGAACATTTAAGCTACCATTAAAGCGAGGTTAAAACAGAAAAACCGAAGTAAACTCATTAAACCCACTAGCAGCAGAAATGAAAACACAATTCTGGAATGAAAATAGACTTCAAAAACGGAAACAGAAAAGGAATTGTAAAACGCAATAGGAAACGAAATTCCGAACAAAATTGAAATGCACGAAATTGAAATTCAAATGCGTAATTAAACAACAACAAGAAACAAAATAGCAATTACAAATTAAAAACGAGATTCATTCATTAATGGAAAGGAAAAGAGAACAAAATCTAAAGCCCCAAAGGGGGGAAGAGAAGAAAAATGCACCAAAGCTCCAAAACCTAAAGAAAAAACGAAGAATGAGGGAGATAAAAGAGGTGTTTCCAATCAGATTTAGGGTTTTATAAACCCTAATTATGAAAATTCCCTACCTATATGGGCTTCTACAAAATATGACCTAAAAGTGAGGCCAAAGTCATAAAGTTTGACCCAATTACATTTTAAACGTATTCAAAATGAAATTAAACAATAATGTTGACGTGGCCACCCTCTTGAAGTTCCAAAATATGTTTCCATATTTGTCCTGCAAATAATAATTGGAATAATTAAGACCAAATAACTATAATTAATTAAAATAAGAATTAATAGTCTAATTAGGGACAAATAGTGAAAATGAGACAATAATAGAGAATTAAACACAATTCACTAACACAATTCGGTGCGAAAAGCTAAGTGAATAGTACAAAATAGTGATTCATCTTGCATAAAATGAAACGGATAGCAAAAGAGAAAAAAAAAACGAAAATACCAAACAAGAAAACGAAAATGGAGAACAAGGAAACAAAACAGGAAAACAATGAGTAAAACGAAATGGGGAACAACGAAAGGCAATGAATTGGAACGAAATTAAATTGAAAGCAAAAGGAACAATGAAATTTAATTTAAACTTTAATACGAATTTAGAAAACAAAAGGGATGAACAAGAGATAAAACGAGAAAACCTAATGGAGAGAGCTCTCCTCTCCCTTAACCTTAAACGTCCAAATGTGCAGAATAAAGGAGTCTCTTGGGATATGTGATAACAGTTGAAAATACCGTTATCTGTGATATAATTTTGATACTAAATGCACTCTTTTTGACTTGGAAACTTGCTTGAAATCATGTTTTTCTATTAAGTTGTGTGAATAAGAGAGTTGAGGTTGAACGTAATGATTTTATGATTGAATTCCCTTGTTTTAGTAGGAAATGAGATAATATGGAAGCAGAGTTTGAAGTACAAAGGAGATGGAACTCAGAAAGACCTGGAAAAGCACCATAAAGGAGGAATACAGGACGCATGAGCGCCCTTTTTGGGGCTTTCAGTGCCAAAACCTACTGGCTGCCGCCTGGGCGCCCTTTTTTGGGGCGCTGAGCACCACACTTCCAGACGCACCATGCCTGTTTGCCCTCTGAGAGAAGTTGAGCGCCAGTTTTAGCACCGTACCACGCCTGGGCGCCCTAAGTGGGGCGCTGAGCACTAGCGAGACGGGCCTGAGCTTTGTTTTTGTTATGCTTTCACCCTATTTAAAGGACCTGGAGACCCTAGGTTTTGAATATTTTGGCAGAGGAAGCGCAGTAACACATTCTTTCACTCTCTAGAGGCAGATTTGGATGCAGGAGCTTCCATCTTCAACTTTTAGGGTTTCTCTATCTCATTCTTTTCCATTGTACATCTAGTTTCACCATGACAATGGTGAACTAACTTTTATTTGTTGTTGGGGGATGATGTAACCTTGTGAACTCTCATGTATTTGAATTGATTCTTAATTATATATGCTTCTTTCATTAATCGTTAGGGTAATTCTTCTGTGATAAATGCTTGCTTTGTTTAACTCATTCATAGCATGATGTATGATTTGCATGAGTACCGGGAGGTATCTTATAATTCAGGTTCTGGAGAATTAATCCCAAAAGCAATATTTCTCAGGGATGGGGGTATGAGTTTTGGTCATCTTAAGCTCCTAATCTTATTGTAGAATTAATTATTAGGGATGCAAGGGATTTTGACCTAGGAATTAAGGATGGGCTTTCTTCGCCGAGGGATCGGGTTTTAAGTAATTTAGCGAGTGACGTTGACATTAATGAAGAAGAAGAATTCTTATATACATGAGAGTAAACTAGGTGAAATCTAACCCCAACAACATATTCATCTCACAATACAAATATCATTCGTTCATCGTTGTGTTCCTCTTCAATTGATCAAAACTGCATTCATATTTAATTTTTCTATAATTACATCTTAAACCAATGATTTCGTTCTTTTTAAGTCTTAATTAATCAAGTAATCACACGATTGTTTAGTGTTGAGAGTCTCTTGGGAAACGATACCCTGTCTTACCAGGATTTTTACTTGCAACGATCTGGTACACTTTCCGGTCACATAATAGTCTGCCGCCTTTGGCACTAAAACTTAGGTGCCAAATCCGCCCACACTTTGGATCTCTCCCAAAAAGACTAAAATTGGGCCCAATAGTGCTAAAGTTAGCCTAAACTTACAAAAACGAATTACAAAACGAAATTACTAACTAATTAAAACTAAAATGTTGATGTGGAGGATGGAGAATGACATGGCAGCTCTTAATGTCCATAAATATGATTCCAAAAATTTCCCTGCAATTAATAATGGAAATAATAAACCTTAAATAATTCAAATTAATTAAAATAAGAATTATTGGTCAAATCAAGCCCAAATATGAAAACTGGGAAAATATTGGACAATTAAGCACAATTCCCTAATTAGATCCAGTACAAGAAGCTAAGTGAATAGTAGAAAATATTGATTCATCAAGGGAAACAAGTAGAAGTCAAAGTGGGAACAACAGGTGAACCTAAGATTTGATCATGGATTTGAGAATATTCATCAGCAAGGTCATACAACACCAATAACATGAAAAACTTTGACCGTTGTTCCATTTCTTGGGCAAGAGTAGAGGCAGTAGGCAATAATTCAATAAATTCATTAAAAAGAACATTAATTTTACTCATATAATCACCCATAGAGTCTTGATGTCGAGGAGCAACAAAGTTTAAAAGATCATGACAAAAACCATAAAGATGTTAAGTTTAATTGATGTATAATAATAATAATTTGGCATGTTCCCAAATTTCAAAACATATTTTGTAGGAATAATAAAATATATTTCAAAGAAGAGTGAATGGTATCCTTGAGAACAATGCATAACTAAGCATCAATTTTAAACCAATGGGTGGCCATAGCATAATCAATAGTTATTATGTTTTGAGAAATATGATCAACATACTCCTAACTTTGAAGCAAAAGTTTTACATATAATTAGTGTTTTCTAACTTATCAATAGATAAATGCACATTGACATAGTTAATATATATCGACGAGTCAAACGTACTGGTGATAGGTTCAAATGTATTGGTGATAGAAGATAGGTCATAAGCCATGAACGAGCAAGAGAGAGTAAAAACAGAAAAGTAGAAGTCAAACTGAATAGTAGAAAATATTGATTCATCAAGGGGAAAAACTAGAAGTCAAAGTGGGAACAACAGGTGAACCTAAGATTTGATCATGGATTTGAGAATATTCATCAGCAAGGTCGTACAACACCAATAACATGAAAAACTTTGACCGTTGCTCCATTTCTTGGGATAAAGTAGAGGCAGTCACTAGTGCAAAAATGGGCTATTACGTCGTTTAATTTTGGCCTTTAACGACGCAACTGCTATCGACGTTATAACTGGTGACGTAAATTAACGTTGAATATTTTCAGGTGACGTTAATCGAATTGGTTTACGTCGCATACAAAGGTAAATGACGTAAAGTTAACGTCTTTTATGCTCGTCGATGTTAAAGTACGTCCTGTAGAATAGAACTTGACGTCCAAATATTTGAATAAATATTTATTTTTAAAGAAAGATTTTTCGTCATATCGTCGGGGAAACTGACGTAACATTGATGTCGGCGTTGAAGAATGATGACGTAATATTCACGTCGAAGAGAAAATTTGACGTTAATTTTTTAATAAATATTTATATTTAAAGGACTATTTGACGTCTATTTTGAGGTGATTGATGTAAGGTCGACGTCGAACATGTTTACAGTCGACTTTAATATCGTTGAGCCGTAGAGATCCTCGTCCAGCATTTTATTGTTATCGTTATCCACTACATTACGTCAGACAGTTTATAAATTGACGTTACCTTCAGTGTTTTTTTATTAAATTTCGTTCGTTTTAGATCATTTAACCAAACCTGAAATACAGAAACCAGTTTTCCAATTCCTAAATGCACAGAATTAATTAATCTAAACCATGATATCATCAATTCCAATTAAATAGTAAAAGTAAAAGACGGTAATGCTATCATCAAAACTTAAAAGAAACCACTTTTCCATTCATCTATTCACAATATTCATCTATTCTCAATATTCATCTATTCTCAATAATCTATTCATAGTATACATGTATTCACAGTTAAAAAGCTGCACAAGTAAGGAAATTATACTATCATGAAAGGAAAAACCTAAAACTATAGGTATTTAAAATGTTTATTCAAAGATCCTGCCCATGCCTCTCTTATCGTCTTTATTAGTGCATTGGGCAATGCAGAAGTAGTGTTGAATTGCTGCAAAATCAAGGAAGGAAACTTTACAATTATATTCATTTTAATATCAAGAGTTTACTGATATTTTAAAGATTTTCAAATGTAAATTTCTACCTCAGTCCAATCTCCTCTGATTCCTGCTCAAATGATTGTCTTCATCCATCACATGATGTAGTAGCCACATGCCCAGGAATCATTCTGCTTATTACACTAAACATGTGAAAGAACCTAGTCAAATGTAATGATTTAAAATTGACTATGAAAATTAATGGTTAAAGATCAACGAATTCCAACCTTAGGATATATAATCTCAATTTGTTGTCCTCTGGTCCTAGTCAAAACTCTAAACAAATTTGAAAAATTTGAAACATTAGAAACATAAGTTAATATATTGATATCATAATGAATTGATAAGAATGAATGTAATACTTACCTATTTCTCCCACATGCCTTCGTTGTGATCACATCGAGTTACATGTATTTCATCGGTTACATCATCAACCTTATTTTCAATGGTTCTCAATGAGAAGGAGCTTGTCTCAAGTATATCTAGAGAGTCTTCTTCATCATTAGATGTGTGCATGGATCTGCCTTCCAATACCACTGACCATTTATGATTTCACTGGGTCAGTGACGTAGAATATTTGTCTTGCTTGACTAGCCATAATAAATGGTTTATCTGTGGAACTCATTTTGTTAAGATCCACCAAAGTGAATCTGAGGTCTTCTGTCACGACACTAGATTTACTATCAACCCATTTACACTTGAAAACTGGAACTCTAAAAGTGACATAATCAATTTCCCAAATTTCTTGTATTATTCCAAAATAACTGATTGATGCTGTAATTGGATTCTTATCCTTGGAACTGGAAAAGTGTAGAGCCTCAGCTTGTAGGGTAACTCCACTATTTGGAACTCTACTTTTATCGTCTTCCTCCTTTGAATAGAATAAGTAATTGGTTATGTAATAGCCGCCAAAAGTGATCACATCAGTGTTAGGTCCACGAGCTAGTCTTAATAGATTTTCAGAAACATTCGGAGTGACATAAATCTTTTTCTTAAACCAAGCTAAAAAGGATTTGTTATGTTCATTAAGTGTCAACTTTTCACTCATACGTGGATGTGCTGACTTAATTTCATCAATGTGTTGTGAAATGTAAGGAATAACATCCTCTGTGTTGTTTAAAATGTACAAATGAGCTTGATTAACTTCTTTTCCACCAACACTTTCAATCCTTACTCCTCGAACTCCCTTTCCTTCACGTCTGTGTTCATGTACTGTTTTTTTTGGACGTCCTATTGGTTCACAACTTGGCATATAACTTGAGCAAAATTCAATGGCTTCCTCTACAATCTAGCACTCTATAATCGAAGCCTCCGGTCTCAATTGATTCTTAACATATCCCTTTAAGATCTTCATGTATCTTTCAATCGGGTACATCCACCTCAAGAAAACTGGCCCACATATTCGAATTTCTCTCACTAGATGGACAATCAAATGAACCATGATATCAAAAAATGAGGGTGGGAAATACATTTCCAATTGGCACAAAAGTCTAATGGCCTCATTTTGCAAATCATCCAACTGTCGAGGATCAACAACTTTCTTACAAATGGCATTGAAAAACAAACTCAAACGTGTGAGAATACCTCTCAATGAGACAAGTAATATGGCTCGAATAGCTACTGGTAAAAGTTGTTGCATTAAGACATGACAATCGTGGGACTTTAAACCAACTAACATTAAATCTTTCATAGAAACAAGGCTACTAATATTCGACGAATAACCTTGTGGAACCTTTAAACCATGTAAACATTGACAAAAAAATTGTTTTTCGTTTTTTGAAAGAGTATGACAAGCTGGAGGAAGATAGGTGCATCTTCCTATGGACTACGGTTGTAACTCGGAACGGATTCCCATGTCAACCAAGTCTTGTCGTGCTTTCACTCCATCTTTTGTTTTTCCTTTAACGTTTAGTAAAGTCCCAACAACACTATCACATACATTTTTTTCAATATGCATCACGTCTATGCAATGTCGCACATCAAGTTTACACCAATATGGAAGATTAAAGAATATTGATCGCTTTTTCCAAATGTTTTTCTCAAGGGTCGTTTTTTTTTTCGAAGACAACGTCAATGTTCCTCACCTAGTTGTATACTTCTTCCCCATTACTTGGTCTGCTCATTACATCATCTTCAGGACTTCCATTAAACGCTTTCTTCAATCTACGGTAAGGGTGATTTCAAGGAAGGAATCTTCGGTGTCTTGTGTACACAGTTTTCTGCCCATGCTTTAGTTGAAGATAACTAGTATTTTCTTCCCAAATCGGACATGCAAAATGACCTTTAACACTATAACTGCTCAAGTTCCCATAGGCTGGGAAATCATTTATGGTGCAAAAGAACATTGCACGCAAACGAAAGTTTTCTTCTGAATATGAATCGAAGACCTCGACGCCCTCTTCCCACAACATTTTTAAATCGTCAATTAAGGGTTTTAGATAAACATCAATGTCATTTCCAGGTTGTCTAGGATCCGATATCATCATCGACAACATCATGTATTTTCTCTTCATGCACAACATAGGAGATAGATTGTATATCATCAAAATAACTAGCCATGAACTATGTTTGCTACTTAAGTTGCCATAAGGATTCATACCATCGGTAGCAAGTGCAAGTCTTAAGTTTCTTGGCTCTGCACTAAATTCGGGAAATGTGGCATCAATATTCTTCCATTGTGGGGAATCAGCTGGGTGTCGAAGAAGATTATCGCATTTTCTTCCATCAACGTGCCACATAAGATTCTTCGCATCTTCTTTAACACAAAACAATCGTTTCAACCTCGGTACTATAGGTAAATACCACACGACCTTAGCTGGTGGACCTTCATTCTGTTCCTCGTTATTTCCATCAAGTTTCTTCTTAAATCGTGACGAACCACACGTCGGACACACCTTCATTGGGTCATGCATGTATCTTTTGGTATTCCAAACCCATTGGACATAGAATTTTCTTCGCGTCGTAATTACGTATAGGTAACATGTTATTTTCTGGAAGCATGTCCTTCAGTAACTCCAACAATTCCGTAAAACTTTTATCAGTCCATCCATTTCTTGCTTTCAAACAAAACAATTTCAAAGTAGCCGATAACCTTGTACAATTGATGCATCGTGGATAGAATTCTTGCTCTGTATCGTTCTTAAGACTATCGTATAAATGAGCTCTTCCCAAATTTTCTTCTACAACGTCACGTACCATTTCGTCTAAATGATCACTCATCGATTCTTCGACATAATCCGAACCTCTTAAATTTGTTGGCTTATATAATACTTCCCCATGCCAAGTCCAAAATGTATAACTTCTCATTATTCCATAGATGAACAAATGATCACGGATGTTGTCCAAGTCTTCACGTATTTGATTGAACAACGAACACAAGGGCAAAAATATGCCCCGTTCACTGGTTTTACGTGTTCCTTAACATATTGTATGAACTCAGAAACCCCTCGGTCATACTCTTCACTAATACGACGCTCACGAACCCAGCTTCGATCCATACTCTACGACTCTAAAAGAAAATAATCTACGGAAAAAAATAAAAACTAACTTACGTAGACGTAGAGAACAAAAAATAAATATCTATCATGGATAAGAGATATTGAAAGAAAAAAAAACATACTTGAAATGGTGTCATTGGAGAAGATGATGAAGTTCGCTGACCACGTACGAAAAACAGCCTAAAGGTAAACGAAAAACAATCGGTCAACCATACAAATGTGAACCAAATGACATTGAAACAACTTAATAATAACCTTCTTTCTTTATCGCAATCATCCGCGAAGAAGAAAGTTCAAGCAGAAATGGAAGCGCGAACAAAGAGTGAGACTGTGTTATGTTTTTAATTCAATAAATAAATTCCACGTCGTATACATTAAAAATATGACGTTATATTTAAATATAACGTCCAACCCCAAATAATTGACGGTTTCCCTTAAAACATTAGCGCCAATAGAATGTCGAATATGAGGAAAATCGACGTTTTCTCTTAATTAGCCGCCAATATCAGAAAGTACCGTACTTTTGTACCTCTTTTCTTTTCACCCCTCCCATAGAACGTCGAAGGCTGCGGGGTTGGGACGTGAAGGGAATTGAAGTGGTTGGGAGCATTAATGGTGTGCTTAATACAACGTCAAATTCCATGGGGCTTTGACGTTTTTTTCTTCCGCCAATTTCAAAATTTGGTGCTCTCTTTTCTTTAAAATAATACATGAAATCTTTTCTTTTTACTTCTTCCTTAATCGATTCAAGTTAGCAGTGTACTAAAATTTTCACTTTTAAACCAGTGATCAGTTTTTAAAAGGTCAACGACGATAAATATTCAAAAAAAACTTAGACCTTTTATTTGGTCAAAATCAAATAAATTACTTTCAAAAATTTAATAGTTATAATAAGTAATTAGTATAAATGATTAAGCTTTAAAAAGTTGACGTCGAATGTTGAGTACCCTCAATGCACTGGCATTACTGACATCAAGTGTACTGGACTTTTAATCTTACGTCGAATGTTACGGATATTCGACGTTTTATTTTTAAAGAGAAATAAAATATTATTTTAAAATATAATATCATGGTGTGTAAATTTATCTTGTAAATTAATTTTGAAACCGGTGAACAATTTTAATTTTTTTTTGAAAACCATTGAACCCTTCCATGGTTTTCCAAACCCATTAAACCCTTCCATGGTTTTCCAAACCCATTGAACGACAATGGCTAAAAATAAGCTTCCCTGTCTTTCCCTTTCTATCATGCTTTTCTAGATCAATGCATCATTATTTTTCTCACATCACAAACCAAACCAATATTTATATATAACTATGCAAAATGTAAACCTGCAAATCTAATCAAATATGTAAAAATACCTGGGATTTGCGGTGATGTAATAATCAAATATGTAATAATACCTGATCATTCACACGCTAACTGTTACATGACTTCTTTTGATATGAGGAAATTTGACGTTTTGACTGAATTATAACTTTTTAATTTTTCAATTAAAAAAATGAAGTATATAGGGTGAAAACGATGTTTAAGTAAGGGCAAAGTTGGAAATTAAACCTAAAATTAAGTGTTGAAAGCCTCGTTCTCATTTACATTGCGAAATTAAATAGTTAGGTGCTACACCAAGACATACTTGAACATAAAATTAAAAAAGAAAAAACATTTTAGGGAAAAAAAACATTTCAACCAATGACATGCTGCCACATGACCACCTTGACATGTCATCATCATCTTCTCCAACAATCACCTTGCAAGCACCAGCAACCACTTTGCCGCCGCACCATCGCATCAGGCCAACACCTAGCTTCCATCGAACAATCCCAAATCGCCGTTGAACCTCCACCGTAAGCCTCTTTGCCAAAGCGCCGCTGCCTTCGTTCTCATCCAAACTCCATGGACGCCGCACCTCTGTCATCAATCTCACACAACCATGGAAGCTTCCTCCTTCGCACAACCTGCAAACAGAAAACCCGGAATCACACCACCCAAATAAAACCCTAAATCGACCTACAACAGAAAAATCCTTGCCATCCCTGCAACCCACATCGTGCGACACAACGGAAGGATTCTCCAAGGAAACTGCCTCAACAAAACGCTCGACCTGGTCCATGAGAGGCTGAGCGTGGTGGCGGGCGAAGACGTGGAGACTGAACGACAACGCGTGCCAGCTTCTCGGTAGTGATGTTGGAGGCATGGAGGATAGATAGACGGCCAGGATCGAGGTTGGGGTATACGAGAAAAATGTAGTTGTTGATTGCGAGACTGATAATGAAGACTCCGATGAACTTAAGACGCTCGTAAGATACACCTTTGCTGAAGATGAACTTGAGAGATTCTTCTAGAAGCCTCCGGTATTTGAATCAGTGGCATAAAGCCACTTATGCCACAGATTCAAAAACCTGAATCTTCAACAAGAAGCTCTCAAGATCATTTTCACCGAAGGTGTTTCTTAGGAGCGTCTTGAGTTCATGGGGTCCCTATTATCAGTCTCGTAATCAACCACTTAAAATCAGAATCTATTTAGAAAGTTTGACGTCTAATGTTGAGTACCCTCGATGCAATGACCTGGAGTTATTCATTATAGACATCGAGTTAGCAGTGTACTGAAATTTGGATTTTTTAAGTGTACTGAAATTTGGATTTTTAACCAGTGATCAGTTAAGCTTACGTCGAATTTGTATGATATTCGATGTTGTAGTGTTCTAGTATAAGTCGAATACTAAGGATATTCGACGTTTTATTTTTAAAGAGAAATAAAATATTATTTTATAATATAATATCAAGGTGTGTAAATTTATCTTGTAATAATTACATGGAAATAAAATATAAAAAGATTTGTTGGTGAAATTTAAAGACAATAAAACTTTATTTCTTTAATATTATTTTAATTTCATATTAAACTTAATTATAATAATAATTTATGAGAAAATCTACAGAAGACAGATAGCTAACAAGACTCTAATCACACTTATGAGGTACTAGATCCCTATTCTTATTCATGTGAATCCAAAGAGTCATCTTCAGACATATCTTCTTCATTGCAGTGATGTATAATGCGATCAATTTTTTCCTCAAGCAGATTAAGCTTGTCAACAATGTTCTGAAGATGATTCGTGGCAAGATCTATGCAGGTGCTTTCAGAATATGCGATCTTTCTTTGCTCACTTGTGACAGAGGTGCTTCCATAAAGATATAACAAATTTTCTTCTCCTTTAAAGCACCACCCTCTTAAAGTCCTTGTTAATCCAAATGAGATCAGAGTATTTTGGTTAATCTAATTTCTGCAGTTGCATGGAAACCTCCTTTCACCATCAGTGTTCACACCTTGATTTTCAAGAATTCTGCTGACTAATACTGCATAGGGTAGATGAAGACACTTTTTCATAGCACTTTCAGTCATATGTTCTTTTAGCACATCCACCCAATTCATTGGAATATCATTCTTAAGAGCATACAACAAGTAGATATCTTCAGCTATCATATTTGGTTTAGGGATTCTTGCAGGTAGAATCACAAAGGCAAGTATATGAGCCATTATTCTTTCTTCCATCCTTAGTCCTTCATGAGCGAGGTCTTTTTCAAGCACCTTTGATAACCTTGTATTGTCATCAAAATATCTTAGCCACACTTTGTAGACATCTCTCATCTTCAACAATGAATTTGTCGAGTTAAGTAGATGAGATGATACACCCTCAACTTTTAAACCGACTGCATGCAACCATGTATCGTTGTCAATCACAATGTCAACCCCCTTTACTCTAGAGTGAATATCATCGTTTACCAGTTTCAAGTTGTGGTAGAACACTTTCACAAGATCAGGATACCAGTATCCTTTCAGTTGAACCAAGGACGATAGTTCCTGAGACTTCAAACAACCAGGAAACATAAACCCTTCTCTTTCAAATAAGCTCAGATCAAGATACTTCGGAGTGACAACAATTTTGATTCTTCCATGGATGAACCTTTCTCTAACTCCATCGTCACTGATCCATCCTGTAGGACTAGTACTTCTCTCAGCCGATGTGGAGATTTTGGTGAGATTAGAAGAGGATGCAGCCATTTAGCAAAGATAACGAACCTAGGGTTTTGCTTTCAGCAAGTGTGATTTTGAGTCATTGCTAGTTATCATCACATATTTAAAGGGCGCGAACAAACCAAGCAAAGACTCATTTTAAAAATTCAAATTCAAAAAATTGTTTAACATTTGTTTAAAATTTTGTTTTTAAATTAAAATTAAAATTAATAAAACTAAAAATAAAAATAAATATAATAATATTAATATAATAATAATAATAATAATGTAAAATTTTATTTAATATAGTGTAACGTATTAAATAATATTAAAAGTAAATTAATTATTTGTTAATTTTATTTTGAAAGAAAAATTTTAAAAATAGGTTAAAAGTTAATATATTAAACAGTTTTTGAAAACCGTTTAAGCTTTCAAAGAAAATCGTTTAAGCTCTCAGCGATTTTCCAAAATGGTTAAAGTCCTAAATGGTTTTCCCAGAAACCGAATTTTAATCTTTTAAAAATCCGTGCTATCCATGTAAATATGAACTACAGTGTGCTATCTACGTAAATTTAAAATAATATTATGTTATATAAGAAAGTAAATCAAAACATTTAATATTACGCAGATAGCATACTGTGCTTTATATTTACGTAGGTAGCACACTTTTCTTTTTAAGGTGAGAATTCGGTTTGCGGGAAACCGAATTCTAAGTTATATTTTCTTTTTCTTTTTCTAATCTTAAGTTACAATTCAATTTCTGGGAAACCGAATTCTGAGTTATATCTTTTTAATATCTTAGATAATAAAATAATAATAATAAATAATTAATATAAAATATTATCTAATATATTATAAAATATTAATTTAATAATTATTATAAAAATAATAAAATTTATTAAATTTCATCAAAATAACCTAAACAATCTAAGATATAAAAAAGATATAACTCAGAATTCGGTTTCCCAGAAATTGAATTGTAACCTAAGATTAGAAAAAAAAATTTTATAAAATCGAGAAAAATCCAAAAAAAAAATTGAGAATTGAGTTATAGTTATACATCACAATACTTAAAATAATAATAAATATTATTATATTATTATATTTTATAAGTTATGTGAAAACATCTAAATTAACTTTTTTCATATAATAAATATATATTTTATTAGATTCAACAACATTCCCACACCTTATATTTCTTCCTCTCCTTTTAAAAGTTTTATCATTAAGATGGGTATTATAAAACATAAATCAAGTCTTAAATGTATCTTTCTAGGTATGTGTTAATTTTAGGTTAAAGATAAGTATGATTATACTAAAAAATGTTTATTCATTACAATAAAATAATACTTATAAATTTAAATAAAAATTAAGCTGAGTGATAAAATGAAGGTTAGGATACATTATTGTGGACAAAAACTAAGATATGTCAATTTAGAAAATAAGATTGAGACAAACAACTAAGATGCATCAAACCAAGCCAAAGATCGAGAAGAGACAGCATGTATCAAGAATAGTCGGGGTCTATCGAAGTCCAAAACCCGTCGTGGATTACATGTCAAGACAAACCGATCTGGGGAAAATTAAGACATAATGGGTTGGGTCGAAGATTAAGCAGGTTAAGTCTGACTAACAGTTGAGACTGGTTGACCCTAAAATGAATGTTGGGATGTTTGTTTCACACTAAAGGTCGAGACACACTGACATATGTAGCCACTTTGGAAGTCATAATATGGATTTTCATTTTTGAGAGATGAATCTCTTGGTCATTGGTTTAGAACTCTGATTCTTATAAAGATTATTAATATATATTCATAGTTATAATAAGTTATTAATATAAACGATTATCATATTAAAAAAATACTATGATTAACATTATTAGAAAAACAAATTTGAACTCTCTCGTGCATTATTTCTATGCTTTATAATATTTAAGAAAACGTGTGATCCATATCCAGCCACGTTGTCACTAATGTCACCAGGTCATAATCATTTAAATACATTTCTTAATTTATAACGCTTTGAATCGATTCTTTATTATTTAGAATCGATTATATTAACTTAGCAAAATTGAAAGTGGAATAATATAAATATAGAGGGGCACATCAGAGTTTTTAACTTCGATCCCTCCAAATCTCACCTCGGTAATTGAAAAGTACACAATTTATGGGGGGCGGGATGTCAGTTTGTTATTAATCAAACCACATGTATTATTTTACAAAATGTTTTTATTTATATTACAAAAATGGTTAACATATCTTACAGAAAGGGAAATGCTTAGGAAAAAGAAATATGGTCACAGTATGTTTAATGCTAAAATAATTATATAAAAAAGTTGTTGAACTTCATCATTCTAAATTTTAAATGAATCGTTTTTTAAATTGTCTTGGATTTGTCCTCTACCATTAGATGTAGAGCTATTTCATTTCCTATGTAGTTCACGTTGCATATTGAGTCCACGTGATGTCTTCTTCAACTAGAAGCCAAAGGTCTTGCACTTTTTATTCTTCTTTTATTTTTATTTCAATCAAACGTCGAAACATGTGGGGGCATAGACATTAAGGGCATCAACGTGAGGGGCATTGGAGTGGTTGGGAGCATTAATTGTGTTAGAGATTGGGGTATGAACCATCTGAATCTTGTTCCATTAAGTCATCTGGACTTTGATCTTCTTCGGGCGCTCAAATATTTTTTCTTTTTTCTTTTAAGCACTAACTTTAACGCCCTAGTCCACTTGGGTTCTGCGACGTAGTTTTCATCAATTATGAGTATCCAAAGATATTTTTTACAATTATTATCAGTATCCAAAGAGATTTTTAACTTTTTCCCTGAATGATTTTTGAACGTTGATCCATCTTTTATTAATTTTTTTTCTTTTAAACTCTCACTTTAACGTCCTAGTCCCATGGTTCTTTGACGTAGTTTTCGTCAATTATCAATATCGAAAGAGATTTTCAACAATTATTATCAGTATCCAAAGATATTTTGAACTTTTCCACTAAAAGATGTTTGAATGTCGATCAATTTTTATTATTGTTTGCTTTTTCTTTTAAACTCTCACTTTAACGTCGTAGACTCAAGATATGAGACGTAGTTTTTGTCAGAAGCAATTATTATCAGTATCCAAATAGATTTTTGACATTTTTTACTTTAATACTGAATGATGTTTGAACGTCATATCGGATGGGAATTGACGTTCATTCAAGTTACTGACCATAATTACACGATCTAATGTCCGTCATCGGTTCATATATAAATATAGATTGCATTTCACTAAATGCCTTGCTTCTTGTTTCCGTATTGAACATATTAAGATTCATGTTTTTTATATCCTTCTCATTGTCTTCCTGTTCAATTTCGTGACAGACCTGTTCTTTAAATTGCAATTTGCTCACTTCAATTTTAAAGTGTCACATTCAGGCCTTAGTTCATATGAAGGTGGCCTTTGAAATTGAAGTCAACAGAATGCTTTTTGTAGTACAGAAATGGTTAAGTTATCTTACGGGAAATGAAATGGCGAGGAAAAAGAAATATGGTTCACAATATGTTTAATGCTGAAACAATTTTGAGAACTAAAATAATTAGACGACACCGTTTCATCTATTAATATAGATGTACTTTTCTTCTAACGTCATTCGTCCTGTTTCGGTATTGAACATATTAGGATTCATGTTTTTTTCTCCTTGTCATTGTCCTTCTCTTAGATTTCGTATCATATTTGTTCTTTAAATTACAATTTGCTAACTTGAATTTGAAAGTGTGCATTTAGGCCTCAGTTCATATGAAGGTTGCATTTCAAATTCAAGTCAAGAAAATGCTTTTTATATTACAAAAATGGTTAAGTTATCTTACTGGAAGGGAAATGGCGAGGAAAAATAAATATGGTTCACAATATGTTTAATGCTGAAACAATTTTGAGAACTAAAATATATTTATGAAAAACTTGTTTAATTTTCTTTTAAATTACCTTGGATTTGTTTTCTTCCCTTAGATTTCAGAGTTATCTGATTTCTTATATCTGGGAAACAACTTCAAGAGAATTTAAATTTTGAATCTATTTACACATTTGACGTCGAATATTGAGATCTACGATGCATAAGAAACCATCTTGAAAAAGAAATCCTTCACTTCAGAATAATTTTAGATCCAAGAACTTGTGAGGGACCACCTCGAAGACATGTGTCCAGTTGTCAAAAAGTTGTTAAAAAAAGTTGTCAAAATATCAGGATCCTTTCTATATCATCCAAATTTGTAGTGTGCTCCATCATCACTTATTCAAGCATTTGGACTATCTTTTCTTACAACTTGTGCAACCTTCTTTTCACGCCGTGAAGATGAAGAAGCCACTGTATAATTCTTTCTATTTTAAGCAAAATTGAAAGTGTTATTATATGTATATAAATGGGGACATCAAACTTTTTAACTTCGATCCATCCTAGTCTCACCTTCTTCGCAGGTGACTGAAAAGTAAACAATTTCTTTGGGATGGGGGAAGTCAATTTGTTTTTTTAAGAATCAAAAGGAGAATAATTACTTTATTCCTGATTGATGTTTGAACGTCGAATTCGGTCCTACTTTCTACGGTTATCGACGTTTTCTTCTTCCTTTTTTCCTTTATAAAACCTCTCATAAACTCTCGTTATCATATTTTAAGATAAGATTTACATTTTATTTATATTTTTATATTATTAATTTATGTAAATTTATATTATATAATACTATATATATATATATATATATATATATATATACATCAGAATAAATAAAATCATATTAAATAATACTATATATTATTAAAAGTTATTTGAAATGAATGTTCTTTTAAGATCCGAACTAACTTTTTTCATATAAAAAATGAAAAATAGTTTGCATCGTAAATAATTTTTTTTTATTATATTCAAAAACATCCCCAAACCTCATTTGCATATCATAATTTATAATGCTTTGATTCGATTCTTTATTATTGAATCCATGATAGTATTATATACATTATATATAATATATATAGTATTATATATATTATATAATACTATATATATACATCAGAATAAATAAAATCATATTAAATAATACTATATATTATTAAAAGTTATTTGAAATGAATGTTCTTTTAAGATCCGAACTAACTTTTTTCATATAAAAAATGAAAAATAGTTTGCATCGTAAATAATTTTTTTTTATTATATTCAAAAACATCCCCAAACCTCATTTGCATATCATAATTTATAATGCTTTGATTCGATTCTTTATTATTGAATCCATGATATTAACGCAGCAAAATTGAAAGTGGAATTATATAAATATATAGGGGCACATCACAGTTTTTAACTTCAATCCCTCTAAATCTCACCTCGGTAATTCAAAAGTACACAATTTATGGGGGGCGGGGATGTCAATTTGTTATTAATCAAACAACATATATTATTTTTTCTATGATTGATGTTTGAACGTCAAACTCGGTAGGGCCCGACGTTCATAGGACGTGGTGGCATTCAGTTACTAAGCATTATCGATTCATATATAAATATAGCTTGCATTTCACATAATCCCTTGCCTCCTGTTTCCATATTGAACATATTAGGATTCATGTTTTTATTTCCTTTGGATTTTCTTTTCCTAAGAGTTTTAAGCATTTTTGTTCTTCATATTGCAATTTGATAACTTTCACTTGAAAATGGTTCATTCATCATCATTGCATATGAAGAAGCCCTTTCAAGTTCAAGTTTACAAAATGTTTTTATTTATATTACAGAAATGGTTAACATATCTTACTGAAAGGGAAGTGCTTAGGAAAAAGAAATATGGTTCACAATATGTTTAATGCTGAAACAACTTTGAGAACTGAAATATATTTATAAAAATGTTGTTTCATTTCATCATTTTGCAATGTATGATTCTTATTTTAAATTGTCTTCGATATGTTTTCTACCGTTAGATTTCATAGCTATTTGATTTCTTATGGAGGAAAGAACTTAAAGCCAATTTAAATTTTGAATCTATTCACACAGTTGACGTCGAATATTGAGATCATTGGATGAAGAGAAACCATTTTGAAAGACCAGGCATTCTTGAAAAAGAAACCATTTACTTCTGAATAAGTTCAATTAATAGATTTATTTTCAATATAAACAACCGCGCCATTCTTTTATTTTTTTTATTTTAAAATACCAATATTACGTTGATTCTATATATTTGAAATGATTTCATCCACGTCAAATATTGGTACCACTTGACGTTGAATGATCCACCCTTATATATACTGAATTCGAAAATCTTATGCACACTGAGTTGTTTCTAAACCCTGATTCATTGTTCTGTAAGTATAAATATACTAAAACCTTGTATTGAGGAAAATTATCTGGTGTCCAAATGCAAATGGCTTCTTCATCACATCTTTCAAGAGACAGAGGAAAGGATGTTGAGGCTACAAGAAACGATGATCTCTCTGGGTGGATCAGTGATGAGCAGAGTCGTAAAAAGTTTCTGAGGTGGACGAGGTTTAAACATATTGTTCCTCACGAATATCTAAACCTCGACTTATTTGAAAAAGAGGGATTTCACTTCCAGGGATGGATTGAAACTCAACGTCTCTCTACACTTGTCAAGATGAAGGGTGATTGGTGCCCTGACATAGTAAGGGTCTTCTACAACAATATGAGAAACATACGTGGTGTCCTTCATTCTCGAGTAAAAGGAGTAAATGTTCACATTCACAATGATGTTTGGTTTCAAGTTGCAGGATTAAAAGCTGAAGGTTTATTCTCTCACTTACGGTACTCAGAAATAAACAGATGGCTGAAGAAAACGGAGGTGTACAGTAACTGGTTAAGGTTTCCTGGGAGACACCTAATTGAAAGATTATATCTGCATGAGGGACTAAATAAAGAAGAAAAGATAACAAAACACATTCTTGCTCGGGTGATTTTACTTGCTAGATTTCTACAAGACAGAATGACACCTGAAGATATTTTTCTGTTGTATGCCATGAAGAATGATGTTCCTACCAATTGGGTGGCAGTAATAAAAGATCATATGATTGATGCAGGAATCAAGCATACACGACATGCACCATATGCCGTGTTTATCAACAAAATCCTGACCGTTCAAGGTGTGGATGTTAGTGGTGAAAAGAAATGCTCTTGTGACTGCTCAAATGTGATAAATCGAAACACCTTGACTTCCCTTGGCCTTGTGAAGACCACAAAGGGATGGTGCTTCAAGGATGAAGAGAATATGCTTCAAAGTTCTGGAAGCAATTTTGAAAGATTGGTTTTGGAAAAACTCAATAGAATCGAACAGAAGATAGACGCTATGGATCAGAAAAAGAATAACAATGATTCTCCAAATGAAGATTCAAGTGAAGAAGAGTCTAGTGAGGAGGATTCCATGGAAATTTTCTGAATCATAATAGAGGCTTAGAATTTTGGTATGGAGTCTGTTTTGTGTTTTTGTTGTGTGTCTGTTTTGGTTTTATTATTTGTTTTGTGTTTGTTTTTCTATCGGCATTATATGCCACATCATTTTGCTTCTATCTGGTTGTAATCATTATGAATATGTCCATGAAATCAGATTTCCCTTTTAAATCAATGAGTGTGAATGACTATTTTTTATTGTTGACTTAATCTGACTACTGAGGGTATTTGATGAAGAAGCCATTTGAGAATAGCATTAGAGATTTAGGGGAAGGTTACAGTTTCAATATAAGTTTAGACGTTCATTGGCAGTAAACAGTTCCGGGTGCCACTCTTTTATTCTTTCTTTTTTACTTTTAATACACCAATAATACATTGTTTTCTAAAGCCAATTAATGGGTGTCTCACCCCATGCAAATTTAATGTGCATTAAAGAATGCAGTATAGACTAGGAAGTGACTCCTAGGTCGTCTCTCAAGGACCAAATGTGGTTTGAGAATTAGGTCAGACACGAAGTGGGGGGGTTTTGTTGAAAAGTTTTGTGAATGCAGATGAATTAAATTAAAACACGAATGCAAACAGAAATGTAAACACAGATGTAAACAGAAATGTAGAAATGGAATCAAATAGAGAATAAAAACGGTTGGTCATTAGCTCAATTACAATAGTTCCTATCCCAGATTAACGACAAGTACACACTACTCTAATCCGAATCCTACACGAATCACCCAACTAAGCGAAGGCTAATTCGGTCTTCAAAATTGTAGACTAAGCGAATGCAATGCACAAATAAAATAAAATAATATTTCTCCTTATTCTTCTCCTCATCCTTCTCCCTATTCTTCTCCCTATTCTTCTCCTCATTCTTCTCCTCATTCTTCTCCTTATCTATCTTTCTATCTTTCTATTTATTTTTCTTTTTTTCTTTTTATTTTTTTTATCATTCTATCTTTATCTTTTCTATAAAAAAAAGAAAAAAAATGAAAATTAAAATAAAAAAAATATCTTTTACTGTTTTTATCTTTTGGGCTAATTTTGTGCTCTAGTGCAGTGTTCTTTAGTGTATGCAGGATAAATTTTTTGGTACTAGGAGCACAAGATCATCAAGAGGCAGATAAGGAAGGAGAATTGGTTCACCAACACCCTGATGTGAAAAGTGACAAACCCAAACCTGGCACACCAGTTAAATTCAAGAATAGGTTATGGGTTGTCAAGACTATCAAAGCAAACAAGAATTCTTGAGATTGAGGAACCTTAGAGTTGGTGATAAAGGAAATTTCAAAGATGTTGTTGGTGTCATAGAGGAAGGAAGAATGCCAACATAAAATATCAACACCTACTGATGGGTGTTTGGGCTTTATCGGGTCAAGCTAATGACGTTAAAGAAGCGCTTGCTAGGAGGCAACCTAGTTTCTAACCCCGTTTTTGAATTATTTTTTTTCTTCTTTTATTTGATTTGATGTTATTTTATTTTATTTTATTTAAATTTTTTAGGTTAAATGTTGCTTCTGATGGCAGTAAAGATTAGCATCTACTGATGGATGCTATATGGTTAGACATCTACTGATGGATGTCACTGACAGCATTTACTGATGAATGCTACTTGGATACAATCTACTAAGGGATGCTAGAAGATTTAAGTATCTACTGAAGGATACCAGGAAAGTACACCTACTGATGGGTGATGGTAAGGTTTGCACCTATTGATGGGTGCTAGAAAGGTTTGGGTCAGGCTCGTGACGTTAAACAAGCGCTACCTGGGAGGCAACCCAGTTGATTGATTTATTTTTGCATGTTTTAATTCTTGTTCTAGTTGCATATGTGAGATAAGTGATTGGGAATTGCATAAAAATTAAATTTTGAAAGTTGAATTTGAAGGTTTAAAGGGTTAAAATGTTTTAAAAAGAAAAAAAGAGAGGGGTGTAAACCGCGCCCACCGTTGGGCGGTGGCGACGCTGATGGGTCAAAGCGTTTTAAAAGAAGGTTTTGTTCTTTCGGCCCATTATTTGACTTTTCTACCCCTCAAGTTCGCCCAAGCACTCTTTACCAAACCCATAATCTCTCTTTCACTTTCAAAAATCCTATAAAGATTTCCCAACACTTCTCCTATCATCCTCTCTCTTAAAACCCCAATTTTTATCACTTTTTCATTCAAGTTTGGGGTTTTGTGAGAGCCCAGCTATTTCGGGTTTATTCCTCCACATTCCTTGGAAGAACTTTTGTGTGCTACTAACGTTTAATGAGATTTCTTGTGGTTTTGTGAATTATACTTGATGTAGGGGTGACCTCCTCATCAGGAAAAAGGATCAAGACTGTGGGGAACAAGAGGAAGGAATCAGAGTTGGAGCAGCTGAAGCTCCAGCTATGGAGGAAGATGATGAGATAACATTTACTGATGGATGCTATTTGCATTAGAACAGGATTTTCTATCTTTGTTTTTGTATTTATTTGTTTCTGTTTAGTAGTGTAGGATTGATGAACTTGGTTGGACACTATATCTGATGCAGTGGTTTGATACTGATATTTGTGCATGATGGGTATTGCTTGATGATGCTTTGATATTGATGATGTTGAGATTGCACAATATGCTGATATATAGGTGGTGGTTCACAAGCTGTGTGAACAGATGCATTGTGATTTTGTGATTATGATTATGAGGCTAAGTAGGGTATTTGATTGAATGATTGGAATAAGCTTATGTGAGGTTTTTAAGCTCCAGAGTTCTTATTGATATATTTGCTATCTACTGGAAGCATGAATGATTTTGCCTGAATTTCTTTGATTGATTGAATTGCATGTATGTGTCATATGATCAAGGACGTTTTTGAAAAGCCCTTTTCTAGCAAAAAATTTCGTCCCACATGAAAAAGGAACATTCTATGTTCTACCTCTTTGAACCTAAGCCTTAAATAGAATGTGAAAGCCCTTGCTTTGAAAATCTTTTCCTTGAGTTATGTTGAGAAATATTTTTGGGGTATTGTTAAAAGTTCAAGTTTGGGGTTGTTGGGAGAATTGAAAAAGAAAAGAAAAGTTAGGCATTGAGCTTATGAGTTGAAAAGAAAATACATGAGAAAAGATGAAAAAGATAGAAAAAGAAAATGCATGAAAAGAAAAGCTCAATGTAAAGAAAAGGGAAAGTTGGGAATGAGTGAGATTGGTAAAAAGAGAGTTTGTGCTTGAACTATGAATGTATAGATAACTCTCTTAACTCAAGGGTTTTGTGATCTAGAAAAACCAATTTTCCTTGTTAGCCCAACCACATTATAAGCCTTGAAAAGTCCTTGTGATGACATGTGTATGTGATGATGTTTGATTATGGTAAATGAAAGGCAATTTTGTTCTATGTGACATATGGATAGTAGAGGGAAGGAGTGACTTGTAAATCCCCTTTGAGTGAAACACTTGAGTGAAACACTCTATTTTGGTGAGGAATGGTTCCATGACTTCATGATTATATCTATGCTTAGCTAATTGATCATTCATGAAAATAGCATCCGTTGGAAGAGTATGTGATTGTGTGAATACCATGATGAGTTATTATGATTCAAAGCATGTGCACATCTTGACTAAATTCTATTGATGAGTTTATTTGGGTGATTACTTATCTTGAAAGAAAAAGCTTTTGAATGTGATTGAACCATTGTGTTGATTTGTGGAAAACTAAGTTTCATCTTGTTCACTTGAGGACAAGCAAAGTTTCAAGTTTGGGGTTGTGATAACGGTTGAAAAACCGTTATTTTCACACTTAATTTTGATATCAAATGCACCCTTGTTGACTTAGAAACTTGCTTTGACTCATGATTTTTCTTTAGTTTTGTGAATAAGAGAGTTGAGGACATGTTTTATGAGTTTATCAATAGATTCCCTTGATTTTATAGTTTTTTGGAATGATTTGAAAGAAGGGTTGAAGTATCAAGGGGTTGTAGTGATAAAACGTCAACCAGTCAACCAAAATGCTGAAAAATTGACCAAAGTTGACAAGAAAAGTCAACCAATTGACCAGAGTGCAGTTGACCGGCGCTAAGCGATGCCTGAGCGTCCGCTGAGCGGTCCGGCCATCAAAGGCAAACCGCTGAGCGCCGTTTTTGACCGTTGAGCGGTTTGGACGCGGCCTTGGACCTGTTTTATGTTATTTTTATGATCTTTTTGGGCTTGGGCTTGTAATCTGTTATTTTTATGCCTTATTTAAAGGCAGAACATTTTAGGGTTTGTATCTTTTGATGGCTTAGACACAAAAACACACTTTTCACCCCTTTGAGGGTAGATTTGGAGATGGTGACAACTCTCCTTTTCTCCTTTTTAGGGTTTCTATCTCTTTCATTCCATTCACCTAGTTTCTTCATTACGATGGAGAACTAATCTTATTTGTTGTTGGGGAAAGATGTAACCTCTAAAATCTCTTATATCAAAATCCTTATTTTATTTATATGACTGCATATGCTTATCTTTATCAATTGTTGGGTGCCTTACCTTTGCTTAATGCTTTTATCGTTTAACTCATTCGGTAAATGTTGTTTGTCTTTATTGATACGGGAACGTACAGTAATGTCATGAACTAAGGAGAATTCCTTGATTATGCTAATACCGCCTAAGGATAGGGGTAGGACGATCAATTGTATTTTGCTTTCGTTTATCATGCATTATTAATTACTAGGGGAGGCTAGGGATAGCAAGCCGGTAATTAGTAATAGGCTCTTTTCACCAAGGGATTGGGTTAAGGGTAGACTGAGAAAGTTTGCATGACAATATGATAAATAAGCGAATTAAATAAGAAAAGTAGATATAAGAGAGTGATAGGGTGAAATCTGAATCCTAGCAACAAACCCATCTCATATTATCAACATCATCCATCCACTTTTGTGTTTAACCTCAATTGATCAAATTGCATTCATGTTTATTTTTCCATAGTTTATATTTAAAAATCCCAAAATATTATTTTTATAGTCTTGATTGGTTAAGCAAAAGCACAACAATTTAGTGCCGTGAGTCTCTTGGGAAAATGATACTTGGACTTACCATTTATTATTACTTGATACGATCTGGTACACTTGCCAGAGTGTTAATCGGTTCTCATCATGCAGAGAGGGAGAATTAAAAACATGTTCATCAACAATACAATCATCAACATACCTATCAATAGCATAATCATCAACAATAGAATCAATCATAGGTATGTTTACCTTCACTTCCCTGAAAATTGGTAGAGTGGTGGAAGGTGAAGATGGTCTACCTATCTCAAAGGTGTTGCTTGTATCTGCCTGTTCCTCAACATTTTCATCAGACTCACAGTTATTATCACCCATCATAAAGTTGGAAGCTGGTTGTATCACAGAATTGATTTCAACACAAATAGAGCAAGAACCAACTTCACAACTACATTTAAAATTTTCAGAAAACTGTGAAAGATCAAAATTTAATCCTAAGTCGAAAACTTCTTCTGTTTTCACAGTTTCTATGTCAAAATCAACACTGACATGTGAATCTACAACAGGATCAAGAATATTTGAATGCATAAACAACTCAAGCAAAGCAAGTGGGAATTCAAGTTTAGAGAAAACCTGTGTTGATTCATGATTCATCTCACCAATAACAGCAGAATGAGCAACTGCATCCTCAGGTGCAAGAGGGGAGAGATAGGAGGGTGGGAAAGTAGATGGCGTAGTAGTAAGCTCATGACTCTGCTCCTCATCTCCTATGTGGTTGGCACTGACATCATCAAGAATCGGAACAGTATGAAATGGTGATCCCTCTAAAACTTGAGACTGTTCCTCAATGAACTGCGTGGCCATCTGCCCCCACAACTCATTCAATGTAGGCTTAGAAGAAGTAGAAGATTTGGCAGGTGCCTCATGTTGTTGTTGTTGCCTCTGATTTTGCTTCTGTGGCTGCCTAGTATTGTAGATGTTTGTAGCATAAGCTTGAGGCGCATAATGAGCACCATGGTGCTGCAAAGAAGGACATGCATCTGTATAGTGGTCACTGGAAGGACATATAGCACACAGTCGTGCAACAGATGCAGATGGAGGTGTTGATCTCTGGTTGGATGCCAGCTGTGTCACCAAACTCACAAGAGAATCAAGCTTGCTTTCCAATTTCCTATCAGTAGCGGATGAAGACTGGGCAGGCTCATGAAACTGCAGCTGCTGTGGTTCCTAGACCGGTGGAGGCATACAAGAATTTTGGAATGGCTGATGTTGTTGTGGAGCATCATACCATCCCAAGCTAGGGTCATTCCATCCAGGATCGTTGTTGTAACCATACCGCACAGGGGAGAATTCGTCTAGAAACTGATGCTCAAGATCTTCCCAACTGGTGACGGATCTTGGAGTAAGACAACAACATCAATCCTTTGCTGCTCCTTGTAATGAGTGCTCAAATGCCCTTAAGAACATGTCTTCATCCGGGATATCTAGAGGTTTCATTGAAGAGCATATGGTGTAGAACTCGTCCAAATGTCTATGTGGGCATTCACCTGCAAAACCATGAAACCTAGGCAGCAAATGTATCAGTCCAGTGTTGAAAACACAACAAATATCCTCATCATCAAGTGGAAACGGCTCCCTAGGAGCACTCTCATGAGAAGGAGGAGGAATCATATTGTTCTCAACATAGAAATCAGCAGGAGAATCATAATCAGAGTAACATGCAGGAGTAGAATCATAGTCATAGGCACAGGCAGAAGAAACAATATCCACATAACCAGAATAGGTAGACATGTAGAAGAAAGGGGGAAAAGAAGAATGCAATGAAAATATGCAACTAAAGCTAGCTAAATGCAACACACATAACACCACATACAAAACAGAACAAACGCACTCACAACACAAGACAAAACACAACACATACTAACACAACAAAAGACCTAAGACCGAACCGTTAGTCCCCGGCAACGGCGCCAAAATTTGATGGGTGTCGCACCCCATGCAAATTTAATGTGCATTAAAGAATGCAGTATAGACTAGGAAGTGACTCTTAGGTCGTCTCTCAAGGACCAAATGTGGTTCAAGAATTAGGTCAGACATGAAGTGGGGGGGGTTTGTTGAAAAGTTTTGTGAATGCAGATGAATTAAATTAAAACACGGATGCAAACAGAAATGTACACACAGATGTAAACAGAAATGTAAAAACGGAATCAAATACAGAATAAAAACGGTTGGTCATTAGCTCAATTACTGTGCTTCCTATCCCAGATTAACGACAAGTACACACTACTCTAATCCGAATCCGACACGAATCACCCAACTAAGCGAAGGCTAATTCTATCTTCAAAATTACATACTAAACGAATGCAATGCACAAATTTAATCAGTCATGCACCATACAGTTTAATCAACTAAGCGAAGATTAAACACCGAGTAGGCAACTAAGCGTATACCTAATCACAAGCACACAACAGATTAAATACTGTGAAGTCTCATGATCAAACACAGTTAACCGACTAAGCAAAGCAGTAGTATGACAATTAAAGTGCAGTAGTCTCATGATTAAACTACTCTAACCTCTAATCAAACACAGTTAACCGACTAAGCAAAGGTCAATCATGCTATCATAATCACGAACTAAGCGAACGCAATACACCTATTCCATCCTATGTGTTCCATACAGATTGATCAACTAGCGAAGATGCAATCACCAACTAGGCAACTAAGCGTATACCCGTTGCAAGAACACAGTCAGATTTCACAAGATGCCAGGTAGAGCAGAATAATCACAAGAGCAGTCCAAGAAATCTCAAGGAAACAATGTAATTTTATTAACAACCAACCAACTAACTTAAGCTAACATGACAACTAAGTTATCAAAATCGAACAGAACAAACAACATAAAAGTAAACTGAACGAAAAACACTGGAATAAAACATTCAATGATAAGGTACTTAAATAGTAAAATAAAATGAAAATGCAATAATTAAACTAAAGAAATGAAAATGCATTCATTGAAAACACATATAATTATTTTAAAATGCAAAAGCCTTAGACTAATGAATCAAATAAAGTGCAGCTTGAAATTGAAAGAAACATAAATGTCACGGTGGTATACTAAATGAAATGTATCAGCGTGTGGATATCTAAATGTAAAGATAAATCACCGTTCCATTTCTAAAAGCTAAAAATGAATTCAGCTCTTAAACTAAATTACCGTGTGTGCTCTTTCCAAAATAAAGTACCTTGCAGCTGCTTAATGAAATCAACGCTTAATATGAAGCATCATGCAGCTTTTCTCCACCAATTCTCTAATTGAAACCAGCTTGTATACTATTCCAGCAATGGAGTAGCCCATGTGCCTCAAAGCTCAAAGTTCAATAGCAATTAAAGAAAACGTCTCATCAATAGCAATAAAGCAAAGTATACTCTCCAAAAAGAAAACAGCGTAAGTAAACAATTTTTGACGTGCAGCTCTTGGAACAAGCTAGACGAGACCACATTCTCCTAATCTCATTCCAACGCTTTCACAAGATTAAACGGAAAAAAAAGAAAATGTTGTGACGGTATTATGCTGCACCATTTTCATTCAATAATAAATTCAAAAGAAATGCTCCAACATTGCACAAAATGAAAAGTCTTTAATTCATCCAGAAGTAAAGGGGGCGGCTGCCTTCTACATTCTACCACATTCCAAAAGAATGTTCAAGAGCCAGCTTTCTCCCAAAATTGAGTGACGGCTGCAGCACACTCCATCCACCGTTCCAGCACAAAACAAAATGGTGTGTGTCGGCTTCTTTTTGCTAAGGCCTAGAGTCTCCCCCATAAGTACCATTGTCTCTTTGCTTTTTGTAAGAAAATAATAAAAAATTCTAAACTTAGATAACTTTTTGGGCCCAACATCTTTTGCCAACAATGGCCCATTGTGCATAAGTTCAATTAAAAATATTCTATACTACTAAGTTACAATATAATTAAATTTGGAATGTCCAAGTGGAGGGTCTTTAAAATATTCAACGTCCTTTGTATATTCGAAAAATCTATCAACCTTTTTCTTTGTGTTTTTTGTACTCCTTCAAACTTTTTTTATGTCCTTGAAGGAAATAACAGAAAACATGAAGAAAAAATTAATAGATGAAGTTCATAGGAGAAGTTTTATAAAAGGAAGTTGTAAAGTGTTGAAACTGTATTTATAGAAAAAAAAGAATAACTTGCTCGCAAATACAATGTCAGATTCATAAAATAATATGCCGTGGTTGGTTTAAAAGAAAAAAGAAATGAATAATAAAATAAAGATTGAAGATTTCGAATAAAACATCCAATATTTTTTAAAGAAACCTTGGAGTTGTTACAAGAAATTTTATAAATTAAATAATTAATGTTGGGAAAGGCCTGATATGGGCCTGATATGGGCATTAATAATAAAAGACAGTCTACTTAAATGATATATGGAAAAATGCAGTTTGCTGCTAGAAACGAAGAGGTTGACGTCAATTTCTCCAGACTTCCAAAGTGTCTTTTTTCTTTTGGAGCGTGTGTGAGCATTAATTTTGTGTTGTTACCAGAGTGGTTGTGAGCATTAATATTGACTCTATAAATATTATGCTTAACTCTATACAATTCCACAGTTTGATCGTTTTTGAATGATTCATTTTTTAATGTATCTTGAAGTTGTTTTCTCCGAAATCAGATCCACTGATTCTGAAGAAAACAACTTCAAGATACTTAAAAATTGAATCATACAATCAAGAAACTTCAAGTTACAAAAGCAGTTAGAGGGGTTCTATAGATTTTGAAAAAGCACTTATCTTCTTAATATTTTTTTTCCCGTTAATCCAGAAATCGCGAACCCGTCGTTACGCACACTTCATCGTCCTCCTCCTCGCCTTTTTTGGTGCAGTTTTGCTCGTGTCTTTTGGTAGTGTATACCTTCTTCCTTTGCTAGTTTCTTCGTAAGAAAAGCTTACGTCTTTTGGTCTCTTATGGGATTTCAACCAAAACAGAACCTGGATCCTTGCCTAGTTCTCATGTCACCGTATTCTTTTTCATTGGCGGTTTGAATGATGTCTAGGCTACGACCCAGGTTCGGTTTTGGATTGAAATGTCATAAGAGATCCAAAAGACGCATGCTTTTCATACGATGAAACTAGCAAAGGAAGAAGGCGGTTCCAGGCTACCCAAAAACATGAGCAAAACTACACCCAAACACAACGAAAACTCAGTAGACGTTGAATGCATAGAAGAATTAGACGTTAAGTAGTTATTTTGAAAGAAAAAGAAAACATAATAAAAAAGGAACTCAATAATAAAACGTCGAAGCCAGTATAAAATGATGTTATATGGGTTGATTTAAATGATGTATGGGAAATTGCAAGAGGTTGACGTCAATTTCTTCAGATTTCGAACAATAAACATCAAATTCCTTTGGCATCAGAGGTATTATTCGTTATCCGAAGGCAAAGCTCGTTCTTTTTTTTTTCTTTTTTCTTTTTAAATTTCCATAAAACATCTAACTTTAGGGGGCCTCGACGTGAAATGCATTTGAGTGCTTATAAATATAATACTTTACTCTATACAATTGCAGAGTTTGATCGTTTTTTAATGATTCATTTTTTAAAGTTTCTTGGAGTTGTTTTCTCTGAAAATCAGATCCACTTAAAAACTAAATCATACAATCAAGAAACTTCAAGTTATAAAAGTAGTTTTGTCCCTCCAAGGTTCTATATATTTGAAAAAGCACTTATCTTCTTACTATTTTTCTTTCCCCCAGATTTCTGTTGTTCAAATTCTTCTTCCCTTAAAAAATGTGGAATCACCCTTTGGCTTCTGGCTGACATATAAAGCCATTTTCACAAATCGTAGGTTCATTATTTGTTAACTTTCTGCTCTGTGATTCTGAAAGAGTTTATAGAAAAAAAAAGAAAAGAGTTAGCAAATTATTACGAGATATTAAATGAATGGTAACCTCTTCTTTGTTTCTGTTGATCACTACTTCAAGCTTTTCAACATGACAATGAATCAAACCACAAAGAAATTACTTGTTTTTGTCACCTTGAAAGAGTGGATAGAAAAACAAAGAAAAAGTTAACACAAAATAGGAACGTTAAAGTCACAAGTAAGGATGTTTTATCTGTTGGTTTAAAAGAAAAACTACAAACTAAATTTTTTACAAAGAAAACATTAATGCATAAAAGAATTCGACGTTCTGTGGTTAGTTTAAAAGAAAAAGAAAAAATAATAAAAAAGGAACTAAATAATAAAACGTCGATGCCAATATATAACAGACGTTTTATAAAAGAAAAATAAAAAAATATCTATTGGCAATAATATACAACGTTAATCTTTTGTTACGGTTGACGTCATATTAATTATATCAATATTTAATATTTATTTATTTTGTATTGGACGTCAGCTTTTTCCGTAGCTTCGTTATTTGCATCAACGACCATCACGTCGGCCCGTCTTGTTTGATGTTTTATATTGGTCTGAATGTCGGGACATTAAGTGTGCGACGTTCTGTTTGGTATAAAACAGAAAAGAAAGAAAGAATAAAGAAGTGATTCACTTGCTGTCATATAAAACGTCAAATATTTGTAATGGTTGACATCAAATGTGGGTAGCAGTAATACTGTTGGAAGCAAACCAATACTTCGTTATATTTTTATTTTAAATTGAACGTCAGAAGTTTCTTAAGTTGACGCTATGTGATTCTGAGGTCAATGTTTTACGTCGATCTCGGCCTTGTTTAACGTTAATAGAATTTAGATCACGTTAGTATAGGCCTTGTTTGACGTTAAAAAATATTAGATGGCGTACTGTTTTAATAATTGACGTAGAGCGATTGATTTTATTTACGGTAATGCCACCGGTCATTTTTAACGTTGTGAATTGGGTGGTGAGACGTTGACCGCGTGACGTTATAGTCCGTTTTTGCACTAGTGAGTAGGCAATAATTCATTAAATTCAATAAAAAGAGCATGAATTTTACCCATATAATCAGCCATAGGGTGTTGATGTCGAAGAGAAACAACAATGAAAATATCATGACAAACACCATAAAGCTATTAAGTATAATTGATGTATAATAATTTGGCATGTTCCCAAATTTCAAAACATATTTCGTAGGAACAAGAAAAAATATTTCAAAGAAGAGTGAATGGTATCCTTGAGAACAATGCATAACTAAGCATCAATTTTAAACAAATGGGTGACCATAGCATAATCAATAGCTATTATGTTTTGAGAAATATGATCAACATATCCCTGACTCTGAAGCCAAAGTTTTAAATATAATTAGTGTTATCTAACTTATCATTAGATAAATGCACATTGACATCATACTGGTGATAGGGTCAGACGTACTAGTGATAGAAGAGAGGTCATAAGCCATAAACGAGCAAGAGAGAGTAAAAACATAAAAGTAGAAGTCAAAGTGAATAGTAGAAAATATTGATTCATCAAGGGGAACAACTAGAATTCATAGTGGGAACAACAGGTGAACCTAAGATTTGATCATGGATTTGAGAATATTCATCAGCAAGGTCGTACAACACCAATAACATCAAAAACTTTGACTGTTGCTCCATTTCTTGGGCAAGAGTAGAGGCAGTAGGCAATAATTCATTAAATTCATTAAAAAGAACATGAATTTTAGCCATATAATCAACCAAGGGGTGTTGATTTCGAGGAGCAACAACAATGCAAAGATAATGACAAAAACCATAAAGTTGTTAAGTATAATTGATGTATAATAATTTGGCATGTTCCCAAATTTCAAAACATATTTCGTAGGAACAAAAAAAATTATTTCGAAGAAGAGTGAATGGTATCCTTGAGAACAATGCATAACTAAGCATCAATTTTAAACAAATGGGTGACCATAGCATAATCAATAACTATTATGTTTTGAGAAATATGATCAACATACCTCTGACTCTGAAGCCAAAGTTTTACATATAATTCGTGTTATCTAACTTATTAATAGATAAATGCAAATTGACATCATACTGGTGATAGGGTCAGACGTACTAGTGATAGAAGAGAGGTCATAAGCCATAAACGAGCAAGAGAGAGTAAAAACATAAAATTAGAAGTCAAAGTGAATAGTAGAAAATATTGATTCATCAAGGGGAACAACTAGAAGTCAAAGTGGGAGCAATAGGTGAACCTAAGATTTGATCATGGATTTGAGAATATTCATCAGCAAGGTCGTACAACACCAATAACATCAAAAACTTTGACCGTTGCTCCATTTCTTAGGCAAGAGTAGAGGCAGTAGGCAATAATTCATTAAATTCATTAAAAAGAGCATGAATTTTACCCATATAATCAGTCATAGGGTATTGATGTCGAGGAGCAACAACATTGAAAAGATCATGACAAACACCATAAAGATGTTAAGTATAATTGATATATAATAATTTGGCATGTTCCCAAATTTCAAAACATATTTCGTAGGAACAAAAAAAATTATTTCAAAGAAGAGTGAATGGTATCCTTGAGAACAATGCATAACTAAGCATCAATTTTAAACCAATGGGAGACCATAGCATAATCAATAACTATTATGTTTTGAGAAATATGATCAACATACCTCTGACTCTGAAGCCAAAGTTTTACATATAATTCGTGTTATCTAACTTATTAATAGATAAATGCACATTGACATCATACTGGTGATAGGGTCAGAGGTACTGCTAATAGAAGAGAGGTCATAAGCCATGAACAAGCAAGAGAGAGCAAAAACATAAAAGTTGAAAGAGGCCTAATAAACACATCCAGGCCAGATTGGAAAACAGGAGGTCGTGAGAAGTTCAATGAAGGCAGTCGGTTGTGGTGAAAATGATAAGCATGCAGCCACAAACTGCTAGAAAGTATGGCGGAAGCGAATTCTGATGGTAGCGATCTCGACGACACTGTGGTCTCTTGACCAAAACATGAAAAACCATGGTCTTCTACAAAATATGCGAAGAGTGAATGAAATCTGATTTGGGGTTTTAAAACCCTTTTTTACCATTTTGCCCTTCCTATGGGCTTCTACAAAATATGCCCAAAAATGGGCCCAAAGCTAACCTAAAACGAAATTAAAAAGAAAGGGTGATGTGGCAAGTGAAGAATGACGTGGGAACTCTCTTGATGTCCCAAAATAATATTCCAAATAATTCTCTGTAATTAATAATGAAAATAATTAGCCTCAGATAATTCAAATTAATTAAAATATGAATTACTTGTCAAATTAAGCCCAAATATCAAAACTAAGAAAATATTAGACAATTAAGCACAATCCTCTGATCAAATGTAGTACAATAAGCTAAGTGAATAGTAGAAAATATTGATTCATCACACTCCAATGAAGCTGCTAGATATTGTATTCATGGTGCCTTATACGTAGAGGCCTGCCATCAGCATGTCTCACCTCTCGCTGGGTTGTGACAAATGAATTGATTTTCCTTTTTTAGGATTTTTAAAATTGAAAGTGGATAACATGAAGCTTAATACAATGCTAGAGGAAATATTTGATGATTATGTTACTAGTTTTATTTTTAATAATTTAATCTAATTTTAGTAATAGTGTCACTATTTCATTTATTGGTGACTTTATTTGTGTGTTATTTGTTTCTAGATTTCAATGGTCAAATTGAAGATATTAAAGATGACACATAGATGTTAGAGTGTCATTTTTAGAAGAATTATTTTTTAAATTTCTTATATTTTTTAAATTTTCACAATAGTTTCGAAAACTTACACAAGTAAAGAGTCTTAAAAAAATTTCACACTTTTAAAATTTTTGGGAAGGATTTCGAAAAAGATTCCAGAGGTAAATTAACCAAATAGCTCCCAGGAAGGAGAGGTGAGTCATAAATGGACAAGCTTAAGAACCTTGTCCTTCCTAGCTAGAGATTCTTTAGTTGTTTCTTACCTTAGTTTCTAGGTAGAAATCTTTCAAAGCCTTTTGAATGCAAGATGAAAATGAACCTAGAAACCAAATGAAGGTTTATCTAAATGAAACACGCACGTATATATCACAAAGACTTTAAACATAAAAGGCATTCAAGAAAATTAAAAATAGAGCAATGCAAATGGAAATGGAAAATGCTAAGCAGTCCTAAGTGAAAGCGCAAGTGACACTTTGAGCCCATTGACACACTTTCACACTCAGAAGTGGAAACTAGACTATTACAATGTTCAAATGTGCACTTGGAATTGCTTGAGGAGCATTTTTCCAAGCCACTTAAGTTGTAAAATGAAAAGCGAAATAAACCATAAAGGTTTGGTGATACAAAGCTGAAAAACACTTGAAACTATGCCTAAAATGTTACAAAAAATAAAGCTTCAAAATCTAGAATGTTGCAGCTCCAAAATTGTTTGGAAAATTTGGTGCCAAGTTGATGAAATGTTGTTGAATGCATAAGCAAAAGTGCAGCTTTGAAAGAAACTCCCTTGGCTAATTCAACAAGCTCTCCACTTCCTAGGATGCTACCCTCTTGGAGAAAGGTTTCTGCACCTTGGATGCCTTACCAAAATGTCACAGCACCACTGCCACACACTAAACCAGTCACAACAAACCAACTAATGCACCAGCGTTCAATTTTACGAAACAGATTTGGAAGGAAGGACACACCAAACAAGTTGAATACAGTTGTTTTTAAGAATTGAATCAAAGGAGGGACACAAAAGGAACTTTTTCCCAGCATCCCAGACCATAGCTATCAGAAAAGACATTTCTGGGATTAGGCAGCTTGGTGGGGAGAATTTGTACGAGTACTGTGAGAGATTCAAAAAGCTTTGTTAAGTTATCCTCAGCATCAAATATCCGAGCAACTCCTTCTATAGTATTTCTATGAAGGCCTCAACAATATGGGGAGGAGTATGATAGACGTTGTCAGTGGTGGAGCGCTTGGTGACATGACACTTGCGGAAGCCAGGCACTTGATTGAGAAGATGGCTTCTAACTCCCAACAGTTTAGCACTAGAAATGATGTCATTGTGGTTAGGGGAGTTCATGATGTGGCTCATTCGTCATCATCTTCGAAGAAGAAATTGGAGAGCAAACTTGATGCTCTTGTGAGTTTGGTGACATAGCTGGCCAGTAATCAGAAACCAGCACCTCCATCTGCATCTTGTTGCACGGTTGTGTGCTATATGTCCTTCGTGTGACCACTATATAGATGCATGTCCTTCTTTGCATCAACCTATTGGTCAATATGTTCCTCAAGCCTCTACTGCAAACATTTATAACAACAGGCATCCACAACAGCAAAATTATGACTTGCCCAACAACAGGTACAACGCTGGGTGGAGGAATCACCCAAATCTTAGATGGTCCAATGCTCCCCAATATTAGCAACAGCAGCAGCCAACACCTTTCTAGAATGTTGCAGGTCCTAGTAGACCATATGTGCCTCCACATGTGCAGTAGTATCAGAGGCAACAACAATAGCAAGAGATACCTGCCCAACCAGTTCCCCAACCTTCAACTTCTTCTGATCCTACCTTGGAGGAGCTGGTGAAGTAGATGACTATTCATAACATGCAGTTTCAATAGTAAACAAGAGCTTCAATCCAGGAGACAAAAGATTTCATTCAGAGTTTGACTAATAAGATGAGTCAAATGGCCACACAGCTCAATCAGGTATAATCATAGAATTCTGATAAGTTACCATCCCAGACTATGCAAAATCCGAAGAATGTGAGTGTCATTGTCCTTAGATTTGGGAAGCAAACTGTTGTGACCATAGTGCCACCTCCTACACCTACACTTGCACCTTAGCTTCAGCCTCAGCTGATAACGGTTCAAAAACCGTTATTTTCATACTTAAATTTGACATTAAACACAACTTTTTTGACTTAGAATTAGCTTGAAATCATGCAATTTGCTTAAGTTAGAGAATAAGAGAGTCAAAGTGGATTTTCTTGGTTTTATGCTTGGTTTTCCCTTGTTTTGTCAAGATTTATCTGGAATTAAATGATGGAGGTTGAAGTAGAGAAGAGTTGAACTTAAGAGAAGGTGGAAAAGTGAAAAAAAAAGAGTCGCAGCCACCCTCGGGCGGTCAAACCACTACTGAGTGGTGTACTCTCCAAAGAACTCTCTGCCAAACGTTCAAGCGCCACCGCTGAGAGGTGAATTGGAGTGTCGACCTCACCGTCGGGCGGTGAAGCCACCGCTGAGCGATGGACTCTTGGGCATGGGCCAGTTTTTGCTTCGAATTTAAGGAATTATAAATAGATTTGGACGACATAGATGGTCTATCTTTTGGCAGAAAGGGCGTAGAAACACACTCTTCTCTCCTTGGAGGCGGATCTTGGATGCGGATGCTCCAACTTATCAAATCTAGGGTTATCTTTTCATTCATTCCATTATTTTCATCTAGTTTCACCATGATTATGGTGCTAAACTCCTTTGTTGTTGGGGAAAGGATGTAATCCTATTGAAACTCTCATATATTGAAATTCTTGTTTTATTCATATGCTTTCTTTTATCAACTGTTAGAGTTTTTCCTCCATTATATTTGCATGCTTTGTTTAAGACATTATTCAATAGCATAGTCTTTTATTCTATCTATATGGACACGTGTGGATAGGTCTAGACATGAGGGAATTCTTTTGGTAGCAATATTACCTAGACATAGGGATAAGAGGACCGATTGCTTTAAGCTTCTGTGTGAATTATGTAATCCATGAACAATTGCTAGGGAGACTAGACATAGTAAACTAGTAATTAGGAGTAGGCTCTTTTCACCAAGATATTGGGATTAGGGGAATTTAGAAAGTGGCATTAACATTGATAAAGAAGTAGAATTAAGTAGAATTTGTAAATATATGAGAGTGGATTAGGATGAAATTGTAAACTCCAACAACATCACTCATCCATATAGTTCAAGTGTCAATTGATCAATCTTTGCATGCATATGTGATTCCTAGCGAAAAGATGGAAGAGGTAAATAAATAAATATTGGAGACCTTCAGGAAAGTAGAGGTGAACATACCTCTGCTAGATGCAATCAAACAGATTCCAAAGTATGCAAAATTCCTGAAGGAGTTGTGCACACACAAGAGGAAGATGAATGGAGATGAAAGGATCAGCATGGGTAGGAATGTATCTACGCTCATTGGTAAGTCGGTCCCGCACATTCCTTAAAAGTGTCAGGACCCAGGTACATTTTGCATTCCTTGTGTTATTGAGAATAGTAAATTTGAAAATGCCATGCTAGATCTAGGTGCTTTTATTATGTGATGCCTCTTTCAATCTATAAATCTTTGTCTCTTAGTCCTCTGCAACATACGGGTGTGGTCATTCAATTGGCAAATAGAAGTGTTGCCCACCTAACAGGTTACATATAAGATGTTTAGGTTAGGGTTGGTGAATTGATTTTCCCTGTTGACTTTCTGTTAAGGGTCTGGATAGTGTACCGAATCGTATCAAGTAATAATAGAACGGTATCCCCGAGTATCGTCTCCCAAAGGACTCTTAGGCCTAAATGTTCGTGTGATGTTTTGACATCATAAGACTTGAGTAAACAATAATTTGAGTGTTAAATGAAAAACGGAACATCAACATGCATGCAAAGATTGATCAATTGACAGTTAAACGATATGGATAAATGGTGTTTTTGGGGTTTACAATTTCATCCTAATCCATTCTCTAATATCTATTATTCTTACTAAATTTGACTTCTTTATCAATGTTCATGCCACTTTCTAAAATCCCCTACTATAATTATCTTGATATATAGAGTTTACTCCTAATTACTAGTTTACTATGTCTAGTCTCCCTAGCAATTATTCATGCATTACATTCGCACATAAGCTTTAGGCAATTGATCATCCTATTCCTATGTCTAGGTAATATTGCTATCAAGAGAATTATCTCATGTCTAGACCTAACTATACATGTCCATATAGAAAAAATCAAAGATTATGCTATTGAATAATGTCTTAAACAAAGCATGCAAATATAATGGAGGAAAAACTCAAATAATTGATAAACAAAGCATATGAATAAAGTAAGAATTTCAATATAAGAGAGTTTCAAATAGGATTACATCGTTCCCCAGCAAGAAAGGAGTTTAGATCACCATAATCATGGTGAAACTAGATGAATTGAATCGAGAATATGGAAAAGATAACCCTAGAATTGATAGATCGGAGCTTCCGCATCCAAAATCCGCCTCTAAGGTGTGTAGAATGTGTTTTTGCATTCTTTCTGCCAAAAGATCCCCCTCTAGTTCGTCTGGGATCTATTTATAACTCAGAAAAATAACATAATTTTGGCCTAGGCCCATAAGTACACCGCCTGGTAGTGAGTTGCACTGCCCGACAGTAGGCATGACACTTGGTACACCCCTCAGTGCTGCCGCTTCAGCGTTCTCCAGAGATTTCACTGAAGAGTCCACCGCCCAGCTATGGGTTGCATTGCCCAATGGTATGTGCGATTCTCATCTCACCCCTTCACGGTGCCCCTTAAGTGCGTGGTAGAGAATTCATTGAAGGTCACCCCGCTCGGCGATGGCTGCGATTCTTCTATTCTTCAATTTTCCACCTTCTTTTGCATCCAACATTTCTCTTCCTTCACTTCCTTCATTAAAATCCTGCCAAAACAAGAGAAAACCAAGCATAAAACCAAGAAAACCCACTTTGACTCTCTTATTCTCTAACTTAAGAAAATTGCATGATTTCAAACTAATTATAAGTCATAAAGGGTGTATTTTAATATCAATTTTAAGTATGAAAATAACGGTTTTTGAACCGTTATCACAACCCCAAACTTAAAACTTTGCTTGTCCTCAAGCAAACAAAATGCAACTTTGTCCTCCATAAATCATTACAATGGTTCAACCTTTTTCAAATCAATCTTCAGACAAGTCTTCAGTCAAATCAACTCATCAATAGAATCAAATCAAGATTTACATATGCTTCATATCAATCCATCACAGCGTTCTGAAAATCATATAAGACTCAACAGATGTTATTCTCATGAATGACCAATTAGTTAAGCGTAAATATAATCACAAATTCATGGAATTATTCCTCATCATACAAGGTGTTTCACTCAAACACTCAAGTGTTTCCAAAGGTTACTCCTTCCTTCTACTATCCACATGTCACATAGAACAAAATTGCCATTTATTTGCCACAATCAAACATCATCACATACACATGTCATCACAAGGACTTTTCAAGGCTTATAATGTGGTTGGGCTAGCAAGAAAAATTGGTTTTTCTAGATCACAAAATCCTTAAGTTAAGAGAGTCTTTCAAACAATCATAGTTCAAGCACAAACACTCATTTTTCCAATCTCACTCATTCCCAACTTTCCCTTTTTTTTCACATTGAGCTTTTCATTTCATGCTTATCTTTTTCTATCTTTTCTATCTTTCTTATTCTTTCATGCATTTTCATTCAACACATTAGCTCAATACCTAGCTTTTCTTTTTCAACTTTCCCAACAACCCCAAACTTGAACTTTTATCAATACCCCAAAATAATTCTCAACCTAACTCAAGGCAAAGATTTTCAAAGCAAAGGTTTTCACATCCTATTTAAGGCTTAGGTTCAAAAAGGGTAGAACATAAGACATTCTTTTTTATGTGGGATGAAAATTTCATTTGGCTTAGAAAGGGCTTGTCAAGAACGACCTTGATCAAATGACACATACATGCAACTTAATCAATCACAGAAACTCAGGTAATATCATTCATGCTTTCAAGTGGATAGCAAATATATCAATAAGAACTCTAGAGCTCAAAACCTCACTTATAAGATCAATAACTATTCCAACCATCTTACAAAAATACCCTGCTTAACATCATAATCACAATCACAAAGTCATCATGCATTTGTTCAATTAGCTAGTGAACAATCCACCTGTATATCAGCATATGGAAATCTCAATCATCATTCAATAACAAGCATCAACAAGAAACTCATCTCATGCAATCAATTAGTTCAACCATCAATCAGAAAAGTTTCAGACAAAGTACCTTACCCTATACTACTCAACAGAAGCAAACCTATACTAAGAATTCAAATTACAAAAGATAAGAAAAACCCTGAGTTGCCTCTCAATAAGTTCTTGTTTAACGTCACGAGCCTGACCCAATAACATTACAGATCCACCAACTTCATCACAGCGAAAAGATGTTCCACTTCTCCTCCCAGATAGTGCTTGAGTCTTTGTCCATTCACCACCCAAATTTTACTTGGATCACTAGCAGTCGGATCCATCAATTCAACCGCTTCATGAGGATGTACATTCTTTATTATAAAAGGCCCTGACCATTTTGACTTCAACTTCCCAGGAAATAGCTTCAACCTTGAATTAAACAATAACACCTGCTGCCCTGGGTTGAATTCCCTCTTTATCTACTTCTTGTCATGATATAGTTTTACCTTTTCTTTATAACTTTTAGATGAGTCATATGCATGCAACCACATCTCTTCAAGCTTCAGCATCTGCCTTCTACGTTTACTTTCAGTTTCATGAGGATCAAAATTCAAAAATTTCAAAGCCCACAAAGCTTTATGCTTCATCTCCATTGGCAAATGACATGCTTTCCCATACACCAACTGAAAAGTTGATAGACCCATGGAAGTCTTCATAGTCGTCCTATATGCCCAGAGAGCATCATTTAGTTTATGTGACCAGTCTTTCCTTGATGAAGCAACAATTTTCTCTAAAATCCTCTTTATCTCCCTGTTGGAAACTTCACCCTGACCATTTGTTTGTGGAAGGTAAGGTGTCGCTACCTTATGCCTTACTCCATAGTGTTTAAGTACCTTCGCAAGCTGAGAGTTACAAAAATGGGACCCCATATCACTGATGTGTACCTTAGGAGTTCCAAAACGTGAGAAAATTTGCCTTTTCAAGAATTTGATTACCGTATTAGCATCATTCTTGGGACATCCTAAAGCTTCAAAGACTCATTATTAAAGGATGGTGGAAAGGGCCCAATAAAATCAATACCCCAGCAATCAAAGACTTCAACCTCTAGAATGCCTTGTATTAGCATCTCATGACGTCTTGAAATTGCCCCCGTTCTTTGGCATTTGTCACAATTTCTAGCATGATTATGAGCATCTTTAAACAAAGTAGGCTAATAAAACCCTGACTGAAGAATCTTTGCAGCAATTCTTTCTCCGTTATAATGGCCTCCATAAGGCGAATCATGACAATTCCAAAGAATTCTTTCTGCTTCTTCTCTTGTCACACATCTCTCTCAACAGATTATCAGCTCCGATCTTGAACAAGTAAGGATCATACCAGATGAACTGCTTAGCATCATGTAAAAAAAATTTCCTTTGTTGCCAATTCAATTCTTCTGGAATAACTCCTGCAGCTTTAAAATTAGCCGTATCAGCAAATCATGGCCTCTGCTGAATATACAAGAGTGTTTCATCTCAAAAGGACTCCCAAATTTCTTTCTCCTTACTTGTGACTTCATTGTTGACTAACCGAGATAAATGATCGGCAATTAAATTTTCACTCCCCTTTTTATCACGGATTTCCACATCAAACTCTTGTAGCAAGAGCATCCATCTAATTAAACGTGGCTTTGAATCCAGCTTGTCAACAAGTACTTTATAGCCGCATGATCAATGTAGATAATCACTTTAGACCCAATGAGATACGATCTAAACTTCTCCAAAGCATAAACTATAGCCAAAAACTCTTTCTCCGTAGTGGCATAATTCAATTGAGCTTCATTCAAGACCTTGCTAGCATAATAGATAGTGTGAAATACCTTCTCCCTTCTTTGACCAAGCACAACACCTATAGCATAATCATTGGCATCACACATAAGCTCAAAATCATTACTCTAATCTGGAGCTACAATCACCAGAGCAGAAATCAAACTCTTCTTCAAAACATCAAAAGCCTCTAAACATTCATCACTCATTACAAACGGCGTATCCTTGACAAGCAAATTACTCAAAGGTTTAGAAATTTTTGAGAAGTCTTTAATAAATCTTTTATAAAACCCAGCATGACCTAAGAAACTCTGGATTCCTTTCATATTTGTAGGTGGTGGAAGTTTTTCAATAACCTCAACTTTTGCTTTATCCACTTCAATCCCCTGGCAGAAATCTTATGGCCCAAAACAATTCCCTCTGTCACCATGAAATGGGACTTCTCCCAATTAAGAACAAGGTTTGTTTGAACACATCTTTTAAGGACAACATACAAGTTGGTCAAACACTTCTAAAAGGAATCTCCAAACACTGAGAAATCATCCATGAATACTTTTATACACTTCTCCATAAGGTGTGCAAAAATAGCCTGCATACACCTTTGAAATGTAGCTAGGGCATTACATAATCCAAATGACATTTTTCTATAAGCAAATACACCAAAAGGACATGTAAAGGTCGTCTTCTCCTGGTCTTCAGGATCCACCACAATCTGATTATACCCAGAATACCCATCTAGGAAGCAATAATAAGCTTGTCCAGCCAATCTTTCTAGCATCTGATCCATAAAAGGAAGAGGAAAATGATCCTTCCTAGTGGCGTATTTAATTTCCTGTAATCAATGCACATTCGCCACCTAGTAAATGTTCTTGTGGGAATAAGCTCATTCTTCTCATTGTAGATCATCGTCATCCCTCCTTTCTTTGGAACCACCTGTACTGCACTTACCCATTTACTATCAGAAATTGGGTAAATGATACCGGCTTCCAAAAGCTTTAGCACTTCTTTTCTGACCACCTCCTTCATCACAGGATTAAGCCTCTTTTGTGGTTAAGCTACTGGTCTATAATCATCCTCTATGAAGATCCTATGCATGCAATATGTTGGGCTTATACCTTTAAGATCTGAAATTGACCACCCAATAGCACCTTTATTTACTTTCAAGACTCCAACCAACTTCTCTTCTTCTTCAGGAGATAGTGAATTACTATTGATGATTGTCTTCCCTTCATTTTCTTCCTAAAACACGTACTTCAGATGTGGTGGTAACGCCCTCAACTCAAGCTTACTTTCTTTAACTTCCTCCTTAGGCTCAATCTTCTCAAAACTTGCATCTCCTGTTGTGATTTCTTTTGACATCTCCAAATCCCTCAAACACTCTTCAATCAACTTCTCCTCCTCTTCATTCAAATTTTCACTTTCATTAATAAGATTTTTTTCAAGTAGAGAAGCACCACGCACCTTACTCCCTTGCATCATATAGAGTTCATCAACAATGTCAACTTGAAAACATGCTTTATTATCTTTAGGATGTGACATTGCTTGAAACACATCAAAATCCAACTCTTCATCTTGCACTCTAACTTTAAGCTTGTCATTCTCTACATCAATCAAGATTCTAATCGTCTTCATAAATGGTCTTCCAAGAATAAGAGGCGTGTCTCCATTCTCCTCCATTTCCATTATGACAAAATCCACTGGGAATAAAAATTTATCCACCTTCATTAACACATCTTCAACCACTCCATATGGATACTTGAGAGATCTATCTGCCAATTAAAGAGTCATCCTTGTAGGTTTAAGTTCCAAGCCTTCAATCCTCTTGAACATAGAGAGAGGCATTAGATTAATGCTATCTCCTAAGTCAATTAAAGCTTTTCCAACTTCTAACTCTCCTATGGTACATGGAATGGTGAAACTCCCTAGATCTTGCAATTTAGGAGGCAACATCTTCTCTATGATTATGTTGCAATTACCTTGTACTTCAATAGTCTCCTTCTCAATATACTTTCTTTTCTACATGAGAAGCTCTTTCAGAAACTTTGCATATGATGGCATTTGCTGCAGTGCCTCAGAGAAAGGTATGGTGATCTCCAACTTCTTAAAAATATCCATGAATAGTTCAAACTGTTTTTCTTTTTCCTTCCTTGAATACATCTTTGGATAAGGAAGGGGCTTTTCAAACTCTCCTTTTTTAATTTTTCAACCTCTTCTTTCTTTATTTCTCCCTCAACTCTCATTTTTTCACTCACCACGCTTTCTTATTCCTCTTTTTTCTTCTTCTGGTCACTCTCTTTTTCTTCATTCAATTTTTCTTCCTCTCTTCTCTCAATTTTCTTCTTCTCTAGCACTCTACCACTCCTAGTAACAATGGTCTTACATTCTTCCCTTGCAACAATTCTCACACTCCTTTCACACCCATGCGTTTCCATTCTAGTTCTCATCTCCTCCAAGCTTTTGATATAAAACATACTCCAATTCATAACTTAATGAAAAAGCTTTTCAGAATCCGCATTCTTCCTTAATGGCGTGACTTGTGGCTGCTTTTGAACTCTTGAAATATTTTTAATTTCATATGGCAATAGAGAAAGTCTCTGTATAACTTCTTCCAACTGTTGAGTGATCATTTTGTGTTGCTCGAGTACAACATCCTGATACTGTAACTGTGAAACTTCTTGTTGTTGAAGAAAATCAACACTTTCACTGTTCATCTCATTATCACTGGCCGCCATATTTTTTATCAACTCATAGGCTTCTTCAACAGTCTTTCTCTTGATATTACCTCCAGTTGAGGCATCTAGCATAAGCTTGGACTGCATACTAAGACCTCCAAGGAACGTGAAAACTACAGTTATCTTATCAAAACCATGCATAGGCGTCTTCCTCAGCAAATTTTTATATTTGTCCCACGCTTGACCTAGGGTTTCCTCCATGCCCTGCTTGAAAGAAGATATCTCCATCTTTCCTTTGTTGATTTTAGACTGTGAAAAATACTTGTTCAGAAATTTTGCCACCATAGCCCCCAGGTTGTAAAGCTTCCTTTCAAAAAAGAGTTTAGCCACAGTTTAGCATTGCCTCCCAATGAGAAAGGAAACAAGCTAAGTTTGATAGCCTCATCTGGCACACCATTGATCTTCACCATGTTGCAAATCTCATTGAATGTGGTGAGATGATCATATGGACTTTCATGTGATAGTCCATTAAATGGGTTACTTTGCACCAAGTGTATCAACGCCGGTTTAACCTCCATGTTCAGTGCATTGACCCTTGGCCTTACAGTGATGTTAAAGTGTTGAGATCCAAAGTCCATCCATAGCTAAAAGCTTCAAGGTAAAATGGGCACAAACTGAAGCCTTTCCTTAGTAATACTTCTTTGTTGGATGCAGTGGTAGAGGAGACATCTTTGGTTGACCCTGCATCACTTTCCCTCTAACTCAAGGAGTTTGCTTTTCTCCTTCCCTTCCCACTTTTATTGCAGTTGTCCATATCTACTGATTGTTTTGATTGTTGATCTTATGATTGGGACACACTGAATACATTGTGTAGTTTAAGTGTGGTCTATTGTTAAGACCCTGGCAAGTGTACCAGATCGTATCAAGTAATAAAAATCAGTAATCCCAATATCGTTCTTCACAGAGGACTCTTAAGGCCTCATCTTTCGTGTAAACAAATTTTTTAAGACTTGAGTAAAAGAAAATTAGTTTAAATGGTTTGAATGCAAAACAGAAATAAACATGCAAATGTAGGAATTCAATTGACTAAGAGAAACTATGAATGAATGAGATTGTTGGGGTTTACAATTTCATCTTATCCACCCTCACATATCTACTCTTCTTATTTACTTTGCTTATTTATCATATTGCCATGCAAACTTTCTTGGTCTACCCTTAACCCAATCCCTTGGTGAAAAGAGCCTATTACTAATTACCGACTTGCTATCCCTAGCCTCCCCTAGTAAATAATAATGCATGATAAGCGGAAGCAAAATACAATTGATCGTCCTACCCCTATCCCTAGGCAGTATTAACATAATCAAGGAATTCTCCCCAGTTCATGACATTATTGTACGTCCCCGTATCAATAAAGACAAACAAACATCTACCAAATGAGTTAAACGGTAAAAGCATTAAATACAGGTAAAGAACCCAACAATTGATAAATCAAGCATATGCAAGCATATAATGTAAACAAGAATTTGGATATATGAGAGTTTCAAAAGATTACATTGTTCCCCAACAACAAAGGGTTTAGTTCACCATAGTCATGGTGCAACTAGATGAAATATAATGGAAGAATGGAAAAACAAACCCTAGATTTGATAAAGTAGAGCCTAAGCATCCAAGAAATCTCCTCCAAAGGTGTAAAGCTGTTGTGGACGTTGTTCTCTGCCAAAAGAATTACATTTGGATTCGCACTAGGGCTATATATAAGCCAAAAAGATAACAGAAAGATCTCAAAATCCAAAATATAAAAGCAGACAACCGCCCAGGTGCCAAAATTGGCCGCTCAGCGGTTTGCCTCAACACACGCCACCGCCTAGGCGCCTAAAATGACCGCTGAGCGGTTTGCCTCTTGTCGCTCTGGACGCTCAGCGTCACCGCCTGGGCGCCAAACAGTACTTTTCCTCGAACTAGGACGCTTAGCGGTGGAATTTACCGCTGAGCGGTTCACAGACACTTCTTTTCTTTCTTTTTCTCCTTCATTCTTGAGTCTATGACCTTCCTACTTCATTGCCATTTTCAATTTTCATCAAAAACCCTGCAAAACAATGCAAAACAAGCATAATATCTCTAGAAACAACTTTTGACTCTCATGTGACACAACTTAAGAGTTTTACTTGATTCTAAGCTCATTTTAAGCTACAAAGGGTGTGATTTAATATCAAATTTATGCATGAAAATAACAGTTTTGAGACTGTTATCATCTATTAGAGGAGATTTCTCTTTGTTTAGGTTTTGTTTTCTAGGTTGTTTTTGTTGTGTCTTGTGTACAGTTTTGCATGTTTCTTTTGTTTTCTAGACTTTGTTTAGGTTGTAGACTCATCCTTTGCTTCATTGATACTATGATGGTTTGAAATCATTGCTTTTCTATGCTTGGAAACATGATTATGATGTTAGAGAGGTTTATTTGATTGTGATAGAAATACCCTGTGTGAGAATTTGAGCCACTTCATGTTTTTATTATGTGTGGTATACCTCTTGGTTGCTTGCATATATGCCTTGGCTTGACTCTAATTGATAATTCTTGATTGATATGCATGTTTGGAAGTGATAAAGGCAATTTTGTTCTTGAGCCTCTCTAGCCAAATAAGCTTACCCTCTTTTAATCCTTTGATAACCCTTTTGAGCCTATGCTTTACCATTTTCTTTGTTTTGAAGCGCATCAATTACCCTTAAGTGAAAAACCATGATTACCTGAACCTTAGGGAATTTTGGAGCTTTGGAATTGTTTTGGGAACAAGTGTGGTCTTCTTGGGGATTCGTATGAATTGGCTAGTTGGTTCCTCTTCTTGTTTCTTTTTGTAAATATGTTGTGTACTTGTCTCTTATACTTATGTTCCAAAAAAAGAGAAAAAAAAGAATAGAGACAAGACCAAAAAAGAAAGGAAAAAATAGAAAAAATCATAAAAATAGAAAAATTTTGAATAATGGAGTCAAGAAGAGGATTGAATTAGAGGTTTTGGGTGTGATTTGATTGTATTTTCACTTGTTCCCAATTTCTCCTCCATTCTTTTTGGTTTGTAGCTTCTCATCCATATTATATCCTCCCTTGTCCTTGGTCCCATTACAACCATGAAAAGACCTTTTTATTTGAACATGCATATGTTTTGGGTGTTTGTATTAGAGGCTTGCCAAGTTTGTGTGTTGCTTGCTTTCTTGAGTTGACATTGTTTACCCTAGACACTTGAGAGAAACAATAATAGTGCATATGTGAGGTTTTGTTACTTTTGTTTCACCTCTTGAGCTTATAGATTAATGTGTCATGTCTGGAATTGTTTGGATGATTACCATGAGTATCTGATTTTTTTGATTCTTTGTGTGTTAGATATTGTCTACTCCTTTTCTTTGTCCAGATTCCTTGAGGACTGTGTAAATTTTTTTTATTTTCTTGTGAGTCTTTTGTTTTTGTGTGTTGAAGATGTGTCACTCCTCTGTTATCCTTTGAATTGTTCCTTAATCTGCATCTTGATTTTGCCTAAGAATGCAAAAGACTAAGTGTGGTCTATTTTGATGAGTCAATATTTACTTGATTTTACTTAGTTTATTGTACTACATTTAATTAGGGAATTGTGCTTGAGTGTCAATTATTTCCCCAAGTTTGCTAATTGTGCTTAATTTGACTAGTAATTCTTATTTTTTAATTAATTTGAATTATCTTAGGCTAATTATTGTCATTTTTAACTATAGGGATATTTTGGAAGTATATTTTGGGACACTAAAGGGGAGGCCACGTCATTTGCCACATCATTTTCGTCCATCCACATCACCATTATAGTTTAAATTAAATTGTAATTTCGTTTTTAGGTTTTTTGGGCAGATTTATGTTTTGGCCCATTTTTGGCCATTTAGGGTTAGGCCCATTTTAGAAATCTGACCTAGATAAATGTGTACAAAGGGGGGAAACACACTAACACTCCCTCATTCTACACTTGGACGTTTGTTTGGCTTCTTCGAGAGCTCCATCTTAGGTTTTCGTTTTTCTCTCTTTGGCTTATTTTTCATCTTATATTGAACTCGTTTTGAGATTAATTAAATTGGTTTCTACACTTGAGTTGCTCTCCATTCTCATTTATGTTTCTATTTTTGTATGGTTGTTCTAAGTTTCATCCCCAAATTCGAAGTCCATTTAGTTTTCTATTTTAATTTCGTTTTCTGAGTTTTGTTGATGTATTTAATTTCGAATTCTGTTCCAGCATTTGGTTTCGTTTCATTTTCGTTTTAGGGCTAGGGTTTTTGTTTTTAGGGTTTAATTCGTCTTCTAGGTTGTGTTCGTTTTCCATTTTCTGTTGTGCGTTTTTAATGTTTGATTTTGTGCTCCAAAGTTTAATGGAAGCTTAAACCCGTTGTTGACATTGTTGATAAGGGAAGCACTGGTTTAGTTGAACCTTAATCTCACAGTGCTCTAGTTGCTCTGGTTTTTTATGATTACAACACATTATTAATAACACATGTTTTGTTATGTGTTACATGTTCTACTCTTTATTGTGATTGATATCTTAATGAACATGTTTTGTGTTGTTTCTGATATATGTATGCATATTCACTGATTTGATATTGGATACATCCTTTTGATTGCATTACATATATTTATGAAAAGGAAAACCACATGCACTTTGATGAACTTACAATGTGTGACAAATCTGCAAGTTTTAAGTTGACTTCATTATGAAGAGAGCCGATTAAAACTCGTGACTTTGCAAAGATTTTCAAAAGCAGTGTTGTGTGTGATTTTGCATTGAAAAGATTTTCAAATTGAGCTGAAGTGTCTAAGTCGACTACATGCGCAATGGATCCGACTTAGTTAGTTATTTGATTTGAAATTCTATTAATGCTTGTGTACTATAACGACTATATTTCAGTTGGTTGTTAAAGCATTAAATGAAAGTCAATTTTATTAATTGCAAAATCAATTTGGTTGTTATGACTGCTACAAATGTGCTTATCTATTATAACTGTCTGGTGACAGTCGACTTCATTAGTAGCACAATCGACTACAAGAGCGTTTGATTTATAGAAAACTATAAATAGGCGTAACTCAGATGATCACAAGAGACTTTGGATGTTCTAACATTTTCATTTGATTTTCATATTGTAATGTATGTGTGATTGCTCCAAGAACTCATCAAGAAGACGGTGAAGATCTTTCTTGCAAGAGCTTCTTAAGGAGAAAGAATTTTGTGCTTATTGGTTGATCAAGTTCTACACTGCTAGTGTTATTTGCATTGATCATGTTTTCTATCAATCTTTGGAAAGATTGTTGTTGTTGTCCTGTTGGGATTACAAGAGGTGAACTCATGAAGTTCTGTACACTTTGAGGATTGTTCAAAGTGGGTTGAAGATTGCAGAAGAGGGGATATCTTGATGCAGATCTTTGTGTTGCTACCTATATTTTAGTTAGAGGGTTAGAGAGGTGTTTTATATTTTTGATGTGGAGGTCTCTATAAAAGCCTTGTTGTAAAAACCTTGACCATTATAGTGCATTTGCTTCCTGGTTGTGGAAGGACACTCGATGTAGGCATTGAGGCTGAACCAATATAAAAACTTTGCGTTTAATTCTCTATCCCTACACTTTTACATTAAGTCGACTTAACTGTTTACGTAGTCAACTTTATATTTTCGCTACACTTAAACTTTTATTCCTTGCGATTCAAGCAAACTTTGTAAAGGTTTATACTTTACGAATAATCTTTTGAAAAGACTCTGATTTTTAAATCTCACCAATTCACCCCCCTCTTGGTGTTGAAACTAAGTCATCTTGTTTCCAACAATTGGCACCAGAGCTGGTTTTCATAAGATATTTGAAAAACTAGTCGACTTTTGTTTTCTTTGAATCAACTATATTCCAGGAAAATGGCTTCAGGTTTTCAAACCTTTAGTGAAGGTGTATCTACAAACAGACCACCACTGTTTGCGGGTGAAAAATATCCTTTTTGGAAAATTAGAATGCAAATCTTTCTTGAATCTGTGGATAAAGGAATTTGGGATGCAACTTTGAATTTCCTTTTGATCCAACCCATATTGTTGATGGAAAAACTATCTTGAAAAATTTTTCTGAGTGGTCTCAAGAAGAGAAGGAAAGCACAATATGATGTCAAAGCTAGAAATATCATTGCCTCTACACTAACAGTTGATGAATTTTTCAGGATATCTCAATGCAAATTTGCCAAGGAGATGTGGGATGTCTTGGAAGTCACTCATGAGGGAATTGATGAAGTCAAGAGAGCAAGGAAGAATTCTTTAATTCAAGAGTATGAGCTTTTCAAGATGAAGGCTGGTGAAACAATATATGAAGTCCAGAAAAGATTCACTCATATTGTAAACCACCTTATGGCTCTTGGCAAAGTTTTTGACAAAGAAGAAATCAATATCAAGATTCTGAAAAGTCTGAACAAAAATTGGCAACCCAAAGTCACAGCAATCTTTGAGTCCAAAGATCTAACAAGCATGAATATAGCTACCTTGTTCAGCAAGTTAAGAGAACATGAGTTAGAACTTGGAAGATTGAAGGATGAAGAAGAGATTGAAGAGAAGAAGTCCATTGCACTGAAAGCAACAAGTAAGAAACCGTCAAAGTCAAAGGATGATTCAGATGCAGAGATGGACAACAGTGAATTGATGACCATGGTGGTAAGGAAATTTAATCGACTTACACTAGTGCAAAATAGACTTATTAAGTTTGTGAATTTAAGTCTATTCATAAAAAAACAGACTTAAAAAATGTGCAGTGGCAATTTTGTAAATAAAAGTAATATTTTTACATCTGTTATTTTTATAACAGACTTAAATTAGTATCTTTAAGTCTGTTACTTTTCTAACAAACTTAAATTAATACTTTTACATCTGTTACTTTTTTTAACAGACTTAAAAATGTGTTACTTTTAAGTCTGTTGCTTTTTTAACAGACTTAAAATTGTCTTTTAACTTACCTCAAATGGATTCATATTTCCATTTTCACTTGCTCATTCCTTAAAAACCTAGCAGCAACAACATTTTTCCGGCAACAACAAGATTCTTTCGTTGACAACAGGATTCATCCTATAACAGCAATATCAACAGGTACAATGAATCAATTTCTTTATGGATAAAAGATGTACATACACTACTGCAATAAAAGGAAATGGCAGCGGTTGCTTTTGCTCATAGGCACCGATTTTACAATCGGTGCATATGAAAACGAAGTAAAAAGAGTAGGTTTTATGGATCGGTTATGAACCGAGTCAGAAAAGAATGGATTATGCCTCGTTTTTAGGTAACCGATGTAGTAACTTGTTTTTTTTTTAATTTTAAGATACTGATTCACTGTGGAATGATCTTCTGATGTTCCCAAAGTTGGTAAACAACCATCCTCATCTCCTTGACATTGTTTGTTGAGCACTGCTACCTTCAAGCTCAAAGTCCCCAAAGCTTTCCTTCCTAATCACCATTTTCCTCACTTTTTGCTCCTCCTTTGGCTTAGGCATAATCTGTTCACTGTCAGCCAACCAATAAGCCCGTTTTAGTAAGAACAACAACAAACAAAGCATAGTAAGAACTCAAGGCTTCATTTTGGGGGTTTATAGCATAGTAAGAACTCAACAGAGAAAGAAGCTTCATCGCAAAATCAAACGAAGTCAAAACAACGAAGCTTCGAGAAGATCCTAGAAGTTTGCCTTCGCCACAAGCAACGATTCAGAGGTCGTCGTGGGACCACTGAAGGTGGTCGATGCGCCCAGAGAGGACTCTGAACTCCTTCTTCAAAACGAAGTCATTTCGCGTGCCCCAGATCCTGACGGTACCGGAGGCGTCGACGGAGGCGACCCACTCGCCGTTGGGGAAGAAACATGCTATGGTGGCCGAATAGGCATGTTCCCCGTAGACAAAGACGTGAAGGGGATTCTGGAGGCTCACGATGACCACAGATCTGACATTGGTGTAGACGATGGAGTTGGACTTGGCGTCGCCGGAGACGAGGCTCACGATGCCGCAACCGACCAAGCTCTATTTCAATTGATGCAGCGGCGTCAGTTGTCGGAGGAATAAGCGACGACAGCGAGAGAACTGGAGGCACCGTGGAGTCCTTGGAAGAAGCACCATCGGAGGAAGGCAAAGACCAAAAAAATGGCGAGGCAGAGAGGCAAAGATGAGAGAAAAATCCCATGCGAGAGAGAAAGAGAAAGGCCTTTTCAGATTTTAACCTAAGGGCCTGTACCCGCCTCTTGCAGATTTTAACCTTTTGCAGCCCATTATGCTTCGGTTGGGCATGTACCTGAAGCAATAACGCGTATTATGCCTCGAGTCTGAGTTGAACCGAGGTAATAGCGCTTTGTCAGATAGAAACCCCTGATTTTGCAGTTGGCAGTGGTGAAGTGACGTGACTTTTATACTTCGGTTGTCCTTTTACCCGAGACAGTAACAAATATAGGCACCGGTTCAAAAATAACCAAGGCATATAACCACTCATTATTTACAAAACTCTCACCGCACTTTTATACGCTTCGGTTTTAGTAAAACCGAGGCGTATATAGCGCGTTAAAAAGGCTTTTTCTTACTAGTGATATTTTGTTTTAAATCATAGGTTTTTTTGTAGGAAAGTGAAATGGGTGGGTGTAGAAGATGTACCTATATATATATATATATAAAGAATAGGTCTTGGGTTCAAGAGAGTCAAAATAGGGGTGTTGGGCGAGAATGGAGCGTTGTCGTGAGAGTGGGTGCTATTTGAACATTGTTGGTAGTAGGAGGGGGAGAAGAGTGAGTCTGGGAGAGTAGCGGGTAGTATTATAGAGTGGAAAAGAGTGAAGTTGGTAGATGGGGCCGTGTGTGTGTGATGCTATTGTGAAGAAAGAGTTGGGATTCATTGGGAATGGAGGTAGAAAGCTGAAATCCTCTCATTCTTTTATTAGCCTACAGTTGCTACGATAGAAGTAGGGAAAGACATAGCTTTGGCCAACAAAGAGACGTTGATTGCTGGAGGTCCTTTTGTCCTTCCTCTTCCTCAGAAGCATAACGTAAAAATACTTCTTGCTAATTCAAAACATTCTGCTATTTATTATCTATATATTGGCCTCTGCACCTTATTGACTACAAGCAATTATTTTATCATATGATCCTCTTTTACTGCAAAAGCTTAAAGGATTCTTTGTTGCAATGTATCCAAGGGTTACCAGAGGGTACACTTAGGCGCATTATTCTAACAGCATTTGGAAGTGCTTTTAGGTGTGTACATGACTTCATTTGACCCGTTTTGCTTGTTCAGTGGAACCATATTTTCTTGTTATGTTGGAAACTAACTATGATAATATTGAGATTGTCATTCATCCGTAATCAATCATAAATTCAATGATTGAAACACAGGTCAATAACATTCTATTTTACGTTGGTTACCATGTTATAATTAATGGTGCAGAAGTAACCACACCCTCACCAAACACACTCAGAGAATGGAAGCACTAAGAGAGTATACAAGAGAATGAAAAACGTTACATTAAGATAAAAGTCTACATGGCTTAAATACATGAAGAAAAGTACAAGTTAACTGAAATAACAGAAAACTAAAACTAATAGAAGAAGATATTTGAATTACAACAGCTAATACTCTCCCTTAATTCAAATTCCCCAGAGATACAATTCCAATCTTAGTTCGCATGACTTCAAACTTGTCAATGGCTAAGGACTTTGTAAACAGGTCAGTTAATTGCTCGGTAGTTTTGCAGTAAAGAAGTTTGATCCTTTCCTTATTAACAACATCTCTTAAGAAGTGAAATTTCACTTCAATATGTTTGCTCCTCCCGTGGCTTACAGGGTTCCTGGCAAGGTTTATGGCAGAAGTGTTATCCATCTTCAGCTCCACTGGATTCTCAAGGACAATCTTCAATTCAGTCAGCAATTCTTCGAGCCAGACTCCTTGACAGGCAGCGTAGCATCCCACGACATACTCCGCTACACAACTGGACAAGGCAACAATAGATTGTTTCTTTGACGACCACAGACAGGTGCTCCGTTCATGAAGTAGATGAACCCAGATGTGCTTCTCCTTTCCACAGTATCACCTCCATAGTCTAAGTCGTAGAATCCAGTTATCTTCAAGCAGCTTCCCTGGCTTCCAAAAGGAAACAATATCCTGTAACCCGTTGTGCCCTTGATATATCTGAGAATGCGTTTTGTAGAGTCCATATCGCTTTTCCTTGGTTGGCACATAAACCTGCTTATTAAACCTACACTGAACATCAAATCAGGCCTGCTGTTACAAAGAAATCTCAAAGATCCAACAATTTGCTTGAACTTTGTTTCGTCTGCCTCCTCTTCAACTTCATTTCTCCCAAGCTTTATATTGACTTCCAAAGGGCTCTTAGCAGAGTTACATTGGTGCATCTGAAATCTCTCGAGTATTTCCTTCGCATATCTTTGTTGGTGCATAACGAGCCCCTTTTCTGATCGTGTGAATTCCATTCCAAGGAAATAATAAAGCTCTCCCAGGTCTGTCATTTCGAAGTCGTCTTTCATGTTCTTCTTGAACTCATTTATATCTTCCAGCCTCGACCCTGTTACAAGCAAATCATCTACATATAAACAGACAATCAGCAGGTTACCTTTTGATGTCTCTTTCACGTAGACCACGTGCTCCACCTTGCATTTTTCAAAGCCATGGTTGATCAGAGATGAATCAATTTTCTTATTCCACGCTCTGGGTGCCTGTCGCAGACCATACAAAGCCTTCTGCAGTCTGTAAACCATTTTCTCCTTACCTTTCTCTTTAAACCCAGGAGGTTGGTGAACATACACCTCTTCTTCTAACACGCCATGGAGGAAGGTTGACTTGACATCGAGTTGAAAGATCTGCCATCTTCGAGCACATGCAATAGCAACCACCACGCGTATGGTTTCAAGCCTTGCCACCGATGCAAACACTTCGTCAAAATCGATACCTTTCTTTTGCAAAAATCCTCTGGCTACAAGATGTGCCTTGTACTTCGACACCGACCCATCTGGATTCAGCTTCTTCTTAAATATCCACTTGACACCGATGCTACACTTACCAGGTGGAAGATCTACCAATCGCCATGTATTGTTTTTTTCAATAGATTTAAGCTCTTCTAACATAGCATTTTTCCACACCGGCTGTCTCAAGGCATCTTCAACACTCACAGGTTTTGCTTCAGCCATTAACGCGATGTGGATCAGGCTTCCTTCTTCATCAATAGCTGAGTCTGAATATATTTCATAGTCTGAAAGTCTCGTTGATCTAACAGTTTGTCTTCTTGGTCGTCGATCTTCATCTCTATCATTACTTCTATTCTTTGAAAAATCATCTGTTTCATGTTCTGCTTCTGTCCCTTCTTCACCATTAACATCAATGGTTTCGTGTATCAATGTTTTCTTCGAACTCTCATGCGTATGATTCTAGTTCCAGGACTCCTTTTCTAAAACGAGCACATCTCTGCTTATTATCATCCTTTTCTTCATTGGATCATAGAGTTTATATGCCCCAGTAGGATGGTAGCTCATAAACACCATTGGCTCGCTTTTGTCTTCCAGTTTGGTACGCCTTTGATCTGCAATGTGAACGAAAGCAAGGGAACCAAATACTTTAAAATGTTTTACAGAAGGTGTAATACCTGTCCAAACTTCAAATGGAACCTTCCCTTTGATACGCTTCGTAGGACATCTATTGAGAAGATATACAGCTATCACAACAGCTTCAGCCCAGAAGTTTCGTGGCACGTTCTTTTCCTTAAGCAGGCACCTGGCAGTATTCATGATGGTACGATTCCTCCGTTCCACCAAAGCATTATGTTGTGGAGTATATGGTGCATTAGTTTCATGATTTATTCCCTTCTTTTGGCAAAAATCTTCAAAAGCATGAGACGTAAATTCTCCCCCACCATCGGTTCTAAATGTCTTCAAGGTTTTTTCACTTTCTCTTTCAACATTTGCAACGTATTTCTTGAAGACTTCCAGCGCTTCTCCCTTCAATCTGATCACATAGACCCAACACATTCTACTGAAATCATCTACGAATACAATGAAGTACCTGTTTCCTCCTAGTGATGGTACATCAAATGGTCCGCAAATATTTGAATGTACGATGTCTAAGCATCCCTTTGATCTCATCTCCACTTTTGACTGGAAAGCTTTCTTGGGTTGCTTACCTGCCAAACAAGATTTACATGCATCTATTGGTAAAGAGATGGGTGGCATACCTGTCACCATAGCCTTTTCTTCAAGTCTCTGTAAGTCTCTGAAATTCAAATGTCCGAAACTTAAGTGCCATTTCCAGCTTTCTTCGTTCTTCACAGCCGACAAACATTGTACATTCTCAACACCATCAAAACAAACCTGAAATGTTCTGTTTTCAGAGATTTTACTTATCAGAACTAGTCTGCTCTTATTGTTGTATAACTCAACATGATTCTGGTTGCCCATGATAACAGTAAATCCTTTTTCCACCAATTGTCTGATGCTGAGAAGGTTTCACTTCATGTCGGGCACATACAACACATTTGAAATCACAACCTGAGAACCATTCCTTCTGTTGATGACAACATCACCAGCACCTTCAACCTTCAGAGTGTTGTCATCAGCGAATTTAACCTTACTCTTCTTCGTGTTATTGAAGTTAACAAGCCACTCTTTGTTGCACGTCATGTGGTTTGAACAACCTGAGTCAAGGTACCAGTTCTTGTTCATTGGTCTTACACATTCAGTTGCTGTCATCACCATCAGCGTTAATGTTTCTGTGTCCGAGTCTTCTTCGACAACATGTGCTTCTTTCTCCTTGTTTTTCTTTTCTTTCACTTTCTCTGGAAACATTCTGAAGCAAAATGACCATACTTATGGCAGTTAAAACATTCTATATTTCTTTTGTCTTTCTTCTTTTTCAAACCTTTCTTGTAACGCTTCTTATCCTTTGAATCAAACGCGCTTGAATCAGATTTCTCATCGGGTTCTTCAGTATCTGTGTTACTACCTTCTTTCTTCCACTTCCCTTTTCTTGGTTTTCCTTCCCATTTCTTGGACTTCTTTTTCTCTTCTCCTTTCACATGCTTAACCTTCAGAGCTTGATCATCGCGCTTAGACTTTCTTTCACGCTTCCTCATCTCGTAGGCTTCTAGGGAACTCTGTAGCTCCTCTATCTTCAGCTTTCCAACATCTCTAGATTCTTCGATGGCAACGACAATGTGATCAAACATCTCTGGCAGCGATCTCATAATTTTCTCTATGATCATTGTGTTTGTAACAACTTCACCACAGGCTTTCATCTGATTGGTAATCGTTATGATTTGGCTGAAGAAATCACTTATCTGATCTCCTTCTTCCAATTCCAGATGTTCAAACTGTCTTCTAAGTGCTTGGAGTCGCACTTTCTTTACCTTTTCTCCCCCTGAATAACAGCGTACCAGGATACCCCATGCTTCCTTCATTGTGGTAGCATTCTGAATTTTTTCAAAATGTGCGTCATCCACACATTGGTGAATGAGCATCAGCGCCTTATCATCTTTCTGCTTGAACTCCTTTTCATGTCCTTCTTTGCCGGAAAGATCAACTTCTGCTCTTTCTATAACACTGTTGACGCCTTGCACATGGAACACCACTCGCATCTGAGTGCTCCAGCGATTCCAATTCTTTTCTGAAAGAATTGGAAAGTGTGACGAAGAAAGATCAGTAGCCATAGAAATCGAACCAAGAACAAATTTCTTGCCTAACACCAGAAGCTTCCCACCACCACAACAAGTTCTCCGAGAGAACAACGAACACACGCTCACCCAAGATACTGAGACCTTGGCTCTGGATACCACTAATGGTGCAAAAGTAACCACACCCTCACCAAACACACTCAGAGAATGGAAGCACTAAGAGAGTATACAAGAGAATGAAAAACGTTACATTAAGATAAAAGTCTGCATGGCTTAAATACATGCAGAAAAGTACAAGTTAACTGAAATAACAGAAAACTAAAACTAATAGAAGAAGATATTTGAATTACAACAGCTAATAATAATATCCATATATTTGAATAACCATAGCAAATGGGTGGGAGTAAACTCGTGTATAGCAAAGGGGAAAAAGATCATTAAATATATTTTATCTTATATAATACTAACTTATTTCTTGATTCCAGGATTCATCTGTTCTTGCACAACTAGGGTGGCCTGATATGCGGTTGCCGATCCTCTATACATTATCATGGCCTGACGAGGTTTATTGTTCTGAAGTCACTTGGCCTCGCCTTGATCTTTGCAAGTACTATACTTTTTCCCTACTGCTTTTCAACTTAATCAAATTTTATTTTCCATCCATACTAAAAGAAAATAGACAGATTCAGTTGACTTACAGTTTTCAAGTTTGGAAGCCTTTATTCATAAATGAAGTTTTTCAGTTCAGCTTGAATTATTGATGGCTCTTATTTTGAATGATCGGATCATTCAAATTTTGTGTGCATTTTGGATCCTTGCCTAGCTTCCAGCTAGGAAGTATATTTTATTCTTCATGCATTTCCTTGGAATGTAAAAGATGGAATTTGATTCAACTTAATATGAGAAAACAATAACTTTTTTCTGCCAGCTTTCTTCCCATACATGTGCATTAGGCTGTAAATAGTAAATAATTTGAAGGAAAACTAAATTGGTTGAATTTTGGTTGACATGCGGATTCATTCTCAGACAGCATCCAAAGCAATGCTTAAAACATGTTCTTATAAGTTCCTTTTCACTTTAAGTGTTCATGACTATCATAAGACGTTATTATGCAAGATGAATTAGTTAACTTAATTTGAACTGCATGGAATAGTTGCTATAACTTAATTTTTTTTTCTTTTAAATATTTATTATAGTAAGTCACATATTGCAAAATTTCTTCACAGCTTTAATATCTACGATTAGAAGATGATTATTAGGTTTCGAAGAAAAACTTGCACGTGAAAATCCTTCCTTAACAATTTTTTTAAGGTGAGGCTCATTCTTTTATTTAATTTCTTCCAAGTCTTGAAAATCAAAGTTTGTATCTAGAAAACCGTGGTCACTCATACGTGAATATAAGCTAGATTCAATTTGTCACCATGGACAGTTTTGATCTCTTTATTTATTCTTCCATTTCAGATTTGATTTTCTAGTTTTTTTATATAAGTTATACAATATGAATTTTCATTTCTTTTATTGTAGTGCAATATTAGTTCATGAAAATGTGAGTATTACGTGATGTATTGGATCAAAGCAATAAAGGAATTCATGATAATTGGTCAACGGTAAACACTTATAACTAATGCATGAGTTCTATTATTTTAGGTACGCCACTGTATAATAATATTGTTTGTTTTAGGGGTTCAATGATCCATCACCAATATCGGAAGAGACCGTTGCCGAAATAGCACATGAATGGACTACAATGTAGAGATTAGATTTTGATTAGGTGTTGTTTAAGTTTTGATTTTGGATTATGTTTATATTTAAAAGTTTAAGTTAGACTTTCTCTAAACTATAAATTTTAAGTTAGACATCTTAATGTTTATTTTGATTTTAGAACTCTTTATTATATATTAGACATGAACAATTGGAAACATATATTCTATTCTTAAAAATTTTGTTCTATTGTAGGTTTTGGTTTAATGATTAAACAAATAAAATAAAAAAATATAATAAATTTTAAGTTTGTTGGTCAACAATAGACTTAAAATTTACGTCTGCCGAATCTAAGTCTGTTATAAAACAGACTTAAAAAACCTGAAATAACAGACTTAAAAAACTTGTTTTGCACTAGTGTTATCAAAAATAATAGTCAAATTACTAACCATGCAGGTCACAACAAAGATAAGAAAGCTTACAGGTCAAATGCTATACAAATTTATGAATGCAGAAAAGAAGGACACATCAAACCAGATTGTCCAGACTTGAAGCCAAAGCAGAAAGCCAACAGAAAGTTTCCTCAGGACAAGAACATAAAGGAGAAAGGAGTTTACATTGCCTGCGAAAACAATGATTCTGATACATCAAGTGATGAAGATGTTGATCGTGATGAATAATTAAATATCTGCTATATGGCTGGAGCATCATTGGCTGATTACGACAGTGTCATAGATTTTGAGAATGAGCCGATAGAAGTGAAGTACGACCTACTGATAGATGTTTTCAAAGAGATTCATGCTGAAGCAATGCGACTATAGTATAAGGTCAATCAACTTAACTCTGAAAGAAGAAATTGTGAGTATAGAATTAATAATCTTGTCACTGATAATGAGAAATTACAAAAAGAATTAGATGAAGCTTTATTGTCTGCTAAAATTTTTAAAACTGAGACTATTACAGTAGAAAAGAAATGTGATAAATGTCATGCTCATGTGAAACAAATAGATTACTTGACTAGCACGCTAGCCAAATTTACATAAGGTAGAGATAACTTGAATGTTATATTAAAGTCTACTGGCAGAGCTATTAACAGACAAGGCCTAGGTTACAAAATTAATTCTAATATAACCAATACAAAGAAATTTTCTAATTTAAGCAAACCTGTGAAACATGCTTGCTTTTATTGCAATAGTATTGGTCAGACTGTTAGAAATTGTTATTACAGAAGAGTTGGAGTTCCTAAAGGATTATATGTGTGGATACCTAAGGAACATCTTACTACAATTGACAATCAAGGACCCAAATTCAAATGGGTACCTACATCAAAAACTTGAACTGTTTTGCACGAACTACAACCAGATGCATTGATATGTAGTGAAAACTCAAGGATGAATTAACATGGCTATATCAACCATCTTGAGTGTCCACAACTGGTAACATGTATTATCTTACTGCATCATGCATGGAAAGATTGTTTGAATGATATGTGACTGATTGTATGTTTGTTTGATAGTCTGTCTGAATGATTTGTGTGAAAATCAAATTTCACGAATTTTAGCCGACTTGATTATGAGTCTAGTCGAATTTGTGTCTTTGTATGTCTGTATCTGTTTTTGAAATCTCTATGTCATATAGTAGTTAACTTTGCTTTTATCGAAACCGACTGCATGACTTTTCTGCCATTGAAATTTAAATTCTTTTGCATGACGTGTTTTGCGCCAAAGTCTTAATGAAAATTTATTCCCTCCAAAAGTTTAAAATGTGTTTTATATAAAATCCTAATAAGAAAATGTCATTTTGCTAAGCTAAATTTGTACTCTCTGAATCCTCACTCTCCCTGTCTCTCTCTCTGGTTTGTATTATTCTTCACTACATCAATGGTTACAAGTTCGGCACAGAAGAAGCGAGTTAAAACATTGGGTCAAAAGAGCACTAGACGTGTTTCTGAACTTGAGGGATGGATTAGTGACGATGAAGCTCAGTCGAAGTATCTCGACCGTTGGAAGATGAGAAGCTTGGTGGCACATAAATTCTTGAAGTTGAAAATTTTCAAAGACGAAGGGTTCAAATTTCAAAGATGGCCTAGACGCCAAGGTTTGAAGAAATTTGTTGAAATGGTTAACCTGTGGTATCCAGACCTTGTGAAGGTATTTTATTGTAACTTGAAAATTGAGGGTGACACTCTCTGTTCAAGGGTGAAAGGAGTCGACATCAAACTTACAGATGAAGTTTGGACAGAGCTTGGTGGACTCAAACTTGGAGGTGAAAGATGTCACTTAGGTATTGAGGGTTTTCATAAGTTTTCAGAATATCAGGACACTCTAAGGAATCCTGAAGACTGCAAAGATTACTCTAGTTACAAGACTGGTGGAATGAAGAGGGATGATCGGCTTGTTGTCTTCGTCATTTCCTGGATATTGATGCCAAAAGGAGGAAATCATGTTCAAGCTACTACTGAGTACTTATTTCTGCTGAAAGCATTGAAAGAAAATATTCAGGTAGACTAGCCAGCAACAATTTTGGATAACATGCTGAAAGTTACAAGACTAGAATCTGCCAAACTACCTTATTGCATCTTTATCTCAAAAATTCTTGTTCACTTTGGAGTTGACTGCATAGGAGAATCAAGTGAGCCATATAACAAAACCAATGTCATTGACAAGTCAGCTCTGCACTTGATGCAAATGGTGAAGACACCTGAGGGTTGGATGTATAAGAATGAAGCTGCAAACAATAGCAGTGAAACAGAATCTCCTGGAGCTAGTCAATATAGGGAAAGATCTAAGTTTGAAAGAATCGTGTTAAGGACTGAGAAAGATGCTTGAAGAACTGAGAGACAAGTCTCAGTCGACGGAAGTGAATACTAAGTTGAATGATGAGAGTGTTGAGGAAAGAAGTACTGATAAGAGTGACAACGATATGATTCTTAGAGAATTTGTTAACAAAAAGCAAAAGTAAAATTAATTGTGTCTTTGTTCTTAGTTTCTTTTGATAATGGCTTAAATTGTCATTATGTCTGTCTTGTTCTAGTTAATCATTGTAATATCTTTTGAACAAGTAATGAAATCAGTTGTTTTTAATTCAAATTCATTTGCTCTAAATTTCTGGATTGAATCTGCATGAATGAATATTGAATCGACTTCGTGATTATTGAAGTTGACTATGCACATACTCACTCTTACATTAATTGTTTTGCATACTTACTTCTTATCTGTTTAATTTCTTGCATTACTATGATACTAAACTGCTTGATCTTCAAAAGATTGTGAAAAGGTTTTGCAGGAAATATTGCTTTGGAACTTACTGCTTGAATCACATTTGTCTGAAAAGCAATGAAATCGACTTAACAAATGGTTCAATCGACTTATTACTTACAGGAGGTTATAAATTCCATTTATTGGAAATTGGTTAATAAGTTGTTTGATCATTTTATATCAGTTGTCTTCAATATATCTCTGTTCTTATATGATTATTTTGCAATGAGAATATATTATGAGATTGTTGATAATTGTATCTTTGCTTGATTGAATTGCTTGCAATCATAACTTTGATACAATTTTGATACAAAGAGGGGAGTGAATTGGTGATTTTTCAAAATCAGAGTCTTTTCGCAATCTTTGATTCAAAGTACAAAACTTTACAAACTTTCTTGAATCGCAAGTAATAGAAAATTAAGTTTAGCGGAAAATCAAAGTAGACTACGTGAATTGTAAAGTCGACTGAATATAAAAGAGTAGGGATAGAGAATTCAAATGCAGGTTTTTATACTAGTTCGACCCAATGCCTACATCTAGTGTCTTTCCAGTATCAGGAAGCAAATGCACTATAATGGTAAAATTTTTTACAACAATGCTTTTATTGGGACCTTCATGTCAAAAATATAAAACACCTCTCTAATCATTAACCATTTTGATTTCAAAATAAAATAAAAATATAATATTCATCTATATTGTATTAGTAATAGTGAGTTTAAGTGCATAATAAAAAGAAAATGATAAATATTATAAGTTTTTTTAAGAAAAAGTTAAAAGAATATATTATTAAAATATTCTAACCGAATCCCATCTTCACCAGTTTTTAAGTGATTTTAAAGTTCTAAAAAATATCTCAAATATTTTATAATATACAGAATTATTAAGATAATCAAATTCACTATCCCATTAAATTAGACACTCGCTCACTCATATTTTTCATTACTTTTTGACATATTCTTCCTGATACTAGTTTTCTGATTATTTTAAATTTGAAATCAATTACACAATTAGTTCGACCAATTAATCATAAAACAGAAAGTTATATATATCGAGTTAGAAAAATCTTGAATATTAGAGCTTTAGAAATTCTTAAATAATACATTTTTTATTATATTTCTAAATATTCTTAAATGCTTAATTCAAATTAAATAACTAATTCAATATTTAATAATGATAAATATAAAACAGCTTGAAATTTAAAATATACCCAGGCTTCTTGGGCGAGAAGAAAAGAAGCTTACCCAATTACCCGCTTTATAAATATCCAGTGACCTACCAAAGTTCCCAATTTCAGATCCCTCTGTTTTCCCATTCTCTTTCAACTCTCTTCAATTCCATGGCGAACCAACCCGAGTGCTCCGATGCGTAAGCTTCTGCTTTCTCCTCAGATCTTAAGAATTCGATCGATTATTTTCTCTTCCCACAGATTCTAAATCTAATTCATTCTATTTTTTTCTTTCTTCAGTAAGGGAACAAAGAGAGATTTCAGTACCGCGATCTTGGAGCGCAAGAAGGCGCCCAACCGACTCGTCGTTGACGAAGCCGTAAACGATGACAACTCCGTCGTCGCGCTCCACCCTGATACCATGGATAAGCTCCAGCTTTTCCGCGGAGATACAATTCTTCTCAAGGTGAACGAACCACCCAAGGGTTTTCACTTTGGATTTTAGTGGAATTTTTTTATAACCATTTTGCGTTCTTTTTTGTCTTTTAGGGCAAGAAGAGGAAGGATACTGTCTGTATCGCCCTTGCCGACGATACCTGTGAGGAGCCCAAGATACGGATGAACAAGGTCGTCAGGAGCAACCTTAGGGTTAGACTCGGTGACGTTGTCTCCGTTCACGCATGCCCTGATGTTAAGTACGGAAAGAGAGTGCACATTCTTCCCGTCGATGACACCATTGAGGGCGTTACTGGAAATCTCTTTGATGCTTACTTGAAGCGTGAGTGCACATACATACTCTTTTTTTATATCATATTTTGGCAATCCTTATACCATTCCTAAAATTATTAGTCTTACATTTTGTGTGGATGAACTTTTCTCTTAAATAAGAAGATAGCATGAATCAAGGGCACGAGTTAAGCCAAACAGGGTTTTAATGAACAACTGATGGCTTGCGGAGAAGTTTATCTAAGTGGGTTTTAATAAGTAGTGCTTACGAAACAATTAAAGAAACCAATCTCTTCATTGAACCTCACCTGCTGGACATCTATTTGTGTTGCATTATTTTTTTTACGAATACTAATAATGTAATGGGCTTGCGCTATCTGCAAACTATGAGGGAGTGATATTTTTTGTTCAGTTAGAAGCTTTGTGAGGACGGTGCTTAATCAAGTAATTATTTTTTCTAGAAATCAGTTAACTCAACTTTACATTAAGTCCTGTTTTACTTTTCCAGCTTATTTCCTTGAGGCATATAGACCAGTGAGGAAAGGTGACTTGTTTCTTGTGAGAGGGGGGATGAGAAGTGTGGAGTTCAAGGTTATTGAAACCGATCCTGCAGAGTATTGTGTTGTTGCTCCTGACACTGAGATCTTCTGTGAGGGAGAGCCTGTTAAAAGGGAAGATGAGAATCGGTTAGACGAGGTTGGTTATGACGATGTTGGTGGTGTTAGAAAGCAGATGGCACAGATTAGGGAACTGGTGGAACTGCCATTGAGGCATCCACAGTTGTTCAAATCTATTGGTGTTAAGCCACCTAAGGGAATTCTGCTATATGGACCCCCCGGGTCTGGTAAGACTTTGATTGCTCGAGCTGTTGCAAACGAAACTGGAGCCTTCTTTTTCTGCATTAATGGTCCTGAGATAATGTCAAAATTGGCTGGTGAGAGTGAAAGCAATCTGAGGAAGGCATTTGAAGAAGCTGAGAAGAATGCACCCTCTATTATCTTCATTGATGAGATAGATTCGATAGCTCCAAAGAGGGAGAAGACTCACGGGGAAGTTGAGAGGAGAATTGTTTCCCAGCTCTTGACTCTCATGGACGGTCTTAAATCACGGGCTCATGTAATTGTTATTGGAGCCACAAATCGTCCCAATAGCATTGACCCTGCCCTTAGGAGGTTTGGTAGGTTTGATCGGGAGATAGATATTGGCGTTCCAGATGAGGTTGGTCGCCTTGAGGTTCTTCGTATACACACAAAAAATATGAAGCTTTCTGATGATGTAAGATTGAATTCTTAAGATTGAATTCTTCTCCCTTTAGTCGTGGTTTGATATGAATGTCTGAAATATGAGAGCGATGTCCGTTGTATAATTTGCAGGTTGATTTAGAAAGGATTGCTAAGGACACACATGGATATGTTGGTGCTGATCTGGCTGCTTTGTGTACTGAAGCCGCACTTCAATGCATCAGAGAGAAAATGGACGTCATTGACTTGGAGGATGAGTCCATTGATGCTGAGATACTAAACTCAATGGCAGTGTCAAATGAGCATTTCCAGACTGCTCTCGGAACAAGCAATCCTTCTGCTCTCCGAGAAACAGTAAGTATTTTTCCAGTTCTTCATAGTTTTTTCTCTTCTTGTTCTTTCCTCCTTGGTTGACACTGGTGTGATCACACTATTCAAACTTTAATCTGCAAACATTGGTTTATTAATGGACTAGGTCGTTGAAGTGCCCAACGTCAGCTGGGAAGATATTGGTGGTCTTGAGAATGTGAAGAGAGAACTTCAAGAGGTAAGTTGAGCTACTGCATTGAGATATATCACTACATGTTTTCTCTCATTTGAATATTGGCTGTAATAAATTTTATTTTTCTCAGACTGTTCAATATCCAGTGGAACACCCTGAGAAATTTGAGAAGTTTGGAATGTCACCTTCAAAGGGGGTTCTTTTCTATGGGCCTCCCGGTTGTGGTAAAACCCTTTTGGCAAAGGCTATTGCCAATGAATGCCAGGCGAACTTCATCAGTGTCAAAGGTCCCGAACTACTTACCATGTGGTTTGGAGAAAGTGAGGCTAATGTGAGGGAAATTTTTGATAAAGCGCGGGGTTCTGCTCCATGTGTTCTATTCTTTGATGAACTTGACTCTATTGCAACTCAGGTTTGTACCATACCATACTATAGGCAATGGCTTGGCATCTGCAAAAGTTACTGGTATCTAAGATACCGCTGCATTTACATCCCTGCTGATTAGTTGTAAGACTACTCTAATTGTCTTTTCTTGTTGTGTTTAAAACTTGAATGTTTTTAATTTTGCAGAGGGGCAGCAGCGTAGGAGATGCTGGTGGTGCTGCTGATAGGGTTTTGAATCAATTGCTTACAGAGATGGATGGTATGTCAGCAAAGAAAACAGTGTTCATCATTGGGGCCACTAATCGACCAGACATTATAGATCCTGCTCTTCTGCGACCAGGCCGTCTGGATCAATTGATTTATATCCCACTCCCAGATGAGGATTCCCGTCATCAGATATTTAAAGCTTGTTTGAGAAAGTCTCCTGTTTCAAAAGATGTTGACCTTAGAGCTCTGGCCAAGTATACTCAGGGTTTCAGTGGTGCAGATATCACTGAAATTTGTCAGCGTGCATGCAAGTATGCTATAAGAGAGAACATTGAGAAGGTAAACATTGGAGGACACCTTTTTCTGTGTTATTTATTGTCTACTATGCCGTGGCAATGACAATTAAAGAATGTGAGAAATTTTGAATGTTTTCAGTATAGGTTGAAATTTATTAGAGTTTAAGAAATTTGTGTTAGTTTAATTAGTCTCACGGTTTTTAGTAAATTACAAATAATATTCGACCGTCAAAACAAGCCTTTTCAAGAATTTGACATTATCACTTTTCAAAATATTTTTATCTGAGTTCAGATTGAAGGCAATTTGCTGAACTGTATTATCTTGGCAGGACATTGAGAGAGAGAGGAGGAAAAGAGATAACCCTGAGGCAATGGAAGAGGATATTGAAGAGGAAGAGGTAGCTGAAATCAAGGCAGCTCATTTTGAGGAGTCAATGAAATATGCACGAAGGAGTGTAAGCGATGCAGACATTCGCAAGTACCAGGCATTTGCTCAGACATTGCAGCAATCAAGAGGGTTTGGATCCGAGTTCAGGTTTTCAGATGCCAGCGCTGGTGGTGCTGGTGCTGGCGCTGCATCTGACCCTTTTGCAAGTGCTGGTGGAGCTGATGAAGATGATCTTTACAGTTAGACCTACCTTTGCCTCTGCTTGAATTATGAACAATGTTGCTAGTTTATGTACTTATTTTCTGTCTGAAAGTCAGGCTTCTTGGGATTTATGATTGTCATCCTCTGTGAAAGGTTCTTGTTCTTGTGGTAAAAGCCTCTGAAAGTCGAAAGATTTATTTGGACGTCAAAAAAAGATTTAAAGCACATTTGTGAGAGCTTAGCTTTATTTGAATTTATAGTAATTTATGACGTGAATTTAATGCCCTGTATCGTCTACATAAATAATTTTTTGAAACTTGTTATAGTGATTTTTACTGTCATTAAAACAAATCTTTATGTGAGCAAGTAGTTGATGTTTGCTCATTGAACTGTTCCGACAGGGCAATAGATGTGGTTGTGTCTCTCTCTATATGTATGTACGTGTATGGAAGTATTCTGCTTAACGTTATTACTCTGTATAAGTCGAATGCTAATTGTTATATGTATTATCTTATCTAATCATATTGGCTATGGAAGTGTTTTTCTGAGCGAGATGGATTTTTTGTTCCTTCACTATTTACTTGTGCTTATGATGATCTGTACGGTGATCAAATTAAGTTTAGCATTTTTAATATATAATCGAATTTAATTTTAGAAATTTAATGTCTTTTCTAAATTTGATACTTAATAAGTTAATCATTTTATTTTTTAACTATTTGAAATATACCATTTAAATTCAAGTTTTTGGATAGAATTTTTTTTAAAAAAAAGTCCTAGTAACATTTGATTTTTTTTCTTTTTGTTGATACACATTCTTTTTCCGACTGACACCATTCATTTCCCATATTTAGAAGTGATATCACGTGTCATTCATTTCCCATATTTAGAAGTGATATCACGTGTCAAAACTCTCAACTACTTGGTTAAAAAAGTACAAACTATCATCTTGTCCCAGCTAATGTTGGTAAAAAAGAAATATAATACTTAATACTGTTAATATAATGAAGACAATTTTAACAATTTTTTTCATGAATTGAAATTATTACATTCTAAAATTTGTAGGGAGAGAAAAAAGAAAGATAGGTATTAAAATATTTTGATAGACATCCGGTGACAATATTAGTTTTGAAATTTTCTCGTTCCTTTAGTCTCATTTATATTATTAAAACGATATGTTTCCTCTACTTTAAACATGTCAATGTTTAAAGAATAAATTTATAAATAATTTGTTGGAGCGGCAGAAGTGGAATGGTTAGCGTGGAATAATAAATCAAGAAAGGGTGAACTGATTTTTAATTAAAATGTGTGTTTTTTAAAATTTCTTCTTAATTTTCTTACTTAGCAAATAATTAATGTAAATAACAAGAGTAAAGAAGAGAGAAATTTGCACAGGTAGATTTTATACTGGTTCGGATCTTACCAATCCTACGTCCAGTTGCTAATCCAAAACAGATTAACTTTTCACTAACACAAAACAGTTATAAATAATAATCACAAAGAAAAACAATTTGTAAAAGTTTCGAAGAAACCTCTTTTGAAACCACAAGAGATGAACTTGCACCTCCTTTGAATGTTCACAAAGGATGAATCACCTCCTTCGACTGCTTCACGAAGGATGAGTCTCTTCCAATCACTTCCTTAGCAGCACCAAGGATGAACCAACTATTCCTCTGTCACGCAGTTACAAAGTATCAGCACCACAGACAAGAGTTTCCTTAGCTGAGCAAGAGTACACAATTCTCAAAGAGTTTAGAGTGGTTGAGCACAAGGGAAGAGTTGCAGATAATGGATAAAGAGAACCTATTTATAGACTCAAGCAAAAACCTCTTCCATTCTTCGTAACTGGCCATTTTACGCATTTAATCGATTAATATTAGTTTTAATCGATTAAAACGGGCACAACGGCTAGTTTTTAATGGCTAAAAAACCCCAACGGCTAGTATTAATCGATTAATCTCAGGATTAATCGATTAACTAATCGATTAAAACTTACTTTAATTGATTATTTCAGAGCTGATTGGGTTTTTGGCCACTGCAGTGATTTTAATCTATTATATCAGGGATTAATCAATTAAAATCGAGAGTTTTTGATTCTGAACAGTAATTACATATCTTGATGCATAGGAATCAAAAACTAACAAAAAAACTAAGTCCTAAATCCTCAACTATAATTATTACAAAAGCTTTGAACTATAAAAAGTCTTCAAATAATCTTCTTGAATCTCTTGACTTGATTTGGGCATCATCAAAACTTCATCTTCATTATTTTGCTAACATTCTCCCATTTTTTGATGATGATCAAAATTTCATAACAATAAAGCTTTTAGTAATAATCTGAAAGATCTGAAAAACACAACTCATGAAAGAAAGGGCATTAGTGAATAACCAAAAAGCTTTAAGATAATTTTCTCCCCCTTTTTTTATCATAATTAAAAATTTGCGTTAATATAATCTCCCCTTTAATAGAAAACATGTATGCATATAAGAAAAAGTAGAATAACATAGCATTTTATTTCATTGCAAACATACATGGATAAAAATTCAACATCTAAAGCATACATAAAACAAGGCATAATTTAAAATTCATCACTCTCATCAAAATGCCTTTCTAATCCGAAAATCCTCTCATCAAGGCTTTTGAGATGTGTGCAGATTTCCCCATGGCGAGTATTCTGGATAGACATCATCTCATGCTGAAGCCTTGCCATCTCAGACATTTGTGTAGATAAACTTTCTAGATTATACTCTGTAGGCACTTGAGATGGTCCCGCAACTTGTGTTGGGTCAGGCATGTGAAAGTCTTCATCAACATCTTCATTTGCTTGGATGCCAACATCATCAGAGTGAACATAGGAGTTCCCTTGTTTGATAAATCCCATTTACCTAAGGGAATTATCTCTAATTTTGTGACCAGGGAGTACAGTTTCATAATGCTCATTAAAGACATTAATTCCTTTATATTCACAGATCTAGGATACCAAGAGAGGATAAGGAAGAGGAATAGCATCCAACCTTTTGGTCTTGTACATAATGCTCTGGAGAAGATGAGGCCAGTTGAGAGGAATGCTTTGAAGTATCCCGTACATGACCGTGAGATATGTTTCAGAGCATTGGGCATGGTTGGACCCTCTTGGGCATAAGAGCCACACAATAAGGTAGTGTAGAAGTCGCTCTTCCATTTTTAAGCCACCAACAAGGAAAAGACACGTGTTGTGGTGCTGACGAGGATTCCGTAGAAACGACTGAAACACCATAATTTTGTTGAACTAGGCAAAGTTGCTAGGAATAATTTGAGAATTTTCCAGGACAGCGACTTTAGCAACATTTGTCCAGATGTCATTGTCAAGGACAATGTCCACACCCTTTACTCTTGTGTGGTAAACGCCATCATGAACCTGCAGATTATAGTAGAACACGCGAACAAGGTCAGGATAATACCGTCCGCAGAGCTCCATCAAGTATTGAACCCCTTGTTCAATGATGAGGCTGGGAAAGTGAAAGCTGTATGATGTGTACTGCTAGAGATCAATAAATTTCTGCTTGAGCACTGATGGGCTGTCGCAACCCACACAAATTTAATGTGCAATTAGAAATACAGTATAGCTAGGAAATGACTCCTAGGTCGTCTCTCAATGATCAATTTTGCGGTTCTAGAATTAAGTCAGACACGAAGTTGGGGGGGGTTGTGAAATCGTTTTGTGGTGAATACAAATGAATAAAATTAAAACACTGACGCAAACAGAAATGCAAACACAAATCTAAAAAAAACGGTTTCAAAGACAGACTGAAAACGGTTGGTCATTAACTTAATTACAATGCTTCCTATCACAGATCACAAAATGACGCCGACTCAAACCTCTAATCTAACACAGTCAACCAACTAAGCGAAGGCTAATCATGTTTTCATAAAAGCGAACTAAGCGAACGCAATGTTAATATTAAATCCAATTTACACTATGCAGTTTCATCAACTAAGCGAAGGCTAAACACCAACTCAGTAACTAAGCGTGTACTCAATTGCAAGTGAAAAAACAGATTTTCACATCAACAAGGTCAGAGGGGCAAATACAATTACAGTCCAGAAATCTCAAAGAAGCAATGCAATATCGCTAATGACCAACACAGTTAATTTAAGCTATCATGACGATTAAAGTAACACGACCAAACACATTAGACAACATTAAAACAAATTAAAATTCTAAACACCAACACTGTTACAATCAACTATCTAACACAGTGAAATTAATTTAAATGCAAAACTAAATTAAAGAAATGAAATACAACTAATCCTACTATGTGAACTAATTCAAACAAAAGAAATAAACAAACATGACTTTTTCCTAGCAATTCACGTGACCTATTCCATCTACCAAATAAAATTAAAAGTGCAAATGGCCTAAAAGAAACCTCTTGGCCGTGAGTCTCATGCACACCACGTTAATTCCCCTTTCTTCCTTCAACAAACAATTCAACTTGGTCCCATGTGCTTGATTCTACAAGAAAAGAAACATGTGCTTTCCACATCACCATGAAAACCGTGCTCACTCTCTCTCCATGGCAAGGGATGACCGGTCTTCTCTCCACCACACAAAAACAAATGTTGCTTTGAATGCTTCAATACAAAAAGTGGAAGTTCTTCTTTCAAGATGCCACATGTGCAAGGTCAAATATAATAAAATGAACAAAAGGTGTTCTCTTTCTTCTAGCAATTCTCGGCAATTGCTTCCCAATGCCACAAGCTACACTTCTTCTTCTCTCAAACACCGTGCACACTCCCATTCCATGTACTAGAAGACAAATGTTTCTCTCTCCTTAATCCTAAAGGTAATGTTGCTTCCAATGCATAAACACATAAATGGAAATGCTCCTTCTATGGAAATTGTTCCTCTTCATGTGCTTGCCCAAATGAGGTAAAGATTAAAGGTACCCATTCTCTCTCTTCCAAACACCCCTCGGTTTCTTTCCAACAATGAACCAACCTCCTTCATTCCAACAATTTGAAAAGCAAAGAACCTATCACTTCCATCAAGAAAGTCACGGCTGAAACCAAAGGGCAAAGAAAATGAACAACTTCTTCAATGGTAAACATGTAATAGGCTCTCTCTTCAAGACTTTGCTAAGCTAAACTTCTTTCATTCAAATGGAAACTCTAAAGAAATGAGAACATTCATTGCACACAATGGAAAGCAAGAAAACAGTAATGCTCTTTCCAACACAAGAATCAACACAATAATATAACAAAGCTTCTCTCATTCACCCAAGGTAAGCAAAGTTTCAAGAAAAAGAAGAAGAAAAGATGTGCTCCTCATCCATTTTCAAGAACCGAAAATTTTCTCTCATGCTCTCAAGGAGAATGTTCATACAATGCCAAAACCCAAAATCTCAAAATGTGAGTGACGACCCCCCCTTGGGATCCCTAGTCTGAGAGTTACTTAAAATGTGTGGGGTCCACCTCCAAGAAAACCCTAGATGCCATGTCACCATTTTTACAATTGGGCTTTTGTCTATTCTACCAAAATTATCCCAAATAACAAAATTTGGTTTAAAAAGCCTAATATACTAAATTAAAGTTTGACTAATTCTAAAATGAGTTTGTAGAAATTCTTTAATTGCTTGGTGCCCTTCCAAAAGTCTCACAATGTAATTCCAAAATTTGCCCTGAAAATACAAATAGGAAAAAATTTGCCCTGAAAATACAAATAGGAATAATTAAGCTCAAATAATTCCAATTAATTAAAATAAGAATTATTAGTCTAATTAAGCCCAAATGGTGAAAATGACACAATAACTAAGAATTAAGCATAATTCATCAACACATTTAGGCGTGAAAAACTAAGTGAATGGTATAAAATATTGATTCATCAAGCACTTTCCTTTCTGTCCAAAACTGCAGGAAATTATGTTGTTCTTGCTCGTTTGAAAGCCACCATTCAATATTTGCATCACACTGTCGAGTGCTATTTTTCGAAGCCACACTTCTTCTTCTCCTTCTTCTAGATGGTTCAGCCATGAAAGCAAGCAAGGAAGGTGTGCAAAAGATTTTTGGGAGAAGAAACTAGAAAGAAGTAAGAGGGGATGAAAGTAAAGTGTGCAAGAATGGAAAAAAAGCAACATTTGGGGTATAAATAAGGCAAAGTTGCTTCCTAACGTTCAAAAAATTGAAGAACTAGCCGTTTATAGCTGTTGCAAGACATTGCCAACGACTATATTTTGGAAAACAGCGCTGAACGAAAAAAAAAACGATTTGGAGCGCTTTTAATCGATTAAAATGGCGATTAATCGATTAATTAATCGATTAAAACTTGAATTAATCGATTAATTTAGGCGCAACAGGGAAAACGAGTATGGGTTATGCTTTTAATTGATTAACAAGTCTATTAAAAACGCAGAACAACGAAAAAACACGAAAAATGCATTAAAAGATACATATTAAGAGATTTCTAAAATACCCAAGTCCCTTCTAAGCTCAAAAAATCTATCCTTAGGCAATGCTTTGGTGAAAATATCTGCTAATTGGTGTCTAGAATCAATGTATTCTATCTCACATTCTGATTTCAGCACATGATCTCTAAGGAAATGGTGCCTAATCTCTATATGCTTGGTTCTAGAATGCATTATGGGATTTTTTGTAAGCTTAATTGCACTTGTATTATCGCACTTAAGTGGTATGTGATCTAAGTGAATATCATAATCTTCTAATTGCTGTTTCATCCATAAGATTCGCGCACAACAATTTCCAGCAGCAATATACTTGGCCTCAGTGGTGGATAAGGCTACATAGGCTTGTTTCTTAGAATGCCAGGAAACTAAGGAACTACCTAGAAGATGACAGGTTCCACTAGTACTTTTTCTATCTATCTTACAACCTCCATAATCTGCATCTAAAAAACCTACAAGACTAGGTTCAGCTCCTGAAGGATACCATAGACCAAAGGATGTTGTTCCCTTAAGATATTTCAATATTCGCTTAACTGCAGTAAGGTGAGATTCCCTAGGACTAGATTGATACCTAGCACACACACATACACTTTGCATAATATCTGGTCTATTGGCAGTAAGATATAATAGAGATCCAATCATACCTCTGTATTTGGTTTGGTTTACCTCTTTACCTGTCTCATCTTTATCTAAATAGCATGAGGTTCCCATGGGAGTAGATGCTTATTTAGCTTTGTCCATTTCAAACTTTTTGAGAATTTCCCTGCAATATTTTGTTTGAGAAATGAACGTACCTTCCTCCATTTGCTTAATTTGAAGACCGAGGAAGAATGTAAGTTCTCCCATCATTGACATCTCAAATTCCCCTTGTATAGTCTTAGCAAAATTCTCGCATAGAGATTTATTATATGAACCAAATATAATATCATCAACGTATACTTAAACAATTAGAAAATGTTTTCCAACTCTTTTAATAAACAATGTTGAATCAATTTTTCCTTTGTTGAAATCATTTTCTATAAGAAAATTGCTAAGCCTTTCGTACCAAGATCTAGGTGCTTGTTTTAAACCATACACTGCTTTCTTTAATTTATAGATGTGATTTGGATATTTAAAATCTTCAAAACCTGGTGGTTGTTCAACATACACATCTTCTTTGATGTAACCATTTAGAAAAGCACTTTTCACATCCATTTGAAATAATTTAAATTTCATTATAGATGCGTATGCAAGAAGTAGGCGTATTGCCTCTAACCTGGCAACTAGAGCATATGTCCCATCATAATCTATACCTTCTTCTTGACTATATCCTTGTGCCACAAGCCTAGCTTTATTCTTGGTGATATTTCCTTCTTCATCCAGTTTGTTCCTAAACACCCACTTTGTTCCAATTACTTGATGAGTGACTTTTTTGGGAATCAATTCCCAAACTTGATTTCTTTCAAACTGGTTGAGTTCTTCTTGAAGAGCTTCTCATCATGAAGAGCTTCTTTGATGTTTTTCGGTTCAATCTATGACACAAAAGCAACATTCATGCAATAATTTACTATACTGCTTCTTGTGTTTACCCCTTTTGTGATATCACCAATAATGTTGTCCAGTGATAATCCTCTAGGTTGTTGCCATATTCTGTTTAAATCTTCATCTTGAGGATTGTCATCCTTCTTTTCTTCAGTTGTTGTCTTTGATAAGTTTTCAATACTACCTGCATCAGATTCTTTTGACTCAAGAGGTTTTCCCTTAAGGTCCACAATTTCATCAAAAACAACATGTATAGATTCTTCTATTGTGAAATTTTTTCGATTAAAAATTCTATAAGCTTTTCTCGTTAAGGAATATCCAAGAAAAATTCCTTCATCAGCTTTGGAATCAAATTTTCCTAAATTTTGTTTTCCATTATTTAAGACAAAACACTTGCATCCAAAAATTCTCAAATGTGAAACATTTGGTTTTCTACTCTTAAAAAGTTCATAAGTAGTATGTTTCAAAATTGGTCGAATAAGCATTCTATTTAAAACATAACAAGAAGTACTCACAACATCAACCCAAAATTGTTTAGGAGCATTGTATTCATTTAACATAGTACGAGCAAGTTCCTCTAAGGATCTATTCTTTCTTTCTATAACTCCTTTTTGTTGAGGAGTTCTAGGTGTAGGAAAATTATGAGAAATGCCATGTTCTTCACAAAAGTTTTCAAACATTTCATTTTGAAATTCACGTCCATGGTAACTTCTAATAGCTTTTATTTTTAAATCCTTTTCATTTTGAACCAAAATTGCAAATTTTTTAAATTCTTTGAATGCTTCATTTTTAAGAGTAAGAAAGAAAGTCCACGTATATCTTGAATAATCATCTACAATAACTAAAGCATAATAATTTCCACCAAAACTTTTTATCCTTGAAGGACCAAACAAATCCATGTGCAAAAGTTCTAAGGGTTTTAAACTAGAAACAACATTTTTAGATTGAAAAGATGATTTTATTTGTTTACCGTTTTGACATGCATCACACAATTTGTCTTTCACAAATTTTAGTTTTGGAAGACCAATTACTAAATCTCTAGAGATGAGTTTATTCAATTGTTGCATATGAATATGAGCCGTACGCTTATGCTACAACCATGGGTTTTCTTCTTTCACAACCAAACAAGAAATATTTCTACTAGATGCATTTTCTATTATGTCTAATTCCTTTTAGTGCAATTTCAAAAGAATCATTTTTATATATTGTGCAAGAATTCTGTTCAAAAGTTACCTTGAGTCCTTTATCGCATAATTGACTAATGCTAATTAAGTTGTGCCTTAATCCTTCCACATAGAGCACATCTTTGATCATCAAGGTATCTTTGCTTCCGATATCTCCTTTTCCAAGAATTCTTCCTTTGTTGTTGTCACCATAGGTGACAAAGCCTTGTTCCTTTTTCTGGAAGTTTGTAAATTTTGTCTTGTCTCCGGTCATGTGTTTTGAACACCCATTATCAAGGCACCACATGAACTTCCTTGGTTTTGATAATTCCTGCAAAACAAAGAGAACAAGTTGCTTAGGTACCCAACTATTTTGTATGGGTCCTTTGGGTTAGATTTTTAAAGTTGTTTTGAAACCCAAACATATCTACCACTACAAACACCATAATGTTTAATTTTACATTTATTTGAGGTATGACCTTTTTTCATACAATAAAAACTAGATACAATATTTGTGTTTCTATTTATTGTTCCTTTTTCTACCCATGTTCTACGGATTCTATTATTGTATTTGTTTTTAGGAACATATTTATTTTTAACAACCTTCTTTTAATAATTTTTACTACATTCTCCTAAGGTTGTATTCTCTATTAATTTTTTATATTTCATACAAGATTCACATTCACTACTAGAATCATATTTTCCTTTTTCATAAAATAAAATTTTGTTTTTCAAATTTCTATTTTCTTTTTACATATTTGTAAATTCAGTTCTTAAAATATTATTTTCTTTAGTCAGATCTTCAGTATTAAACTGTAAATTTTTATTTTCTTCAAGAAGACTTTCAAATTTAGATTTTAATTCTTTAAAATCCTTTTTCAGTTTCTTATGAACAATGTCTAATTTTTCAGATTCAATTAATAGTGCAGCGTAGGTTTCATGCAATTCATCTTCACCAAATTGACTATAATTATCTGAACAGCGAGAGTTACTTACTTGACTAGCATTATCATCATCTGCCATTAAAAAAATGTTGGCTTCTTCATCTGACTCGCTCAAATATGAAATTATCTCATTGTCATCCTCCCATGCAATGTAGGCCTTCTTTTTCTTGAAGTTTTTCTTTTCTTTTTTTCTTCACCCTTCTTTTGATTTGGGCAATCAGCTTTTAAATGCCCCTTTTCTCCACAGCCGTAGCATCAGTAATTTGATGGAGATCCTTGATTTTCTCTCTTTTCGTATCTGAATCTTCCTTTACCTTTCGATTTCATGAACTTGTTTAATGTTTTGATCACAAGACTCAAATTTTCTTCATCCTCCGAGTCTTCTTCTTCTATCTTGCTTTTGCTCCTGTCAATCTCGGATTTGAAAGCCAATGTCTTTTTCTTTGTCTTGGCTTCTTCTTCATCGAGTCTTCCGAGATCAAGCTCATGCTCCCTCAATTTCCCAAATAGTGCCGCCATAGTCATAGTATTGAGGTTTTGTGATTCAGTGATTGCGGTCACTTTCGGTTGCCACGACCTGTCTAAAGATTTCAAAATTTTAATGTTAAGCTCATCATTGTCAAATGACATACTTAGTCCAATGAGATGATTGACAATGTTGGTGAAGCGTTTCTGAACATCTGAAATTGTTTGTCCTTGCTTCATCCTGAACATTTCATATTCTTGAATCAAGGTGTTCTTTCTTTCCCTCTTAACATCATCTGTTCCTTCATGAGTTACTCTGAGTACATCCTACATCTCTTGAGCGGTTTTACAAATGGAGACCCTGTAGAACTCGTCAACAGTCAGAGCATACACAATTATGTTTCGAGCTTTCACGTCATTTTGAATTCTTTTCTTTTGTTCAGCAGTCCACTTAGTACGAGGCTTTAGTTCGTGCAAACCGTCAGTAGGAATAGGCGAACCAGAAGCAATGACATCCCAAATTACACAATCAATAGACTCAATAAAAATTTGCATTCTAACCTTCCAGAATGCATAGTTTTCACCTGTGAATAGAGGTAGTCTATTGATAGAGGCACCCTCTGCAAAAGTTTGATATGATCCTACCATTTGAATAACTATCAAATCAAGCTCTGATGCAAATTGTCGGAGCGGCTGCAGCGGAATGGTTAGCGTGGAATAATAAACCAAGAGGGGGGTGAATTGGTTTTTAATTAAAATGTGTGCCTTTTAAAATTTCTTCTCAATTTTCTTACTTAGAAAAAAATTAATGTAAATAACAAGAGTAAGGAAGAGAGAAATTTGCACAGGTAGATTTTATATTGTTTCGGATCTTACCAATCCTACATCTAGTTGCTAATCCAAAACAGATTAACTTTCCACTAACACAAAAAAGTTACAAATAATAATCACAAAGAAAAATTATTTGTAAAAGTTTCGAAGACACCTCTCTTGAAACCACAAGAGATGAACTTGCACCTCCTTTGAATGTTCACAAAGGATGAATCACCTCCTTCGACTGCTTCACGAAGGATGAGTCTCTTCCAATCACTTCCTTAGCAACACCAAGGATGAACCAGCTATTCCTCTGTCACCGTAGTTGCAAAGTACCAGCACCAGAGACAAAAGTTTCCTTAGCTGAGCAAGAGTACACAATTCTCAAAGAGTTGAGAGTGGTTGAGCACAAGGGAAGAGTTGCAGATTATGGATAAAGAGAGCCTATTTATAGACTCAAGCAAACACCTCTTCCATTCTTCGTAACTGGCCATTTTACGCATTTAATCGATTAATATTAGTGTTAATCGATTAAAACGGGCACAACGGCTAGTTTTTAACGGCTAGAAAACCCCAACGACTAGTATTAATCGATTAATCTCAGGATTAATCGATTAACTAATCGATTAAAACTTACTTTAATCGAATATTTCAGAGCTGATTGGGTTTTGGGCCACTGCAGCGATTTTAATCGATTATATTTTTTATGTGGGTTAGATTTCAACCTCACTCATTTAAACCCGGCTCATGCGGGTTGAACCCGTGATGGGCCGGGTTGGTCCACCAACCCATCTACCTAATTTTATTTTATTAAAATTTAATTTTAATTTTATAAAAAAATATTTATTATTTTTTTTTGCTTGAAAAAAATATTTAAGTTCCTTATTTTCAAAATTAATTAAGCATCCATGTTGGGAGTGAAATTTGAGAGTGAAATTTGTTTAGATTTGAATTATAGAAATTTTGTAATTTTAAAAAAAAAAATTGTAATTAAGTGAGTCATTGAGCCATCCCATTTACCCACCAACCCGTGGTGGGTCGGGTCGGGTTCGAATTTTTCTGGATCGCTAATAAATGAACCGGGTTTAGTTGACTCACTAAGTGAACCACTCGTGATGGACCGAGTCGGATCGGGTCGAGTGGCCCGTTTTGACAACTCTAATCACAGCTCCTTTGAAAATACTATCTTAATGATTTTTTTTTCTTTGTATTTGAAATACTCCTTACAATGGCCAAGAAATTATTAAGTGGGTACTTTTGTGTTATTATACTATATTTATAGGTTTTTTAGACTCATTTAAATATTGTAAAGATAATAAAAATGAGATATAATTGATATATTAAGTATTGGTAGAATATATCATTATTTAGTTATAACCAATCTTTTATATATATATATATATATATATATATATATAATAAATAAAGTTGTTTGATAATAATATCTTTAAAAATATAATTATTTTTCAATGTATAGGGAATTTTCTTTAAGTATATTAAGATTATAGTATTTCGAGTTTAATAATTACATAAGTCCTTAGATTTAGAAGAAAAAATAAATTGCAGGTGTATGTTGATTAGTGTTGTCAAAATGAGTTATTTGGTCTGATTCATTATAAGTTTGTTACTTAGTGAGTTAATTTAACCTGTTTCACTTATTAGTAAGTCAAAAAATTTGAACTTAGTCTAGCTCATCACGGGTTCGTGGATTAAACAGGTTGATTCACTAACTCACTTAATTATAATTTTTTTTAATTCCAAAAGAAATAAAAAACTTTTTTAGTTCAAATATAAATAAATTTCAATCTAAAATGATGTTAAATTTTAGAGATAATTCAATATAAAAAATATAATACAATTTAAATACAATCCAAAATCATTTTAAACATTAGATATGATCCAAAAGCAAGTACAAAAAACAAAATTAGGTGGGTTGGTGAGGCAACCCGGCTCACCATAAGTTCAACCTAAGTGAGCCGTGTTATTAGTGGGTCATACTCAGAATTGGCCTGTCTCGAAATTTTAACTTTTTTTTTTCAACTTAACTCGACCTGAACCTGTGGTGAATCAAATTGACTCACAGGTTCTAACCCATTTTGACAACATTAATGTTGATGGATGAATGGGTTTTATCATTCTCTGAGTTTCAATAAAGGTAATTAATGAATTAATTTAAAGTTTCATTTTGCAATAGTTTAGAAAAATAAGGACGAGACATTATGATAGAGGACGAGGTCTAATCTTTGTGACTATTGGCCATATAGAGACAATATTAGCCATTAAAGTTATGAAAAATAATGTTATGAATTTGACAATATTTTGACAACCACATGTCACTCATTGATTCGTCCAATTTTTGATATTTTTGAAGTTTCTTCGTGCTGATTTGTAATTACTCAATTATGTAGAATTTGCATCAACCATATCATTTTCAAAGATAGTGACTTGACATTCCTCTTTAGGGTTAACTTCAGTATTAACCCTAATAATACCAAGAGACTTCATCATGCAAGAGAGTTGTTCCTGCCATAACCGTTCTTCGACTTCCCCCAATATTTCTCTTCGTACAGAAGATTGTTTTTGTTGTAAACGTTGTTCGGCTTCCCCCAATGTTTCTTTCTACAAAGAGAATTGTTTCTTCAGTAAGCGTTGTTCAGCTTCCCATAACTTTTCTCTTGGTATAAAAGATTGTTTCTATCGTAAACGTTGTTCAGCTTCCCCCAATGTTTCTCTTGGCGTAGAGGATTGTTGCCCAAATTGGCTTTGATTCATGTTTGAATGAGGCTCCCACCAGTGGTTGAAATCATTTTGATAGAATTGAGTGCTTATATACTCAAATTCTCGTCCGTACTACATCATGCAAACATTAGGCACAAAACCCTAGAAAACCTTTATTAGAACAAAAATAAAAACAAACATAAAATCAAGTCAAATTTAATCAATTTACACTACTAGATAAGTTAAACCACGACAACAGCGCCAAAAACTTGTTAAGACCCTGGCAAGTGTACCAGATCATATCAAGTAATATAATTGGTAAACCCAATATCGTTATCCCAAAGGACTTAAAGGCCTTATCTTTCGTGTAAATCAATATCATAAGACTTGTAGAGAAAATTAATTTGTGGTTTCAATGCAAAAACAAAAAGAAAACATGCAAATGCAAGTAATTCAATTGGCAAGAAAAAGGTATGGATGAATGAAGTTGTTGGGGTTTACAATTTCATCTTATCCACTCTCTTATATCTACTCTTCTTATTAAATTCGCTTTATTATCCAATTGTCATGCAAACTTTCTTAGTCTACCCTAAACCCGATCCCTCGGCGAGAAGAGCTTACTACTAGTTACTGGCTTACTATCCATAGTCTCCCCTAATAACTAGCAATGCAAGTACCATAGAAGCAAAATACAATTGATCGTCCTACCCCCCTATCCCTAAGTGGTATTGCTTAATCAAGGAATTCTCTATCAGTTCATGACTTCCCCGTACGTCCCCGTATCGACAAAGGCAAACATCTATTTATCAAATGAGATAAATGATAATAGCATAGAGCATAGATAAAGAACCCAACAATTGATAATAACAGCATATGCAAGCATATGAATAAAACAAGAATTTCAATATAAGAGAGTTTCAAAATATTGCATTGTTCCCCAACAACAAAGGGTTTAGTTCACCATTGACATGGTGAAACTAGATGAAATACAATGAAAGAATGGAAAAGCAAACCCTAGATTAGATAAAATGGAGCCTAAGCATCCAAGAAATCTTCTCCAAGGAGTGTAAAATAGCTCTGGACGTCCTCTTCTTCCAAAAGAATAAATCTCAAATCGCATTGGGGCTATATATAGCACAAAAAAGTAACAGAATTTAGGCCCAAGCCCAGCAGACCACCGCTCAGCGTCGTATTTTATCGCTTAGCGGTTTCCCTCAAGCCGCGCCACCGCTGAGCGGTCAGTTTCACCGCTGAGCGGTTTGCCTCTAATCGCCCTGGACGCTCAACTTCACTTCTGGGCGCTAGACAGTGGCTTTCCCTCGAATCATGGCGCTCAGCGGTGCATTTTGACGCTGAGCGGTGCATAGACTCTTCTTTTCTTCATTTTTCTTCTTCTTCCTCGAGTCTATGACCTTCCTTCTTCAATTCCATCCTTAATTCTCATCAAAACCCTGCAAAACAATGAAAAACAAGCATAATATCTCTAAAAATAGCTTTTGAATTTCAAATGACTCAACTTAAGTGTTTTACTTGATTCTAAGTTCATTCTAAGCTATAAAGGGTGGATTTTGATATCAATTTAAGCATGAAAATAATGATTTTTAGACCGTTATCACCAAGATATGATAATTGCATTTCATAGTTTGTTTTAGATTTACCACTCCTTTACAACCTTGACCATACCAAAATAGTGTTGGAAAGTGCTCGAAACAGATTTGAACAAAATTACAAAGTGCTTAAAATATATTTGAAATTTTAAGCAAAATTAAAATCTGAAACAAATGTCTAGTGCTTTTTCTCATATCACCAAGACTAGAATAGGATCTCATTGCCTCATTTGGTTGATATATGGCTATACTTGCATCTAAACTCAATTAAAATCGAAAATCAAAGCAGAAACATACTAGAACTGGATAAAAAAATAGCTAAAAACTGCATTAGACTTGCACATGACCTTTGACAAAACAAATTTGGATTTAAAACGAAAATGACTCAAAACAAAGAGTTTCACCGATAAAATGCTGAAACAAACATGAACAAATATTGGAATTACACAAACACTGAATGAACAACACAAAATCAGATAAGGAAAACCAAAATAGTGAGCACCAAGCATTGAAATATAACACAATGTGAAAGGAATAACACAAATATGAATGAAAAGCATTTAACTTTTGAAGTGTTCTAGACCACAACTCTAACTACCACTTGATGGAAGCTTCTCCAAGCATGTTACACAAAGGAAGCAATCCTGATCCAGAGGTGCAATGGCTAGATGAAAAGGTGTAGCGTAATTCGTTTGAAATAAGGTATTTGATGTGGTTTAAGTGAAGATATAGAGTATGTATGAAGCCTCACAACTCAAAAGGATTTCATACTAACGAAGGAAGCTAGAGGAGAGTGATAGAATTTGAAAATTCAAGGTGACTGAAAAGTAGAAGTGGCTGAATTTAAATAAACTACATGACATTAAGCTCTCAAGTGAGAAATTACATAGACTAAGCCCTACTATTTATGGCTAGGTTACAAGTTCCACGCTATTGGCACATGGAAAACATTGCACATGTGGAAAACTCCTTGCAGGCGCTGGGTGCACCAGGTCTTTGGCTGAGCGTGACTTGAATTCGGAAGCCATCTCCCTTTGTAACTCCAATCCGAAAGCTATTCATAAATTCTCCCATGCTTTGCTTATTTGACTCCTTGGTATAAAAAGCTCTTGGCTAGGGTGTCCATGGTGTCCTAACTTTATTGAACCCTACAAAACAACAATATAAAAGCTTTTTAAAAGAGCAGGGAAGGATTAATAGTTAATTTTCCATAATAGTAAAGTGCTTTGTAATCCTTCTTCCTCTTGAATCTTTTTTAACATGGCTTTAGTTAGAGGTCCTATATGAACCCTAGATGGTCCTCCATCAAACCTCATTTATTTAGGTAGTATAACTGGTTATAGGGGGACAACTTTTAGGCTTAGAGCATAATAGTCTCCCAAGCTTTTTTATGGTTGACCTTTACTATAATGATGATGTCATCCTTAATAAGAAATTTCATTTCCATGAGTAGTGTGGACACAATGACTGCTAGCTTATTTACAGTCCTTCACTTTATGAAGATGTTATTTGAGGTATCTACATCCACTAGAATATATCAAACTATTAGTGTCTGATATGCTTTAGGCATCTAGAAGGTCATGAGTAGATCGACATAACCTACGGTATGTACTCACTCTGTTATGAATCATAGTAATGGATTTGAGTAGGATTGGATAAGGATTAAGGGGATATCAAGCTTATAAATGGTCGACCAATACAACTTATTAGCCAAACTTCCCTGATCAAAGAGAACTTTATGAACCTAACAATTGGCTATAGTGGTGGTAACAACAACTAGATCATATTGTTTGGTGTCATTAACACAAAAGTCCTCTTCTATGAAGAGAATGATTGGTTGGGATCGAAGGAGAAAATGAATCGTTGAGTTGATACTTCGATGTTATCATTTTTGTGCCAGCTTAGATACACCACCTCTCATAAATTCTCCAACGATAGTGTAAATATTTCCTTGAATATTAGTTGGATTCTGTTGTGGTTCCTCTTTTGGTTACTCTAGTTGAGTAGGAAGTTCTCAATGTTGCTATCTTCGACCTCTTCCTTGGAATCCACATGAAAACCTCTACCCCAACCTTCTTGTTTTTCACCTCAACCTCATCCCAGTCCATGTCTAGTTTAGGTATTTTGAAGAAAGCGAGTCAGGACACCAGACCGAACGAGCTCGTCAATGAGGTCTGTGTTAAACCCCTGGCAAGTGTACCAGATAGTATCAAGTAATATAATTGGTAAACCCAATATCGTTCTCCCAAGGGACTCAAAGGCCTTATCTATCGTGTAAATCAATATTGTAAGACTTGTAGAGAAAATTTACTTGTGGTTTGAATGCAAAAACAAAAAGTAAACATGCAAATGCAATTGATTCAATTAGCAAGAAAAAGGTATGGATGAATGGAGTTGTTGGGGTTTACAATTTCATGTTATCCACTCTCTTATATCTATTCTTCTTATTAAATTCGCTTTATTATCTACTTGTTATGCAAACTTTCTTAGTCTACCCTAAACCTGATCCCTCGGCGAGAAGAGCCTACTACTAGTTACTGGCTTACTATCCCTAGTCTCCCCTAGTAACTAGCAGTGCAAGTACCACAGAAGCAAAATACAATTGATCGTCCTACCCCCTATCCCTAGGTGGTATTTGTTAATCAAGGAATTCCATATCAGTTCATGACTTTCCCGTACGTTCCCGTATCGACATAGGCAAACATCTATTTATCAAATGAGTTAAATGATATTAGCTTTAAGCATAGATAAAGAACCCAACAATTGATAATAACAGCATATGCAAGCATATGAATAAAACAAGAATTTCAAGAGAGTTTCAAAAGATTGCATTGTTCCCCAACAACAAAGGGTTTAGTTCACCATTGACATGGTGGAACTAGATGAAATACAGTGAAAGAATGGAAAAGCAAACCCTAGATTAGATAAAATGGAGCCTAAGCATCCAAGAAATCTTCTCCAAGGAGTGTAGAATAGGTCTGGACGTCCTCTTCTGCCAAAAGAATAGTATTTGAATCACACTGGGGCTATATATAGGACATAAAAGTAACAGAATTTAAGCCCAAGCCCAGCAGACAACCGCTCAGCATCCAATTTTACCACTCAGCGGTTTCTCTCAAGCCGAACCACCGCTCAACGGTCAGTTTCACCACTGAGCGGTTTGCCTCTAATCGCTTTGGACGCTCAGCGTCACCGCCAGAGCGCCAGACAGTGGCTTTCCCTCGAATAATGGCGCTCAACGGTGCATTTTGACGCTGAGCGGTGCATAAACTCTTCTTTTCTTCATTTTTCTTCTTTTTCCTTGAGTCTAAGACCTTCCTTCTTCAATTCCATCCTTTATTCTCATTAAAACCCTGCAAAACAAGCATAATATCTCTAAAAACAACGTTTGACTCTCAAATGACTCAACTTAAGTGTTTTACTTAATTCTAAGCTCATTCTAAGCCATAAAGAGTGTATTTTGATATCAATTTAAGCATGAAAATAACGGTTTTTAGACCGTTATCATTCTGTCACCTTATAACATTTATCAATTGTGTGTCCCTAGTTTTGGTGGCAGTTGCATTACTTTTTGGGATGTACATTGATGGAATCGGCCTCCACCTTCAAGAATGGAGAAGGTTCGAGGTCTAGACGTGGCAGCAGAAATGATTCACTGGTTGAAGGAGGCTGATGCACACAATGTGTTTGTGAAAATGTGTGGTTGTGTTTGCATGAATTTTGGTAATGAATTCTAACTCAGAAGGCTTTCGTATGGGGAAAGGAGCTAGAGGGAAACAAGATAAAATAGCTTCAACATTGTACTCGAGAGAATGGCAGGGAATTTTAGTAACATTTCATTATCAATCTCAAGTTACCATTTACAAGAGACCAAGCTCTCTTTTATAGATGGAGAAATGTGCTAAAATCTAAGTGAGGTGTGTAGATGAAGTTTGGCATGTTTCACGTGGAAGGCATGGAGCATGTGCTTCAAGGAAGGGAAGCCACGACTGGTGTCACTTTGCTGGCTGCATGTTCCACACAAAACACAACTATCACGTGCTTCATCTGGTGTTTTGTTGGCTGAAGACCGTTGGGCCATGTAGGGTTTTGGCTGGGCGTTTTGCTGGTTGACAATCCCAACTTTCATTTAGCTTTTCATTCGGCAATGACACCTTTCATGAATTCCTTTGGTTGGCACACGTGGCATGATTTCTCATCTTTACTGGTGGCCTACAAAACAAGGTAAAAGTATTTAGATTAAGGAGAATCTTTCTAAGACTTTAGATAAGGAAAGAACTTTAGAAATATTTATTCTACTTCCCTTTCTTTAGTCTTAGTTTTAGTTGATACTTCTTTGGATGGGAAGACCCTAAATGGGTTGCCATCATTCCCTCCCTCTTTAAAAACGATTTATCCTCAAATCGGGAAGAAATAAAGAAGTACAACTTTGGTGTTTATTTTCCACTTGGGTCAAAGATATATCTACAAAAAATAGAAAAAATTAGTATGATGAATGAGATATATGCAAAGAGAAGAAGATAAAATGAAGGCCTTTTGACAAAAATTTTATGAGAAGAAGTCCTGGCCTTTAATATATTTTTGGTTTCACTTTGTTTTGAACATTCCCCATGATAAAATGAAGAAACAAAGTGATGTTTTGGAGAAGAAGAGTCAAGATATTTACCTGTTGATGAAGAAGTTAACAACATGCATACCTTTGTTTCCTTCTTCTTTTCTTGAGAAGGTTGCTTTTCCAACCTACTTTCTTGTTTTCTTTCTTTTTCAATTTTTTCTTTGATTTTTATCTCGTCCTCTTTCACTTGTTCAGGTGTAAAAGGAATCAATGTGATTTTAATTCCTTTATGAGGAAAGTTATTTTGTTGGTATAGCCATCATGAGTGGAATTATGATCATATTGACATGGCCTACTAAGTAATACATGCCCAACATCCATTGGAACAACATCACATAAAACATTTTCTTCATATTTGCCAATGGATATTGGTATGGTTACTTGTGTGTTGACTACTATTTCTTCATCCTCTGTTATCCACTGAAGCTTATAAGGCTTGGGATGAGGAATAGTAGGTAAGGCCGACTTGTTCACCACTATAGAACTACAAAAATTGCAAGAGGAACCACTATCCATAATCAATGAACAAGTGTTTTCAAAGATTTGTAATCTTGTTCTAAATAGGTTTTCCCTTTATGATTGTTCTAGTTCTTTGGATTGACTTCCAAAAAGTCTTCTTACCAATAATAACTCACCTTCACAAGGTAAGACTTTTTCCTCAGATATAGAAGTATCCGAGTCACTAGAAGAATCTTCGTGTTCACTTTGGTGGTCCAAGAGATAAGTAGACTATTTGTGAGGGCACTCAGAAGAATAATGTCCTCGTTCTCCACATTTAAAACATCTAGTCTCTAAACCCCTTTTTTCCTTTGAAGATTCTTTTTGAGAGGTATTTCTTTCTCGCTCTCTCTCTTTTTCTTTACCTTTCACTTTCACTTTCTCTTTTTCTTTTTCTTGAGGCTTTTCATACCTCATTGGACTACCCTCCCTCTTAGGATCTTTCCTATACATGGAGGTGGTAGGGAAAGTCCTTCTAGTGGAAGCTTTTCTTCTATTTTGCTCTTCCACTCTCACACATAGCTGGACGAATTCATTGAGATCTAAGTAAGGTAACAACTCTACCTTATCACGGATCTCATCGTTAATGCACACTGTTTTTGTCCAGATTTATTGATTCTAATGCTTGAGACAAGTTTATTTGATGAATTTATACATGTTTCAAGTGTAAGAAATCTGTATTCACCACTGAATTTCAAAAGGAGTAGTTGAGTTGATCTAAATTTTGGTTTTCAAAAATGTCACAGTTTTTACCACAAGCTTTTGCATTGTGCTTGATTCTTTGATTTGTTTTAGGCCATTTAACATCTTCTAGCTCGCATTTTCCAGCTAGAATCTAGTTGCTTAGAACATTTCTTGCATGTTTGTTGATCCATCCAGCATTGACTCTGTTTCCTCATACCTGTTTCCTCAAGAATCGGTGAAGGAGGGTAGATTTCTTCATACCTGCTTCCTTTTACTAGAGTTTTCTTCGATATTTGAAGTTTGTCCATAATTTTAGGAGGATAAACATACAAGAAAACTCAAATTATGCCTAGGCATAGTCCACTTAGCAAAGCATGCATCGCAATTGTTGGGTTTAAGTCAGGAATGTGACTAGAGACATTGGTTAAATGGTCCATGAATGTAACCACTCTTACAATTGGCAAACCGACATGTCAATATGGCATAAAATGCATTGAACAAATCAATGTAATTCGTGCAAAGGAAGTATTACATTTTCAAGGCTACTCATGTAAGAGTGGTTAGGAAGAGCCAAGAATGTACTCCCAAATCTTATGAAAATAGGTTGGCCTTGGTCAAGTAGACTTTAATATGGGCATCTAGATTAGTTAAATTCTCATACTATTTAATATTGATTACAATCCATTTGGGGATCCAGACACTCATGATCTTAGGTGTGGAAGGATGAAAACAAATGAGGTTGGCTTGCATGGCTTTGTTTAATGGAGGTGTAGGTATGGATTTGAAATACACGTATTGATCACATGCCCGAGACTCTCTCTAAGTACACACCTTAGAGGTACTAGATTGGGAGGGATCTCCAAGTTGGTTATACTAGAAATCCTTAATGGGTGGTTGATTTGGTTACGAGTTTTTGTACTAGGTTTGTTGTCTCTAGGTTGTAGTCTTGTTGAACTCTAACTAGACTATATTGCTCGAACTTTTGCCTAAGCAAGGTGCTTTGACAAGGCCTTTTAACATGTTCGGAATTGCGGCTTTTGTGTTGTTATGACTTTGATACTTTGTCAAAGTTATGTCACACTGAGGTGTGCGAATGAGAGTCGGAGTTCAAAGTTGTTTTGTCCCTTTCTTGTTTATTCTTTGTTGGAGTTGGATGACATTTGACTACTCATTTAGAATGTTAAGCAACTCATCCTTGTGGCTTTGATTATGATAACTGGATAAATGGTCTCTGTCAAGTATGTCAAGTATATTGTTGAGAGCATGAAGCAATGTTGATTTTGCAAAAGCTCCATATCTTTTATTAAATTTTTCTTGCATACCCAAAATTACTTGTTAGACGTTTTCCTCATTTCTTTAGAGAAAAAAGCCTTCAATTTGTCAAAAATATTGGAATCCATATCTTGGAATGATGACGTAAATGCCCGTGTTTGGCTTTGCAATATGCAATGTGGTCAAGGAAAAGTTTTACACAAATCTCATAATGAGTGTTAAATGTTCTTAACAAATTTAGACAAAGAATTTTCAAGGTAAAAGAATTAAGACTCTTAAGAACTCATCAAATAAATTCTTCTAAAGAAGTGATGAGTTGTAAGGAACAAGAGAAAATGATAAATTCTAATATAGAAGTGATGAATTATAAGGAACAACAAGAGAATTGTATTTTTTTTAAAACATTCAAGTAAATAAGATTTATAAGATATTATATATAAGAGTATAGAATGATGAAAGAGAATTGAGAATTAATTAATTATATATATATTTATTGGCGGAGTTTAGTTTACAGGGGCTTTGGCTCTCAATTTTTTTTTTCCAAATAATGTACAAATAAAATTAATTTTTGTAATCTTAGTATATTTTATTATTTGACACTTTTAAAATTTTAGTACATATATTTTGATATCCTCAAAATATCTATCAAGACATGTCACTCTTAGGTATAATTATGTCAATTTTGAAAGATGAGGTTTTTTTTAGAGTCAATGGTAAAGTATGTCATCTTATGTACATATATCCATATATTCAACTATTATGAAAATGGAGTTGAGATTGTTTTACACGCATTCTATGATTTCTATCTGTGCTTTTAGGTATGTTCAAAATGTATAAAAAAAAAAGAAATCTCTTAATATGTAATTTCGTAATGTAGCTTGGTTAGGAAGATTCCGGATTGAGTGATAAGAAGCATAATTTCAAGTTAAAAATTTAGGCTTTGTGTTTTGATTTTAAATCTGAAATTTATTTCTTTTAATGTTGTTTAGCACAAAACTTCCGCATGAACTATATGGGACTTTAATAAAAGAACAAACTTTTCAATTGACCAATTGAAAAGTGAAAAAATAAAATAAAATCTTAGCTAATATGGAAGTGAAAAAACTACTTCAAAATTGTGTAATATAGAATTTTAAATAACATTAAAAAAAAAATTAAATCACATAATTCAAAACATAATACCTAAATTTAGAGTCTTTTCACCAAAACCACGTGATGAGACATGTTTGAGATTTGTCATACCTCCTACAAGTGTAGTAAGAAAGATACTGGAATTGCTCGACCCAAGGTTGAACAACACTGTGTTGGGTTGTGTTTGGGCCTAATTTGAGTAATTTGGTTGAAAATAAATTTAACATTTTAAAACATTCGATTATATGACTCATCAGGTGAGTTAAGTGTTATTTGGTTGTGAGGGTGAGTTATTTAAATTGAGTTCAAATTAGGTAATCTTGTTTTCTAAAATTAGGAATAAATTAGGAGATTAGATTCTTTATATTATGTTTTGACGATGAAGCAATAAATTTTGTATTTAATATTTATAGTTTTCGTATTTGAATGAGAGTTATGCATATAATTTTTTTTTTTATCTTAGTCTAAGAAGTATGATTATCATTGGTCTTAATACATAAAATAATAAAAAAATAAAAGACTTTGAGAACATATCAATCAATTAATAAGCTTGAATTTAGAATAGAAATTTTGTCTTTTAATGTAATTTGGTTTTAATATTTCTAATTGTTTTGTGGTGACTTGTATGTGTTTATAATTAAAGACTTTTCATATGTTTCAAAAGGTTTGTTGAATACGTCTTAATAGTGTTTGAGTTTGAGTACAATATTCCTACTATTCATAAAATTTGCTTATTTGAAATTTATATAATTTTTTTAGGTAAAAATTTTCTCTAAGTTTTTCATTAGAACTTTTGATTCTTATTTTTGAGTTTGTAATTGAAAGTGATAAATCTCCCTTTACTTATCAATTTGATTTGTATATTGGATAATACATTTTTTAAGAATGAAATTTTTTGAGTGAGAACCAATAATAAATTATTTTGATATAAATATAATTTATTATTTTTGTTTGTTTATTTATTTAATTTTGTAAGTTTTTTTGTTAAAAAATTGGAATAGTAAATTTATAAAAATTAATTATTTAAGAAAATATAGATATTTTCAAAAGAGAAATAAAGTTGCTAATTAGTCAGATTTGTTGTACTAATGTCAATTAAAAAGAATTTAAATTAGCACAACTACTCATCAATAATATTTAATAAAAATAATAACAATAAAACTATAATTTCTTTATTAAGACGAGGTTAAACACAGGGTACATATACATCAAAATAATGGAAACAAAAGCAAGGGAAATTTTTATGAAGTTTATTAAAATTGTAAGCGAAATTTATCTAACGTGTAATTTATTATTATTTTTAATTAATTTATATTATTATTTGAATTAGACAAAAAAAATAATACAATTATTTTTAAAAGAAAAGTATTTTGCTAGCATGAGTATTTTAAGATTGATACTATTAAGATTCTTTGTATCAAAAGTCTTTCTAAATAGATTTCAAGTAAAGTGTTTTATTATAAAAAAAGTGATAATATAAGTGGGTAACCACGATTAGTATGTGGAAAAGTATAAATATAGAAGAAGCTCATATTTGAAAGGAGATTGTTAAGATTTGAAGTGAGAGTTTAATCCAACAATAAATAGTATATAAGAAAAATTATTTATACACCTATTGTTTTTATGTTTTGGGGTTGAAAGTGATGTTTTTGTTTTCTTATGAAATATTTATGACTCATTGGTGCTAGGGGGTTGTTCTCTCCACCACCACCCTTCTCCCTCCATCTTCCCAGTTTATTTGATTTCTAAAACTATCCTTTTGTTAAAATTTATTTACTTTTACCATTTAGAATTTTTTAATATGTTTCAAAACCTTAATTTTACCTCACTTATTCAGTCACACAGACTGTACCCCACTACCACGTCATCTCTCACGGATTCTCTCTTCTTTTTCCATTTTTGTTTTACAGATGACTTGTTTCATCTCCGTTTGGCCAAACGGATAACATTAATACTTCATTTTACCTTTAGGAACAAAAAGTTTTGTTTTCGGAACAAAAAATATAAGATCAGAAAAAAAAAATATAGTGTTTCATTTTAAGAAAATCCTCCAAAAATAATTGAGTGGAATAACAGTTGTACAATGTGGGATCAATATTACATTAAGCATAACCGAATGGTTCTGTATGCATTGTTTATGGCTTGCAGGTTCCAAAAACATATTTAATGTTATTAAGATTATCCATATTGAAGAAAACACACCTTTTGCTTTGAAATCATTCATAAAGGTGAAATTGCAATGCAGTTCACCACAATGTTTTAAATCCACAAAAGTGGCCAAAGATACTATAGTGAGATAGCATATAGTACCTTGCTACGAATAGGAACATCACCAACTAGAGGATTTAAAACTTACTACGGATATGCAGATTCAACAGAGCATGGGCAGATTGGCCAAGGTTATTCGTCGACCGATGTCGCATATCCGTTGAAGGCCAAACAGATATCCCACATTCTTGGCCTTCGTGGATGTACAAGTATTATATTCACACTGAAGATGCTTCTGCAAGCAGCTTGCAAAGCTGTTTTTAGTTACTTTTGTACTCGGCAGTTTGTTTGGGTTCTATGATCGAATTTTCTACTAGGAGATTTCCAGTTGGCCTATTAATCCTTAGGGTCATGCATTGTGGCATGTATTTATGGGATTCAATTCCTACTTCGCCAACACATTCTTGATGTTTTGCCGGGCTCAACAGCGTGGGTGGTCTCCAAAAGTTCTTCATTTAATGGGTGTATTACCTTACGTGAAGATTGAGAAACCAAAAAGCCAGTGACAGAAATTTGTGGAAAAAGAAGGAAGTCTCTTTCGGATGATACCTTTTGGCAATATAAGTTGTTAGAAAACCTTATGTCCTTCTAGCCTTTTACCAACAACAGCAGCAATGTATAAGCACCAACACATATTCAAATCAGCACAGATTTAAACCAAACAACACAGCACACAAATCAATGGCGGAGAAAACCAACCTGGGATGGAGATGAAACAAGCCGCCTGCGATGGAGATGAAACAAGGCGCAACGAAACCAGATCCACGCTCCTCGACGAAACCAGATCCGCGTTCCTCCTCTACGCTCCTTCACACCAGGAATCAACACTAATGGAAGCAATGAACAAAAAAGAAAGAGAAGAGAAGAATGAACGGAAAAGGGAGAGAAGGAAGAACAAAAGCTCAAAACGAAAATGAAAAAAGAAGAGAGAATCCGTGAGAGATGTGGTGGTGGGTTTGCGTGAGTGAGTGAATAAGTGAGGTAAAATTAAGGTTTCAAAATATATTAAAAAAATTTAAATGGTAAAAGTAAATAAATTTTAACATAAGGATAATTTTGAAAATCAAATAAATTGGAGAGGTGGTGGGAGAAGGGGTGGTGGTGGAGGGAAGAACATCCTTGGTGTTAAATCTTCCTAAGTTTCTCTAGTGAAAAGCCCAATAAACTAGGGAAAATGGATCAAATATAAGTGGTTGAATCTTGGGCTGTTTCTTCCTGTACTCCTACACATTTCTCCCTGTAATTCCATATTTTTTAAATTTTCAAAACTATCTTTTGTAATTCAAAAAATTCTACACCTCATTTTTTGTGTTTCAACAAATTTTGAAATTTGTCAATTTTTTTTTCAACAGATTTCAAAATTCATTGAAGATTTTAAAAAGACCTTTAACAAATTTCAAAATCCGTTGAAGAATTTTTTTTAATGGATTTTGAAATTCGTTAAAAGATTTTTTTTTCAATAGATTTTGAAATCCGTTGAAAGATTTTTTGAAAATTTTAATAGATTTCAAAATTTGTTGAAAATTTATTTTATTGAATTTCGGAATCTGTTGAAGAAAAACATAATTCTGAAGGTAGTTTTGGAATGTAGAGGTGTAGAAAAAATGTGTGAAGGTGTAGGAAGAAACGACTTGTATCATTAGAATTTCATGTGTTGAAAGTCTTTCTGAAAATCTATTTATGTCGTTTTATAAAAATATAAGAAAAAAATTTATTTGTATAAGAACATTAATGTTATAACATAAGAAATCATAACTGTTTCGATTGAATTTGTCCGAGAGTCGGTCGTCCTTCCTTTCTTTGCTTGCTTTCGATCGTCCAATCTTTTTTGAGAACGCAATTCACTCCCATGGGTGGTTGACCTGCAGAAGACACTCCGACGCTCAAGTCAGATAATGTTTCATAAAGAGGTCTATTTTATTAGAATAGAAAAGGATGCCTTTACCTGAACATCAATCGTATATTTATAGGGCCTATGGCAGGCAAGCCCATTGATTAACCATTAGTGCAATATATATTTAGGCAATCAAACCAAATAATCAATTATTAATACCGTATATTTGTAAAGCGTAAGGCAATTTAACCTATTAATACCTGATAATTGCCTATGAATGACCATTAACTCGATAGGTATATTTCATATAGTACATAAGTCTATCTTCGATGCGCTTTAAGTCTTCACTGCTCCCTATACCAAGCGGCGAACTCTAGGAGTTCTCTTTAGAACTATTCCCCAAACTGAACAAAAAATGTTAAGAGTTCTCTTTGAAACTTTTTCCTGTGCAAGAGGTTTTCACTCCAAAAAAATATGTGTTTAAATTAAATAAAGTAAACGTTTCAATATTTTATAATTTATTTTAATAATAAAAAAGGCATTGGAACTTGACAAAGCTCAACATTGGTGGTTCGAGCAAGAAGGGACTGAACCTGTTGAGTAGTCGATTGATAAAAGTTCTTTTTTGAACTTTGTGCGTTGAGCGGGGATTTCTGAAATTCTGTTTTGAACTTCCCCCCGAGCAGCTTACGACAAGAGTTCCTTTTTGAACTTCCTGCGTTGAGCGGGAATTTCTGAAATTCCTTTTTGAACTTCCCCCCGAGCAAATTACGGTAGGAGTTCTTTTTTGAACTTCCTGCGTTGAGCGAGGATTTCTGAAATTCATTTTTGAACTTCCCCCCGAGCACCTTACTGTAGGAGTTCTTTTTCGAACTTCTTGCGTTGAACAGACATTTTTGAAGTTCTTTTTCGAACTTCCCCCCGAACGGCGTACGATAGGAGTTCTTTTTTTAACTTCCTGCGTTGAGCGGGGATTTCTGAAATTATTTTTTGAACTTCCCCCCAAGCAGCTTACGGCAGGAGTTCTTTCTCGAACTTTTTGCATTGAACGGAGATTTCTGAAGTTCTTTTTCGAGCTTCCCCCAAACGGCGTACGACAAGAGTTCTTTTTCGAACTTCCTGCATTGAGCGGGGATTTCTGAAGTTCTTTTTCGAACTTCCTCCCGAACGGCTTAAAGCAGGAGTTCTTTCTCGAACTTCCTGCATTGAGGGGGATTTCTGAAGTCCTTTTTCGAACTTCCCCCCGAACAGTGAACAAGTTGTAGAGGATTGAATCTTCTTGTGCAAAATATTCAATATTTTATTTTTATAACGAGATGGCATTAGAACCTGATAAGGTTGAACGTTGGTGGTTGATAACGGTAATTCTCACCATTATCTGAGGTTCATTTTGCAGACAAAATAAGCTCTCCCTTAGCTTATTACTTGCTTAAATCTCCTATTTTATTTTGTTTTAATGTTTATTTATATTTTGGGCTACATTGATATAAATTTATTACTAATCCCCTTATTTTGTAGCTAAAATTGTGCTTGGAAGAACCTACACAAATGAATAGAGCTGAATCAACCACGAGAAGCAAGCAGATCTAGAGAAAAAGAGAAAAAATGCATTGTAGAAAAACCAAACTGAGCCACCTAGTCCAGGGGGGATGAGCGCCACCAGCACAAACTGAACAAAAGCTGATTTCTGGTGTGCTCGCACTGAGCGCCCCTAAACAAAGGTGTTGGAAAACAGGTTGGCTTCTTTCTTCACCAGGAGCGGAGTGAATTGGTGTTGTTTCAAAAACAAGTTCTTTTCGAATCTTGAAATCAAAGTCTAAAGCTTTTTAAACTTTCTTGAAATGCAAGCAATCAGAATATGTATGCAGCAGAAAATACGTAGTTGACTGCGTAAAGAATAAAGTCGACTGTAATGTAAAAGAAAAGGGATAGAGAAATGCAAACACAAGTTTTTATACTGGTTCGGCCAACAATGCCTACATCAAGTGTCCTTCCAACCCAGGAAGCAAATGCACTATAATGGTTGCGGTGTTTACAACAAGGAATCTATAGAAGACCTCCAATTCAAAAATATAAATCTCCTCTCTAACCCAAAACCAAAATATAGGCAATAAACCAACAAGACTTGCAGCAAGAATCCCCTCTTCTGCAATCTGCCAACACCACTTTGAACAATCCTCAAAGTGCACTAACCCTTGCAATCAACAGGTCAAAAACCAGCAGTCTTCACGGATGCCAAGCCACACAATCAATTCCAGTAGTCTTCACAGGATGCCAAGCCGTCACGATCAATGACAGAACACCTTCTTGTGCAGATATTGATCAGACGATGAATGCGTAGTATAATCTCCTCTTTGAATCTCTTTCAAGAAAGATCACCACCGTCTTCTTGGAGAATACTATGAAAATGTCAGTTTTTCAAAAGTCTTCTTAACAGACTCATGTTAAGTCTACTTATAGATTTCTGTTAGTCAGATGATTTCTCAGTCGAATACGCTACTAATTCAGTCGACTGGATTATGACAGTTATAACAGATCAATCAACATAGCAACTTTCAGTCAACCAAAAACAAACCACATTTAATATAGTTGACTAAGTCACCAATGCTCAATTTTCAAAACTATAGCTGTTAGAGTGCAAGAGCATAACAAAATTCCAAATCTCGATACAGTCGAATGTGTAGCACACATATTCGACTATTAACATGTAAAACATTTTTAAATTCTTTTGTTCTCAAAATAACACATAGCACTAGTTCTCAAAGTCTGTACAAAGATTTTAGCAAAGTCGAATCCATTAGTAATGTAGTCGACTGTACTATTACTTTGTCGCACAAGAATAAGTTCATAAAAGTGCTTGTGATTTTCAGCTTTAAAACATGTGCAGTAAAACATATGAAATGATGCATAGCACATAGCACATACAACATGTAAACACGTTCCAGATATATATCAATCAATCAACACAGGAACATGTAACACAATACATAAAAATGTTGAACAAATATCACAATCAATCATCATAAGAACATGTAATGCAGCAACATCATGTGCTTGTTATTAAGCAATGTGTTGTCATCATCAAAAACCAGATTGATATAGAAATTGTGTTGTCAACAATCTCAACAAAAGGGCGGTGAGCGCCATTTTGCTGTCAGAATTTCTCCCTAGGCGCCCTAGGAGGGGGGCTGAGCCCAGAAAGGAGGATGAGCGCCATTCTTCACGCAGCCCTTGTGCAACCCTTGCGCTTGGGCGCCCCAGAAAAGGGGGGCAGAGTGCGACTTTTGCTGACATGACACCTTAGACCTATTTAAAGCTTCCATGCAACGAGGGTGCCATCTTCTTGATGGCTGAAGCTCTAAAACACAATTTTGGACCTTTGGGAGCTAGTTTTGAGTAGTGGGAACTCTCCATTCTTCTTCCTTGGGTCTCCATCTCTTCCTCCTTGGGTCTCCATCTCTTCCATTTTCTTCCACTGTAAGCTCAAGCTCTCCATGGTTAATGATGTAACTATGAAAATTTCTTGTAAATGCACTTGTGTGTAATGAAATTAAGCTTCTTTCATTTATTGTGAGTGTTTATTTCCTTCTCTTAACGCTTGTTGTGACTTGATCCACCATAGCATGATTCTTTGGTTTGTTAGATATTGGGAAATATTGTGTGAACCTTGAACTGGACTAAACACCTGAAGGAAATTGTGTCTAGGGATAGAGCTTGGACCTTTAGTTGTCTTAAATGCAGATGAACCTGTTAGGTTACCAAGGGATTGGAATTTAATGAGTGAATCTAGGCTCTCTACCAAGGATTGAGTTTGAGTAACTTAGTAGGTTGACATGAGCAATTAAATGAAGAAGTAGTAATGTGCATTTGCATGAGAGTGTAGTAGGTAAAATCATTCTCCAACATCTCCATTCCATATCATCTCTAATCATTTCATTTCCAAGTGTTTTAACCCTAAGAAGTTCAATCTATCACTTATGCATTATGTTTATTTTCATTGCATTGAATTCACATTAAATGGAATAATTCTTTAGTCTAAATTAGTTAGATAATTATACGATTGTAAAGTGTCATACGAGTCTCTTGGGATACGATATTCGGTCTTACCGGTTTATTACTTAAAACAATTTGGTACGCTTGTCAATGAGTTAACAAGTTTTTGGCACCGTTGCCAGGGACTTGGTATTAACACTTTACTTTTGTGTGATTTTTAACAAATTAGGCTTTATTCTTATATTCTTTTTACTATGTATAAATTTTGTTTTTATTATTTTAGGCTAACTTGGTGCTCTAGTACTATTGTCTCTAGTGTATGCAGGGCACAATCCATACTAGGAGCACAACATCTTCTGAACCTCTTCTTTTAGATCCTGAAGTTGAGAAGATAGCCCGAAGAAACAATAGCAGAAAAAGAAGAGAGAACAGGGCTTCAAGAGAAACTTCTCCCATTCCTGTGATTCTTCAGCAATTCGTCTTTCCTACATCTGATTAGGAAGTGGAGGATAGGGCTGATAATTAGAATGGTAATGGAGATGGGCAAGCTAGACGCACCCTGGAGGACTATTCTACTTTCTCAGGACCACTCCACTTTAATAGCATTGCTTGACCATGGGTTAATGCTAAAAATATGGAGATGAAGCCTGCTCTTATCCACCTATTGCAGAGTAATCAGTTTCATGGTCTATCGCATGAGAGTCCATTTAATCACATAACCAGTTTCTTGGAGATATGTGATAATGCTCAAAAACCGTTATTTTCATACTTAAATTTGACATCAAACACACCCTTTATGACATAGAATTAGCTTGAAATCATCCAATTTGGTTAAGTTAGAGAATAAGAGAGTCAAAGTTGGTTTTCTTGGTTTTATGCTTGGTTTTACCATTATTTGGCAGGATTTATCAGGAATTGAATGAAGGAAGTTGAAGAAGATAAGAGTTGGACTTAAGAGAAGGGGAAAAAGTGAAGAGAAGAAGGGTCGCAGTTACTGTCGGGCAATGATACCACCGTCGGGCGGTGTACTCCTTAAAGAATTCTTTGCCAGACATTTAAAAGGGCACCGTTGGGGGCTGGGTCAAACTGCCGCGCTCAACGCCGGGCGGTGGAACCTTCAGAAGAACTCTCTAGACAACGTTGGGCGGCAGCGCTGAGGGGTGAGGACACGTGTTGTACAGATCGCTGGGCCTGGGCCAAATTTCTATTATTTTTATGAGTTATAAATAGAATTGCACGACCCAGAAGGGGTATCTTTTGGCAGAAAGGACGCAGAAACACTCTCTTCACTCCTTGGAGGCGGATTTTGGATGCAGTAGCTCCAATCTATCAAATCTAGGGTTTATATTTTCACTTTTTGCATTATTTTCATCTAGTTTCACCATGATTATGGTGAACTAAATCTCTATTATTGTTGGGGACTTGATGTAATCCTTTGAAACTATCATATATTGAATTGTTGCTTTATTCATATGTTTTTATTCATTAATTGTTAGAGTTTTTCCTCCATTATCTTTGCATGCTTTGTTTAAGACATTATTCCATAGCATAATCTTTGATTATATCTTTAGGGACACATATAGATAGATCTAGACATGGGGAAATTCTCTTGGTAGCAATATTACCTAAACATAGGGATATGAGGACCGATTTCCTTAAGCTTCTATGCGAATTATGTAATGCATGATTAATTGCTAGGGAGACTAGACATAGTAAACTAGTAATTAGGAGTAGTCTCTTTTCACCAAGACATTTGGGATTAGGGTAAATTAGAAAGTGACATATTAATGAAAAAGTCGATTTCTTAAATATTTGAGAGTGGATAGGATGAAATCATAAACCCCAACAACATAATTCATTCATACATCATTCACCCGCGTTATCTTTTGGTCAATTGATCAAAACCTTTGCATGCATATTTAATTTTCATTTTTGCATTATAAAACCCTAATTTTTGTTATTCAAGTCTTAAATAATCAAGAAATCACATGAAATTCTAGGCCTATGAGTCTCTAGGGAAATGATACTTGGACTTACCGTGTATTATTACTTGATACGATTTGGTATACTTGCCAGAGAATTAACAAGTTTTTGGCGCCGTTGTCGGGGACTCGTGGTTTAACTATTCTAGTAGTGTGATTATTGATTACCTTTGACTTGATTTTTTTTTATGTTTGTTTTTTTTGTTATTTTTGTTCTAATAAATGTTTTCTAGAGTTTTGTGCCTAAGGTTTGCAGGATGCAATGTGGACAAGAATTTGACTATATGGGCACTCAATTCTATCAAGATGATCTCAACCATTGGAGGGAACCTCATTCATGCATTGGTGTACGCCAATTTGGGCCAACTGCTGTACAATTTCAGAAATTGGTACAACAACAATGGCAACAACAACTCTCTCCATCAGAAAGACCTGAAGTGACATTCCAACAAGTTATGCAAAGTTCCATCTCCCGTATAGAACGCATGGAAGCAAGTTGTAAGAGGATGGAGATAGAATTGGGTTGCATAATTGAGCCTCAGGATGATTCTAGGGTTAATACTGAAGTTAACCCTAGGGATGAATGTCAAGCCACTATCTCTGAAAGTGATAATGTTGTTGATGAGAAAAACATAGAGAGATAGGAGAAGGAGATAGAGGACAAAAAGATAGAGAGAGATGATGGGAAGATAGAGGAAGAAAAGATAGAGAGAGATGAGGAAAAGATAGAGGAGGAGCAAACAAAAAGGTTGAGTGAGGAAGAAGAAGATGATGAGAAAGAAAAAGAAGTGGTTGAGAGAAAAAAAAAAAAAAGAAAATGTGCGAAAATAAAGAAGAAAGCAAGAAAAAAGAAAAAAGAGAAAGTTGAGGGAGAAGGAGAATAAGAAAAAGAGGATGAGAGGAAAAAAGAAAAGATCATATGAAAAACCTCTTCCTCATCCAAAGAAGTATCATAGGAAGGAAAAAAAATTTATGTGCTTTATGGAGATCTTCAAGAAATTGGAGATTAAAGTTCCTATGATGGAGACATGGAAACAGGTACTTGGTTTTATCAACTGTCTCAAGAAATTCAATAGAAAGAAGAAAATGAAAAGAATATCAAGCAAGGAGAATGTCAACACTTACTGATGGGTGTTTGAGCTTTACTGGGTCAAGCTAATAACGTTAAAAGAGTGCTTGCTGGTAGGCACCCCATTGACTTATGAACATAAAATTATTTATTGTTGGTTTTGTAATTTTGGATTTGGTTAAACATTGTTTATTGGGTAGCATCTACTGAGGGATTCTAGAAAAATTAGTGTATCTATTAAGGGTACAAGAAGGTACACCTACTGATCGGTGTTGTTAAGTTTTTCACTTACTGATAAGTGCTAGAAAGGTTTAGGTTAGGCTCGTGACGTTAAACAAGCGCTACTTGGGAGGCAACCCAATTGATTGATGTTTGTTGCATGTTAATTCTGTTTTAGTTGCATTTAGGGCTTAATTGTTGCATAAGAGAGTAAAGTGAGTGGGAATTACATGAAAATAAAATTTTGAAAGTTGAAATTGAAAGTTACAAGGCCTAAGACGCTTACAGCAAAGCAAAACGGGGAAGAGTTATCTCACGCACACCGCTGGGCGGTGGCGTCGCTGAGGGGTAAACTAATTGGGCTTAGTGTTTTTGGCCCATTCCATGTTTTTAATACCCCTTAGGGCTCTCCCAAGCGGTCTTTTGCAGATCCTTAGCCTCTCTTTCACTTTCAAACACTCTTTCGAGCCCTCCCATCACTTCTCCTATTACCCCTTCTCTTGAAAACCCATTCTTCATCAATTTGAACCCATTCCACCATCAAAGTTTGGGGTTTCTTGAGGGCACTGCATTTGGACGTCATTCATCATCAAATTAGAAGCATTTTGCACTCATCAAAGGTTTCTCCACCTAAGTAAGTCATATATTTGGTTTATAGGGTTTCGAATTCATGAAATTGGTGAAAATATGTGTAGAAGCTTGAGATGTTAGGGATTTTAATTTTATGCATGATTTGTTGAAATTGAATCTGTTTGAACCGATTAAAATGTGTGAATAAAGTCTGGAATGATGTAATTTGCATGGGTGGAGAATAGAAGCATGTAAGAAGGATTTTGAAAAACTGTCGTCGCCACCGTTGGGCAGTGATACCACCGCCGGGCAGTGGCCTGGCAGATTGATTGCTTATGTTTTTTTAGTGTACAGGTGGTGCTGGGGGTCTTGTTTAGCCCTGAGCGCTGATTAGTGATGTTACTGGACATGTTTTGATGGTTGCTAACGCTTAAAGTGTTTTGCTTTGGTCTAGTAAATTATGTTTGATGCAGGAATAACTTCCTCATCAGGAAAGAGGGTGAAGACGTAGGAAATAAGAGGAGAGAACCAGATATGTTCTATTCTGACAGGTTCCTTCACAAGAGGCATGCACATCATTATAGAATTGTCCAGGAGAGGCGGTTATTGATGGAGAGGAAAGAAAGTTGGATTCCAGACTTCGCTCCTTAGTTTGGGCAGGAGCTTGAGGGAAGAAATTGGGAGAGATTGGCTACGTACCGTGCTCCTGCCAACATAGCAGTGGTGAAGGAGTTCTACACGAATTACAAACCACTAGAGAATTCTCACTTCATGGATTATATGAGTTATATGCGTGGCAAAGTTATCAGATATGATCTTGAGACTATTAACAGGTTCCTGAACACTGCATGGGAATGTGAATAATGCCAGTATGAATTGAATGTTAGAGAAGGCACAAATTTTGAGGATATGGAGAGAGTGCTTTGTGTGCTTGGAGGGCAGTTTTACAGGAACCCTAGTGGAGATGCAATTCATATAAAGAGGGTCAATTTGACACCACTGACTCAGTACTGGATGGCATTCACTCATGGAAATGTGACACCGTGCTCTCATATTTCAGATATCAATATCAAAATGGTTATGTTCATTTACGATGTGTTGAAAGGAATGAACATTAACATTGGCCAGGTGATTGTAGATGCGATCTAACAATGTGCAGTCACCACTAGCAATAAGGCACACCGTTGGGACATCCTTCACTGATCACACAATTATGCCATGTAGTTGGGGTGGACACATCTTTTCCACCTTTTGAGCGCCCCAAAAAGACCATTGATGAGGCCTACTATAGGCAGTTTTGTGGAGGAGTTGAGGAAGGCCAGGGAGCACCTTAGAGACGCTCTAGGAGGAGAGTTTCACCACATGTTCAGGAAGATGCACATGATGTTGAGTCATTCCAAATGAGGGACATGAATATGTCCCTGGAAGAGTCCAGATTAGAGTCTATTCGTAGGGGACAGATTGCTACAACTGAGATGATTATGGGCTTGTATGACACTTCTCCTACACATAGATGGACTATGGACGAGTTCAAAAATGTAATGGCTTGGCTAGAACAAGCGCAGGGCAGTAGATCTGGAGCAGCTAAAGCTCCGGCCATGGATGAGGATGTTGAGGAGGACGATGATGATGATGATTTTAAGGATGCTGAGGATGGAGATGAGGACTCCGATAACAGCATGGGTTGAGGAGTTTACATAGCATCTACTAATGGATGTTGTTTGCATGGAACAAGATTTTTCTTATCTTTTTTTTTTATTAAGTAGTATAGCATTTGCTTCTATTGAGTAGTACAGGGTTAATTTACTTGGTCTAAAACTCTTCTGATATGATGGTTTGACTGTTTGATGATTGCATGAGATGAGTTGCTTGATAATGCTTGATATTGAATGATGATTGAGATTGCCATATTTTGATATACAGGTGGAGTGTTCACTAGCTATGTGAACAGATGCATAATGATATTATGATTGTGATTATGATGCTAAACAGGGTGTGATTTTGAGAATTGTGGAATGTTGATAGAAGCTTATATGAGAGGTTTTGAGCTCCAGGGTTTTTGACGATGTGATTGTTATCTACTTGAAAGCATGAATGATATTGCCCAAGTTTCATGATTGATTGAATTCCATGTATGTGTCATATGATCAAGGCCATTGTTGTGGAGTAAACTCTTTCTTAGCCAACCAAAAGTTTTCGTCCCAATCAAGAAGAATACAATGTGTTCTACCCTGTTTGAACCTAAGCCTTAAACAATATGTGAATCCCTTTTTTGAAAAATCTTTACCTTGAGTTAAGTTGAGAATTATTGTGTGGTATTGATAAAGGTTTAAGTTTGGGGTTGTTGGGAAACTAAAACAGAAAGATAAGCATTGAGCTAATGTGTTGAGTAAAGCATGAAAAACATGAAAAAGATAGAAAAGATATAAAATATGGCATGAAAAGAAAAGCTCAATGCAAAAGAAAAGGGAAAGCTGGGGATGAGTGAGATTGGAAAAAAAAGTTTTTGTTTGAATATGAATGTTTGAATAACTCTCTTAACTCAAGAATTTTGTGATCTAGAAAAACCAATCTTTCTTGTTAGCCCAAGCCACATTATAAGCCTTGAAAAGTCCTTGTGAAGACATGTGTGTGTGATGATGATTGATTGTGGTAAATGAAAGGCAATTTTGTTCTATGTGACATGTGGATAGTGGAGAGAAGGAGCGAACCTTTGAAACACTTGAGTGAGTGAGTGAAACACCATGCCTAGTGAGGAATGATTTCATGAATCTTCGATTTTATCTGTGCTTAGCTGATTGGTCATTCATGAGAATAACATCTGTTTGAGATTATATGATTGTGGGAACACTGTAATAAGTTGATATGAAGCATGTGTGCATCTTGATTAAATTCTATTGATAAGTTGAGTTGAGTGATGACTTGTCTTGGAGCATTCGTTTTGGAATGAGTTAAAACCATTGTGATTATTTTTGGAGGATTAAGTTACATTTTGTTTGCTTGAGGACAAGCAAAGTTTTAAGCTTAGGGTTGTGATAACGGTTCAAAAACCGTTATTTTCATACTTAAATTTAACACCAAAGGCACCCTTTATGACTTAGAATTAACTTGAAATCATGCAATTTGGTTAAGTTAGAGAATAAGAGAGCCAAAGTTGATTTTCTTCGTTTTATGCTTGGTTTTACCATGATTTGGCAGGATTTATCAGGAATTGAATGAAAGAAGTTGAAGAAGATAGGAAGTGGACTTAAGAGAAGGGGAAAAGTGAAGAGAAGAAGGGTCGCAGTTACTGTCGGGAAGTGATACCATCGGCGGGCGGTGTACTCCTTAAAGAATTCTCTGCCAGACGCTTAAAGGGCACCGCTGGGGGGTAAGTCAAAGTGTCGCGTTCACCACCGGGCGGTAATAACACCGCCGGGCGGTGGAACCTTCAGAAGAACTCTTTGGACAATGCTAGGCGGCAACGCTGAGGGGTGAGGACACGTGCCGTACAGACCGCTGGGCGGTGGACTATTGGGCCTGGGCTAAATTTTTGTTAATTTTCTGAGTTATAAATAGAATTGGATGACCTAGAAGGGGTATCTTTTGGCAGAAAGGACGCATAAACACTCTCTTCACTCCTTGGAGGCAGATTTTGGATGCGAGAGCTCCAATCTATCAAATCTAGGGTTTATATTTTCATTTTTTCCATTATTTTCATCTAGTTTCATCATGATTAAGGTGAACTAAATCTCCATTATTTTTGGGGACTTGATGTAATCCTTTGAAACTCTCATATATTGAATTGGTGCTTTCTTCATATGCTTTTATTCATTAATTGTTAGAGTTTTTCCTTCATTATCTTTGCATGCTTTGTTTAAGACATTATTCAATAGCATAATATTTGATTATATCTTTATGGACACATATAGATAGATCTAGACATGGGGAAATTCTCTTGGTAGCAATATTACCTAGACATAGGGGTAGGAGGACCGATTGCCTTAAGCTTCTGTGCGAATTATGTAATGCATGATTAATTGCTAGGGAGACTAGACATAGTAAACTAGTAATTAGGAGTAGTCTCTTTTCACCAAGACATTTGGGATTAGGGTAAATTAGAAAGTGACATTAACATTAATGAAAAAGTTAAATCCTTATATATATGAGAGTGGATAGGATGAAATCATAAACCCCAATAACATAATTCATTCACACATCATTTACCTGCATTATCTTTTGGTCAATTGATCAAAACCTTTGCATGCATATTTAATTTTCGTTTTTGCATTATAAAACCCTAATTTTTGTTATTCAAGTCTTAAATAAACAAGAAATCACATGAAAGTGTAGGCCTATGAGTCTCTAGGGAAACGATACTCGGACTTACTGTTTATTATTACTTGATATGATTCGACACACTTGCCGGACAATTAACAATATGCAACACTATGAAGATCCATGATGTACCTGATGAAGCTATAAGGCTCAGCCTGTTTCCATTGTCATTGCGAGGCAACACCAAGGCATGGCTCAATTCCTTTTCTAAAAATAGCTTCACTACATGGGAGGATGTGGTGGCCAAATTCTGCAAACAATACTTCCTGCAGTCCAAAGTCAACAAGGGGAATCAGGAAGTCTCATCTTTTCAGCAAGATGTTAGTGAGACTTTGAGCCAAGCTTGGGATAGATTCAATGGGCTATTAAGGAAGACACCCACTCATGGGTTTGATGAACCTATAGTCCTAAATATGTTTTTGGGAGGATTGAGATCCTAAACCAAATGGATGTTGGATGCCTCAGTTGGAGGAAACATCCGATGGAAGAACCAGAAGAAACCCATGAGCTAATTGAAAAGATGACTGCAAATGATAGTGAATTGCAGAATGAAAGGGCTCAACAAAAAGGTGTTTTTCAACTCTAATCTCAGGACGCCTTGTTAGCTCGAAACAAGATAATGACCCAACAGCTTGAAGCTCTCATGAACAAACTCTATCAGTTGCCGAAAGAGCTCTAAAATGTGTCACATGCCCAACATGAAGGGTGTGAGTTATGTGGTGGAGAACACACAAATGGTCAGTGTACTATGCAGGCCAATACCCAAGAAAATGTAAACTACATGGGTAATCAAAACCAGCAAAGTAACTACAACCAAGGGTGGAGACCGCACCCAGGCATGGGCCAAGGACAAGTTGGGCCATCAAACAGACCACCACAACAACAATACCAACCACACCCTTCTCTATTAGAAAAAACCTCTAAGTTGGAGGACACTCTCCAAAAATTCATGCAAGTTTCCATATCCAATCACAAAAACACCGAAGCTCCTATCAGGAACTTGGAGATCCAAATGGGTCAACTAGCCAAAAAGCTAGAGGAGAAGTCCGAGAAGAGTTTTGGAGCCAACACTGAGGCTAATCCAAAGGAAGAATGCAAAGATATCACTACTAGAAGTGGTAAGGTTTTAGCTAAGAGAGAGAGGGAGGAAAAAGAAAAGAAAGCTAAGGAGATGGAAAAAGTGAGTGGAGAGAAAAATAATGTAAAAGAGAATTATGAGAGAAAAATAGAGGATGAGAGTGAAAAAGAATAGAGTGCTAGAGGAAAGAAAAAGGAAGAAGAGGGGGATGAGAGAAGAAAATGAAAAGAAATTGAGAAGCCACTTCCTTACCCTAAAGTCTACTCAAGAAAGGAGAAAGAGAAGCAATTTGGGCGCTTCATGGATGTCTTCAAGAAATTGGAGATCAATATGTCTTTGACCGAAGCACTGCAACAAATTCCCTCTTATGCAAAACACTTGAAACAATTTCTCAATAACAAGAAGAAGTATTTAGAGGAAGGAACAATTGAAGTACAAGGGAATTGCAGTGCCATTATACAGAAGACTCTACCTCTAAAATTCAAAGATATGGGGAGTTTCACCATCCCTTGCACCATTGGGAATCATGAGAAAGGGAAGACTCTCGTTAACTTAGGGGCTAGTATCAATCTGATGCCCCTGTCTATGCTCCAGAAGATTAGTGGTCTGGAGGTCAAGTCTACAAGAATGATCTTGCAAATGGCAGATAGAGGATGTGGTGGTTAAAATTGATAAGCTATAATTCCCGGTGGAATTTATAGTTATGGAAATGGGGGAAGATGCAGAAATTCCCCTCATTCTTGGAAGACCTTTTATGAAGACGACCAAGGTTGTCATTCATGTTGATAAGGGAACTATGCAATTCAAAGACGAAGATGATGAGGTAACTTTCAATGTCTTCGAAGCCGGACAACAAAATCAAGAAGAACAGACTAGTCCTAAAGCTAAGGATGAAGTTCTATCAGTGATTAGTCTAATAGGGCAAGCTTCCAACGTGGTCAACAAGAGGATTAATTGTTTCTCTCCAAAAGTGAAGGAGGAGGATGGAGATAAAGAAGAGAAACTTGTTCATCAACACTCTATTGTGGAAAGTGATGAACCCAATATGGCTGATAATTTCTCATGAATGACCATTAACTCCGATCGGTATATTTCATATAGTACACTAACAATCCTAAAAACGACATATAAAAATATAGGAGAAAATTTATTTATTTATTATGATTATGTTGTTGTCATGATTAAAAATGGTTGGATTTTTTTTTTGTTTTTTTAAGGAGAAAATATATTTTTGCAATTTATATGAAATATAAGAAAACATTTAACTGATGTACGAGGAATTTGAACTTTTGTTTTGTGGTATGTAAAAAAAAAAATGATTCATAATAATAAAATAGATTGATGTTAGATAAATTAAGAGAGGAAACACAATTTTGATAAAAAAAATATATGTACGACTATTGAGGATGATAATTATCTAATAATGATATTTCTTAAAATTATTCAAATGGTTATTTGGATTACATGGTGTACAAATTCTTTGAATGAAATGAATATATTATGATTTTGATACATAAAATTATATATATGGTTCAATTTATTAATATTTGATTACAATATGGCTAAATTTTTATTAGGTATGAAATCATCTGATATATTTTAAGTGAGATTATTATTTGGTTAGGTATAAAAGAACGTGGAGTAAGAGGTGGTAAAAATTTGTTAATGTGTAGTTTTATAAGAAAATTTATTTGGAGAGGAAAATATATGTGAAATATGCAATAAATTTGATTATTATATCTTTTAATTATTACATGCAGAACTATCTAGTATTTTGAAATAAGAAATTAATTATAGTTCATTTTAAGGAAATGATTATGTATATTACATATTTGGTTTTACTGTATTAGTTTTGTATTGTGAAAAAAAAATTACTTTTTATTTATTAGATTTAATTTTGTTTTTGTTGTACTATTGTTGTTGATGTGAATTATTGTTGTTTTTAATGTAAATGATTATTGTTGTTAGCTGAATTATTGTGGCTGTTAATGTAAACTATTGTTGTGGTTAATATATATTAGTTTGTTGTGACTCATATATTAGATTGTTGTGGTTAATAAATATTATATATGGAATATTAAGAGGTGATATTTTAAGTATCAATTTCCATTATTAAAGAGAGTTTATAAATTCTATGTGATAAGAGTGTTGTTTGCAACTTTTGAGAAGTATTATCACAAAGATATCTTAAGGGGCTGTATAAAAGATCCTTAATAATAAGAAGAAATTTGAATGAAATCTCTCAAATTTGTTTTGGTTCGTGGAGGTGAAGTTAATGGTGTTTCAAATTTTGTTTCTCCAACTCCTATTTTTGAAGTTACATGCAGCAGTTACTTTGGTGTTAGCAAATATTCAACAATTTATCAATAAATTCATAGCCAACAAACTGTAATACCTTAAATCTGTATTTATAGATTTTGGAATGAGCTTTTTATTAATGCTAGCCAAATTACAGTCCAACTAATAATGATGGTGTTTTGACTTAAGATAATCACCATTAATCCTAATTCTTGTTTAAGGTTGGTAGCTCGGTTTGTGCTACTTAACTAACCGGTTTGTTAGGTGTTTCTAAATGATATTTTGAACTGACCGAACGGTCATACAGTATAAAATTTAATACAACATTTTATTTCAAGTCTTAGTTTTATTTTTAAAAAAAATTGATAAAAGAGTTAATTAGTTTATTAAATAGTCATGTTGATTGAAAATTTATTATAAGATGATTTTATTTAATAGTTATATTTGTTGTGTTTGATTTCAAATTTACCTTTATTTTTGTTATAAAGAATGAATACAATCAAATGTGTCCTATGAGAATTAATCCTGGTTGTGCTCTATATTGCATATTTTAGAGAAAACATGGAATATTTGATTTCAAGAATAACATTGAAAATCATATATGCATGTGTATCATGCAAGATATGTATGCATATTGATACGAATGAAGCATGAGTTTTATGTACATTACACATATGTTTGATGTTTTGAACACTCTAATTAATCACGTAATCAACAAAAGTCGTGTCTAATAATATTATTAAAAGAGTAAACATTTTCTGGATAAGGATTGGATAAAAATATTTGATCATTTGTGAGTATAAATTGTAAATCCTCAATCCTTTTATGAAAATGATCTCATATGAAGTGATGTTCAATTTCTATGCATTTATGCTAGAGCTGTCAAAACGGGTAACCCGGCTCGACCTGGCCCGGCCCACCACGGGTTGGACATTTAGTGAACCAACCCAACCCGGCTCATTTATTAGCGAGCCAGAAAAATTCTAACCCGGTTCGACCCACCACGGGTTGGTGGGTAAACGGGTTGGCTCACTGGCCCACTTAATTACAATTTTTTTAAATAAAAAAAAATTACAAACTTTCTATAATTCAAATCTAAACAAATTTCACTCTTTAAATTTCACTCCCAACATGGATGTTTAATTAATTTTGAAAATATGGAACTTAAATAATTTTTTCAAGAAAAAAATAATAATAAATATTTGTTTATAAAATTAAAATTAAATTTTAATAAAATAAAATTAGGTAAGCGGGTTGGTGGGTCAACCCGGTCCACCACGGGTTCAACCCGCATGAGCCGGGTTTAAATGAGCTGGGTTGAAATCTGACCCGCATAAAAAAAATACAATTTTTTTAAACCCAACCCGGCCCAAACCCGTGACGGGCCGAGTTGGCTCGCGGATTGTGACCCATTTTGACAGCTCTAATTTATGCCAAGATTGAAATATGATTCTCCGATAGATAGACTAGTGGTTGCACTATTGTCACACAAGATAGGAATACTTACCTCATAAGTGCTCCTTTGTTAAATAATCTACTAGGTCTTATTAGAATGCTAATATTGTGGTTTTTGTTTTTGATATCCTATCTAACCAATTGTAGTGATCTTTTCATGTTGATACCTTTTGAATATAATTATTCCTTATTTCTTTTTACTCAAATTTTGGAATATAGATTTTTTTTTTTATGTGACGTGAATATCCACTTTTTATGTACCAAGGTTAGGATCTTACAATCATAAACATATTTATTTTATTTTTGGGTATCCATATAAATTTGGTTTCTCTTTTGTTAGTAGGTCTTTATGGTTCCTTTTAGAAATACCACTAGCCAATGCAATATTAAAAGACTTAATAAACAATGCAGTGATAGATGATGGTAATGAAAAATGTAGTGACTAATGATGCACAAATATTATTATTTGAGAGCCCTTATATCGTGAATTTATCAAGTGGCTTCCTTGGTCTTATTAGAAGGTTAAGATATTTACCATATAAATTATTAGGACAAGATTTTGTGAAGGAATCATTTTTATGTACTTTTGTTGTATTGGTGACAAGGATTGACTATATAAACTTTGATTTTGACCCCTTCAAAATTATTGGTCAAGATTCATCATATATAAGAAGTACTTAGTACATTTAAGGCTTAATTACACTTTGATCCTCTAATTTGTTTGGAAAATTCAAAAATACCTGTGATACCTATTTAGTATAATTAAATTCTCTAGTTTTTAAAAATATTCCTTAAGTTCTTTTTGTTAGGTTACCGTTAAGGCTATGTTCGTACATGTTTAGTGTCAATTTGTAGTATTTTTAATATCTTTATTTATTTTTTATTTTTTCAATTTTTTTAAGAGAAAAAATTGCCATGGTCAAGCCATTGTCGTGTCACGTGGTAGTGATAGTGCCATGTGATAGTGATAGTGACACATGATAGTAGTAGTGTCATATGACAGTATCTTATATTCAATTTAGTCCTTATATATAAAATTTTGACTTAATTGTCTTTTTTTTTAATTTAGCAATTTTGTCCTTATCTAAAATGAGACTAAATTAGTAATTGAACTTAATTACAATTTATATGTACATAATAATTTATATTTTAAAATAGTTCATCTAAATATTAAAATTAATTTTATTTTATACATTTTTAATTGCAACAAAAAATCCCTATTTTAAACTTATATTTTTATTAAAATACTAAAAATGTAAATACAATATGACACTTGTAATTTTTAAACTTTTATATTTGAAATAATTTTAAAAAAAAAATATATTTTCCTTTGTTAAAATAGGTTTTATTTTTTTTTCTAATAAAACTAAACTATATAAAATAGCATTAATTTCAATATTTAGGTAGAATAATTTGATGTATATTTAAAAAATTTATTCTATTATCATGTATGTATAAGTTGTAATTAAGGTTAATTACTAATTTGGTCTCATTTTAGATAGGGATAAAATTGCTCAATTTAAAAAATAAAGACTAAATTGAGTCAAAATTTTAAATATAGAGACTAAATTAAATATAAGATACTATCATGTGACATTGAGACTGATAATGACATTGTCACATAACATTGCAACTGCCAAGTAACACCATAATGATTTAACATGTTGCCAAACAAATGACAATTTTTTTAAAACAAAAATAGAAAAAAAAAATATGAAAAATAAAAATATTTTGAGCTGACATATGACATATACAAAAATGAGTTATCGATAATCTAACGAAAATGACCTAATTGGACCATTGTTAAAAAGTAGAGAACTTAATTACACTAAATAAAAATTATGAGTCTTTCTTAATTTTTCAAACAAATTATAGGACAAAAGTATAATTAAGCATAAATTGTTTAGTAAAATCAATTATAATATACATAACAAAAAATTATATCATTTATGTCAAGTTATATTGTAGTATAGAAGGTAGTCGGCCGGTCAGGAACACTGTTTAGTGGGAGGCGGAGGTCGGTCGGTGAAGCTGAGGGAGTTTGGTTGAAATGTTGACAACAAAAGAACATTAAAGGGAGCGTTAAATGACCTTAATGGGTGAATATTGCATAAGGAGAAACAGAATATATGATATTAATAAGCAGTTAATGCTAATTACTAAGAATGATGCCTATAAATATAATGTTAATGACCAGGTAAAGATACTTTTTTCCAGTAACATACAGACCTCCTTGAGATCGATCTGACTTAAGTGTCAGAGTGTTTCTTGCAGGTCATAACCGGTCGGTGTTGTAGAAGAAACTCTCAACAGAAGGCGGAGTTTTGGCGAATCGAAGGGAAGATTGGAGTGTCAACAGCCTCAGAATTGGAGTGTTGACAGTCTCGGATCCTACAACTGAAACATTTGGCGCCCACCGTGGGGCCCGAGAGTGTGTGAACAACCCAAGTGAGATCACAATGGCAGGAGAGCTTCAGTTGCAATTGTTGCAGGAGATACAGAGGCAGATTCAGGAGATGAGGCAGAGATGACAGCTATGAAGGCCGAACGGGGCGATGGGTTAAGAGGGTAGACTGCGCAGTCGGTGAATAATGAAGTTATTTATATGGAGAATGAAGGGGAGAGCAGTCATGCAGCCGATGGAAACGGAGCACGGGGGGTAACTAATGCATCAAGGCGTAATGCACAGGGTAGGGAAAATGTGGAGAATCTAGTCGGACATGATGCCGATAATCAAGTTGGTCACAATGCAGAAAATCAGAATCGGAACCTAAACAATGACCAGGGTCGGGTGAATCACTTAATGCTTATTGAGCGCCTGATCAGGCGGAGGGACTTCATTCGTTCATTGCGGTTGTCATGAGGGTACCCATGCCGGAGAATAAAGTGCTTCCAGTGATGGAAAAATATGGAGGTTTAACAGATCCTGTACAGAGTTTTTTCTTTGTCGCTGAAGGATGAGGCATTAGACTGGTTTCATTCACTAGAGCCCAAGACAATAGATGGGTTCGCTACATTGAGACAGTTGTTTAGCCAACAATATGCATCTAACAGAACACAGGGTTTGACGTATACGACTTTAGTAAGAATGAAGCAGGGGAGAAAGGAGACCCTTAAGATGTTTACGGGGGAATGGGTGGATACAAGAGGCTATGTTGACCTCAAGATGAGCTTGGGAACTGAGAAAAACGTTAAGGAAATTAAAGTAAGATTTTTGTTAGTGGAAGCCAATACCTCATAAAATGTTTTGCTTGGACGATCGTGTTTAAATGCCTTTGGGGCTATTGTATCTACTCCTCATTTGACATTGAAGTATCCATCTGAGGATGGAAAGGTATGTGCTATTTGGGCAGATCAGAAGATGGCTGATGAATGTTATGCTGCGGGATTAAAGGTAAAGCCTTTGGTTGCTAAGCCGCTTGAGGCTCGATCGGAGGTAGCTATGACCGAATTGGATCCTAGAACGAACACGGAGGATCGGGTGGAACCATTAGGGGAGGTGCATCCTTTCCTTTTAGGGAAGGAAGATCAAGTAATTATGATAGGACGAAGCTTGACTGACGTTCAGGCTTAGGAGGTCGGTAGGGTGTTGACTAAGAATAAAGATTTATTTGCATGGACTATGGTGGACATGCCTGGAATTCACCCTAATGTGATTTCTCATAAGCTATCCTTGTTTAAGGATGCACGACCGGTCTCACAAAAGAAGAGAAGGTTAGGAGCAAAAAAAAGAAGAGTAGTGGAGGAGGAGGTTTATAAGTTATTGGAAGCCGATTTTATTAGAGAAATAAAATACACCACTTGGTTAGCCAATGTGGTGATGGTAAAGAAGTCTAACGGCAAGTAGAGGATGTGCACGAATTTCACTGATCTGAACAAAGCATGTCCAAAGGATACATACCCTCTTCCCAGTATTGACGGGTTGGCAGATGAAGTTTCAGGGTATGAGGTTCTTAGTTTTTTGGATGCGTATTCAGGGTATAACCAAATCCCTATGTACCGTCCGGACAGTGAAAAGACCGCTTTTATAACTGAGCAGTCTAACTATTGTTATGTTGTGATGTCGTTCAGCCTAAAGAATGCGGGGGCTACCTATCAACGGCTAATGGACAAAGTGTTCCAACAGCAGATTGGAAAGTGTATGGAAGTGTATGTGGATGATATGGTGGTGAGAAGCCGATCGGTTAAGGACCATGTGAAGGATTTGGAGGAGGTGTTTGGGCAAGTGCGCAAGTTTGAAATGTGCTTAAATCCATCGAAGTGTACTTTTGGAGTCCAGGCTGGAAATTTTTAGGTTTCATGTTAACCGCTCGGGGCATAGAAGCAAATCCTGATAAGTGCAGAGCAGTGTTGGAAATGAGGAGTCCCCAGAATTTAAAAGAAGTACAAAGGCTGGTGAGGTGCTTGACATCTTTTTCTCGATTTATACCCAGGCTTGCGGAGCGTATAAAGCCCATTTTAAAGGTAATGAAGAAAGATGCACAGGGATGTTGGAGTGATTAGTGTGAGGAAGCTTTTGGCGAGGTTAAGGGGATTCTCCCCGAATCGCCTGTCATGGGGCGACTAGAATCAGGCCACGACTTGGAGATTTTTTTGGTAGCTTCGGATGACGCCATTAGTGCAGTATTAGTGCAAGAGATTCCTATGTTTAAGCTGGTTTATTTTGTGAGTAGGAGTCTTAAAGATGTGGAAGTCCGATACCAGTAACTAGAAAATGTGGTTTTGTCTTTACTGTATGCAGCTCGACGTCTTAGGCCATATTTTCAGGGGCATCAGGTGGTAGTACGAACTGATCATCCAATAGCAAAAATTTTGTGAAAACTGGATTTAGCGGGAAGGATGATAGGATGGTCGGTAGAGCTTTCAGAATTCGGATTGCGCTATGAGCCATGGTGATCGGTACAAGGCCAGCTTCTGGCGAATTTTGTAGTTGAATTTCCGACAGAAGAGGGTGGAGTAATTCGGTGGAAGCTTTTGGTGGATGGTTCGTCCAACAAGCGTGAAGGGGGAGCGAGAATTGTTCTAGAAGGACCGAACGATTTGACGGTGGAACTGTCATTGATTTTCAAATTCAAGATTAACAACAATCAGGCTGAATTCGAGGCCTTGTTAGCTGGTATGGAGTTGGCACGAGATTTAGGGGCAGAATTCTTGCAATGCAGAACCGATTTTCAGTTGGTTGAAGGGCATATGACTGATAATTTTCAAGTCAAGGATGATCAACTGTTGCAATATTTCCATAAGGCGAAACAATTGGAGGCATGTTTTAAATCAGTTGAATTAAAGCACGTTCCCCGAAAGGAAAATACCCGAGTGGATATGCTGTCTAAGTTGGCTAGTGGAAAAGAAAAAGGGCACTTGTCCTCTGTAATTAGGCAAGTGCTAATGAGGCCAACACAACAGGTCAAATAAGCTGGAAAATGGAAATTGTGCAGTTGATCAAGGAATAGGAGGAGGGGAAGAATCTACGAACTGAAGATGCTAAGAAGATTGCTAGGTACTGCATGGTGGGAGAAGACTTATACCAAAAAGGATATGCCATGCCTATGATGAAGTGCCTGACGGAAGACAAAGCAGAGTATGTTATAAGGGAGTTGCATGAAGGAATTTGTGGTAGACATACAGGAGGCTGGGCGCTTAAAGCACGAATTTTAGGAGTAGGATTTTTCTGGTTGACACTAGAAAAAGATTGTATAGCCTTCACGCAGAAATGTTTGGCTTGTCAAAAACATGGAAATGTTTTTCATGCTCCGACAGCCAAATTGCACAACATTGTGTCTCCTTGGCCATTTGCCCAGTAGGGTATGGACATCGTGGGGCCGTTCCCGATTGGTAGAGCGCAGATGAATTTTAAATTTGGTGACGATAGATTATTTTACTAGGTGGGTGGAGGTTGAACCGCTGGCTAAAATATCTGCTGCACAGGTTCAAAAGTTTGTTTGAAAGCTAATTTGCAGGTTCAGTTTGCCTAAGATAATTGTTACCGACAACGGTTGGCAGTTTGTGGACAAGAAGCTGGTTACCTTTTATCAGAATTTGGGAATTACACCTATTACGAGTTCGGTGGAGCATCCGCAAACGAATGGTCAGGTTGAAGCGGTGAATAAAATCATTGTTCAAGAATTGAAGAAGCGATTGGGAGAAGCAAACGGAGCATGGGTGGATGAGCTTTAGCAGGTGCTTTAGGGGTATCGTTGTTCTCCGCATGGTGCAATAGGGGAATCACCTTTTAATTTGACCTATGGGACTGATGCGATATTGCCGGTGGAGGTTGGGGAACCGAGCTTGCGAAGGCAGTTGACTGATTTGACCTTGAATGAGGAGCAGTTAAGGAACAATTTAGATGTGTTGCAAGAAATGAGGGATGTGGCGGCCGTGCAGACCGAAGCCTAGAAGAGGTTGGTGGCCCGAAGATATAACACAAAGGTTTGGTCAAGGCAGTTCGTTGAAGGGGATTTGGTGTGGCGCAAAACAGCTGACGTTAGGAAAAAGACGACCCATGAAAAACTAGCAGCTAATTGGGAGGGGCCATTCAGAATAAATGAAAGCTTGAACAACAACGCATATCGATTGGAGCACTCTGATGGAAAACTTATACTGAGCACTTGGAACGTTTATCACCTAAAATTTTATTTCAGCTAAGTGAACATTGTAATTCCTATTTACAAGAGTGAATAAAATCATATATTTGTGCCACATTTTCTTGTTTGTTGTAAAGCTCTTACAGGCCACCTGCCTCAAGCCGTTTGGAGGGAAGTTAGAAAAATGACTTCAGAAATCCCCGCTCAATGCAGGAAGTCAGAAAAATGACTCCTGCCTCAAGCCGTTCGGGGGATGTCAGAAAGATGACTTCTGAAATCCCCGCTCAATGCAGGAAGTCAGAAAAATGACTCCTGCCTCAAGCCGTTCGAGGGGAAGTCAGAAAAATGACTTTAGAAATCCCCGGGGGAAGTTAGAAAAATGGACTTTAAGAAATCCAATTCATTGCAATAAGTTGATGGTAATAAAGGTGCGCACAAGAAAAGTAATGGGAAGAGTTGAGATGATCGATTAACAAAGACTTGTGTAGAAAATGAAGGCCTTCATTACTTGACAATCAAAACAGTTACATCGTTCGTGGGCAAATAACATTCTGATTGTTTGCAAATAAAGGTGCATACAAAGGAAAAGCATATAACTATAAGTTAAGCTAAACAACAGTGTCCTGGTTGACGGAGGGGATGTTTAAGGTTCCTTCAGCATCGAGGGGGCTGGGGAAGGAATGTTTGCAGCTTCATCGTGTTGGAAAACAGGTAGAAAGCTTCATCGTGTTGGAAAATAGAGGGGGGTGAATTGGTGGTTTAGAAAAAACAAAATGTTTTCGCAATCTTGAAATCAAAGTATAAAGCTTTTCATACTTTCTTGAAATGCAAGTAATGAAAATTCATATGCAGCGGAAAAACGTAGTTGACTGCGTAATTATTAAAGTTGACTGTAAGTAAAAGTGCAGGGATAGAGAAAATCAAACACTGGTTTTTATACTGGTTCGGCCAACAATGCCTACATCCAGTGTCCTTCCAACCCAGGAAGCAAATGCACTATAATGGTTGTGGTTTTTATAATAAGGAATTTATAGAAGACCTTCACGTCAAAAATATAAATCTCCTCTCTAACCTTTAACCAAACTATAGGCAATAAACCCAACAAGAAATGCAGCAAGATGTCCCCTCTCCTACAATCTGCCAATCACCACTTTGAACAATCCTCAAAGTGAACTAGACTCCACGAGTCTATCCCTTGTAATCACAATAGGTCCAATGCAACAAGCTTCAAGGATGCCAAGCTAGAATCTTGATCAACCAGAAACACCTTTACTGTGCAGAAAATGATCAAGCAGTGTATGCATAGTCAGTCTCCCTTTCAATCTCTTTCAAGTAAGATCACCACCGTCTTCTTGGAGAATTCTTGGAGCACTAAGATTAGAGATATCAATCTGAAACAAAAATGAATTATCAGTTCATCAAAAGTCTCTGAACATCCTTGTGTTCAGCCAATTTATAGATTTTTGTTTAACAAACATTCTCTGAGTCGAATAAGCTACTAATACAGTCGACTAAGTTATGACAATTATAACAATTTAGTCAAACAAGTAACATACAATCAACCAAAATAAAAACACATTTAATACAATTTCCAAACATTCAATGCTCAACTAACTTTTGAAAATATAGCCGTTATAGTGCAAGAGCATAACAGAATTTCAAAGCAGACAACAGATACAATCGAGTGTGTGGCGCACACAGTCGACTTCGACAAGTAAGATCAATTTGAAATTCTTTTCTTCTCAAAATCTCACAAAGCACTGATTCTCAAAATTTGTACAAAGACTTTAGCATAGTCGAATCAATTAATGATGGAGTCGACTTTACTGCAGCTTTGTCATACAGTTATAAGTTCACAAAAGTGCTTATGGTTTTCATGCATTAAAACATGTGCAATGCATCCAGAAATGATGTAACAAGTACAAGCTCAATATGTATGCATTCGCATAGCAATACAACACATAAACATGTTTAACAGATATATTAGGAAAGAAGCAAGGGTGGGAGTCAGGAGAAGGCCGGTGCAGAGCACAATGAAGGCCTGCATGAAATCTGGTGGGATGAAGTTGGGTAGGACAAATGTTCAGCTCTCGCAGAACACCCATTTGAAACTTAGAAAACGGAATCCTCACGCCTAGGTCACGAAACAAGGTGACATAGACATAGAAGAAATCCAAACTATATCCTTCTCGACCGTGGCAAGCCCATTCATTTGGTCGACATACAACTCAAGAAATATTTTCTGCATCCCTAAGGTTGGCTAACAAATTCACCCGTTCAACTTAATACATTATGGAGGCGCTAGTGACGAAATAAAGGAATAGATGCAAACCTCATGAGGAGCCCAATCATACCCCTTTACTCGAGGAGGTGGATTGATCCCGAACCATTCGAGAGAGTTATCCACGTTCAGTTCTATATCTTCGGGAGTGTTACCCTGTTGGTCGGAATCATCTTCAAAACCCAAAATAGAAGACCCTGAGGACGACGACGCCGCCATTACATCATCAGCATACCCCCGACCTTCACCAGCAAGCTCATTGGTAGACCAAGTAGAAGAAGACATCACCTTATGAAAGATTGTTGAGATCGATAAGGGAATAACATGAATGAAGATGACAGAAATGAGTGGACCCTTCATCTATTTATAGCCTACAAAGGCGGTTTCACGGGTTCATCGTCACCATTCATCGATGCGAAATCCAACGGTGAAGAAAACGTGACTTTTCGCATCCAGTTGCGACAGTCTGGAGATTAAATCCTGGCCTCCACAACGAATCAATTGTATGGCTGAGAGAGCACAACTTTTCGGCTCCAACCAATGTGATAATGCAGATTCAAGTGAGAACAGTTACGCAATTTATAAATATATTTGCACGACCTGGAGGGTCTATCTTATGGAAGAGAAGATGCAGAATCACATTTTCCACCCCTTGGAGGCAAATTTTGGATGCAGAAGCTCCAATCTACAAGTTCTAGGGTTTATCTTTTGATTCTTTTCATTGTGTTCATCTAGTTTCACCATGTCTATGGTGAACTAAACCTCCATTGTTGTTGGGGAAATGATGTAATCCTATTGAAACTCTCATATATTGAATTGATGCTTTATTCATATGCTTTATTTCATTAAATGTTAGAGTTTTTCCTCTATTCCCTATGCATGCTTTGTTTAAGACATTATTCAATAGCGTGATCTTTGATTTTGTCTATATGGACACATATAGGTAGATCTAGACATGGGGGAATTCTCTCGGGAGAAATATTACCTAGACATAGGGATAGGAGGACCGATTTCTTTTAAGCTTCTGTGCGAATGTAGTGCATGATCAATTGCTAGGGAGATAAGACATTGTAAATTAGTAATTTGGAGTAGGCTCTTTTCACCAAGACATTGGGATTAGGGTAAATTAGAAAGTGGCATTGACATTAATGAAAAAGTAGAATTCGTAAATATATGAGAGTGGATTAGGATAAGTCGGAAACCCCAACAACACAATTCATCCATATCATTCAACTGCCAATTGACAACTTTTGCATGCATATTTAATTTTCTGTTTTGCATTCAAAAACCTAAATTTCATTTTGTCATGTCTTAAATAATCAAGAAATCACACGAATGTCTAGGCCGATGAGTCTCTAGGAAAACGATACTTGGTCTTACCACTTATTATTACTTGATACGATTCGGTACACTTGTCGGAGTCTTAACAGCCTCCCAGGAAGCGCTTCTTTAACGTCACTAGCTTGACCCATTTAAGCCCAATTCGGATTTTGGATGTTGGTGGTCCTCCTTCCTTCATGACACCAACAAAGTCTCAACAATTTTCTTGTCACCAAGTTCACTCTTCTAGAATTAAAAGCCTCAATCTCAAGAACTTCGTTTGCTTCGATAGTCTTGACAACCCATAACCTAATCTTGAATTTCACTAGTGTGCCAGGTTTGGGTTTGTCACTTTTCACATCAGGGTGTTGGTGAACCAATTTTCCTTTCTTCTCTACCCTCTTTATTAATTGTCTTCTTCGTCTACCATGGGCAGTCTTCTCTACTTCCAAACCTAAAAAGAGAGGTCTTGATGATCTTGTACTCCTAGTACGAATTTTATCCTGCATACACTAAAGAACACTACACTAGAGCACACAATTAACCCAAAAATCAAAAATAGTAAAATATTTTGCTTTTTCCTTTTTTTTCAAAGAAAGATAGAGTCCAATCAGTTAAGAATCACACAAATAGAATAATTACACCATGAGTCCCCGACAACGGCGCCAAAAACTTGTTAAGACTCCGGCAAGTGTACCGAATCGTATCAAGTAATATAAAATGGTAAGACCAAGTATCGTTTTCCCAAGAGACTCACGACACTAAACAGTTGTGCTTTTGCTTAACCAATTAAGACTATAAAAACAATATTTTGGGGTTTTTGAATGGAAAACAATAAATAATATCATACACTCACCAAATCACCCAATTATCCTCATATCAATCATGTGTTGCACTTTATTAATAAAACATAAATAACTAGAAAATCAATTATAATTGTAAGCAACATTTAAACGTTAAAACTAATTACCAACAATAACACTCAAGTCTTAAAACTCACTTTATATCCTAATTAATACATTTTCCCCAGGTTTTACAAAAATGACGGGAGAGCCGCACCCTATTTATAGGCAACAAGTCGTGGTCCCACGTGCATTCCACGTCGTTAGATCCATCGAAATCTAACGGTTCAAACAGGGTGACCTTGGAACTTCTACCGAGCGCGAGGAACGAAGTGGTTCTTACCATCCAACCAACAAGTACTTTTTTGAAAAAACAAATGAGAGGACCGAACAACCATTTGAAACTACCAAGCAAGCATTTGTGATACACCAGCGCTTCAAACCCCTTCACCAGTTACTCTCGGCTCAGGCTTGGAGGGCATGTGTACCATATGACCACCCGATCAACATTTCCAAAGTTGATTGTTCAGTTAACGTTTCCAAATAAGGGTTGAGATATCCCCAATCCCAAGTTTTTGTAAACTGGACAACTCCTCATTGAGTCGATCGGTGACTCTATGTTTCAGCCCATCATCATAGATCCAACATATTTACAAGTAAAAACAGGTAAAACACACTTCTTGGCATTTGGGCCATGATTAGGTCAACCCTAATCAAAAGCCCACCTCCAAACCTATAAATATATAGGTAAGATAAGGAGGTGAGTGATTGCATTTATTTTAAATTCAAAATTTTACTGTGATAACTGATTAGACACATTTGACTGACTTGAGCGTCAGAGTACCTTTGACAGGTATCCACCCACTTGACTTGAAAACCGAAGGAGAAAAAATAAGAATAACTGTAACGAAGATAAAAGATAACACTAAAAAATTAATAGGAAAGTGTGAAGGAGTAACAACACTTTCTATCTCGTTCAATATTTTTTCGATGTCTTAACAACAATTTCTTTCAATTATTTTCCTCTATCCTATTTATTTCGACACTTTTTTTTTTACTATATATGTTACTCCCTTTAACATTTGTACGGCAATTCACTTATTTATTCTCCATTTAGATTTATTTCACGATACCTCAATAATACAATGCAATTTGAAGAGAAAGAAGTGTAGAAAATGGAGAGAATGCATATTATTGGTGTTTCCTCACTCAATGGCATAATTGTTATGATCTATGTTTGTGTATCGGGTATCATGTTGCTCTCCATTATTATTATACAGCATTCATGACATGATATGATGTGCTTACCAATTATTGTGCCACTAGTGCTTCAGATGATTGCCAACAAAACTGGTCCTTCTTCAATCACTAAAATGAAATTGTCTTTGGTTTATATTTATAATAATTGAGCAGGTACTTGCTTATGTGATTTGATATTTGCATATGCAAGCGTGCAACCATTATTTTTGTGTTCTCGTGTTGAAGTCTTTCACTTTGCCACTTTCTATGGGGCAAGATTTGCATGTTTATAGATGAAGTTTTGATATGTGGGGGCTCTTTTGCTGAACAATATCTTTCCATTGATGTGGCTAATTGTTGGCATGATTAAGTTTTGCCATGTAACTAAAAGTTGTGGCTGTCTCGTTTTGTAGGACAATATTTATAGTTTTTCTAATTTTATGTGAAAGCTTTGAAGGTTTTTGAAGGTTTCAAAAGAAAAATGTTGCTAGATTTTGATTAAAAAACTTCAATTAGAATTTTGAGTGACAAGAAAGATTTAGAACGGGGTTGACGACCCGTTGTTCGTTTCACTTGAGTTTCCCTTGTCCTTATGTATGTGAGAGGTAACCCTTAAAAAGTTAAGTGTTACAATGATGCCAAAAAGAACTTATAAGAGATGGAGTACTTTTAGCCTCTCTTTTTTTCATTTTCCGATTTATTATTTTTGAAGTTTTAAAAGGGTTCGTGATTAAAAATGATGTAGTTTATTTCTATAATTTGTTTACCTATAATATAAGAGTGATATAAAAAGAGAAACTCATTCGTAGTATTTTGTGACTGCAAATAACAGAATCTAATATTATTGATAATTAAATAATTTGTACCGAAAACTTAATTGATCAATTGTAGTGAGATTTTTTTTATCCAATTTACAAGAAGTAAACTTCTTGTTTAAAACGATAGAGTCTAATACTACTCTATCTATATATTAGTCTGCGAAATTTAAAACGTTAGTTATATATATATACTAGTTTTTTTAAATGTATCGAAGTGAATTTTTGAGTTTATATTTTCTCTAATTCCTTATATTCTTTTTATTATCTTTATGCTCGCTTTTTTAATAAAATATAAGTATTGAACCACATACCATAAAAATACATCAAAAATATAGTTTCTTTCCTTTATGTGACCAATTTTCGTAATATAGTTATTTAAATGATATTTATCCTCTTAAAATTTATTTAACTAAACACTTTTTAATAGAACATTCTATCTCTATAAATATTTAAAAAAAAATAAGAAAAACTTCAATTATATATGTTTCAGTTGTAGGATCCGAGACTATCGACACTCCAATTCTGAGGCTATTGACACTCCAATCTTCCCTTTGATCTGTCGAAACTCCGCCTTCTGCTGACAGTCTCTTCTGCAACACCGACCGATTGTGACCTGCAAGAAACACTCCGACGCTCAAGTCAGATCGGTCTCAAGAAGGTCTGTATATTATTGGAAAAAAGTATCTTTACCTGGTCATTAACACTATATTTATAGGCATCGTTCTCAGTAATTAGCATTAATTGCTTATTAATACCGTATATTCCCTTTCTCATTATGCAATATTCGCCCATTAAGGCCATTTATGCTACTTCTGATGCCATTAATTACCTTTTACCGCTCCCTTTAATGCTCTTTTGTTGTCAACATTTCAACCAAACTCCCTCAGCTTCACCGACAGACCTCCGCCTCCCACTGAACGGTGTTCCTAACCGGCCGGCTTCGCAAGCGAAGCCTTCCTTACCTTGTTTTGGAATATGAGTCGGCAGAAACTGGCCCAAGCCCAAAGAAGTAGCACTTAGCGCTAGTTCACCACTTAGCAGTAGGTTCGACACATGAGAAGAATGCTCAGCGTTGTCGCCTAGGCGTCTGGCAGAGAACTCACCAAGATAGCAGCGCTCAGCAGTGCTGCTCAGTGGTGCCCCTCAGCATTGACGCTTAAGCGTTGGCCAGAGAAGTCCTTTAAGAGGTTGGCGCTTAGCGGTTCTGTGGCGCTCAACGGTGCCTGCGATTCTTCTTTTAGGTACTTTTCCTTCTTTTCTTGCCTCCAACTCCTTCCTACTTTAGCTTCCGTCATTCAATTCATGTTAAATCCTGCCCAAAACAAGGAAAACCAAGCATAATACCAAGAAAAACACCTTTGACTCTCTTATTTTCTAACTTAAGAAAAATGCATGATTTCAAGGTAGGTTCTAAGTCATAAAGGGTGTGTTTTGTATCAAAATTAAGTATAAAAATAACGTTTTTTGAACCTCTATCACAACCCTAAACTTAAAACTTTGCTTGTCCTCAAGCAAACAAAATGAAACGTAGTCTTTCTCCAATCATCACAATGGTTCAATCACATTCAAAAGCTCTTTCTTCCAAGAGAAGTAATCACTCAAATTTGCTCATCAATAGAATGTAATCAAGATGCAGACGCTTGAATTCTCAATGCTCATAATGGTGTTCACATAATCATATAATACCCAACAGATGCTATTCTCATGAATGATCAATTAGCTAAGCACAAATATAATCATAGATTCATGGAATTATTCCTCACCAGACAAAGTGTTTCACTCAATTCCTCAAGTGTTTCTAGAGGTCACTCCTTCCCTCTACTATCCTTATGTCACATAGAACAAAATTGCCTTTCATTTACCACAATCAATCATCATCACATACACATGTCATCGCAAGGACTTTTTCAAGGCTTATAATAGGTTGGGCTAACAAGAAAAATTGGTTTTTCTAGATCACAAAATCCTTGAGTTAAAAGAGCCATTCAACATTCATAATTCAAACACAACTACTCATTTTTTACCAATCTCACTCATTCCCAACTTTCCCTTTTCTTTGCATTGATCTTATCTTTTTCATTCTATCTTTTCTATCTTTTTTGTCATGTTTTTGCTCAACACATTAGCTCAATGCTTATCTTTTCTTTTTCAATCTTCCCAACAACCCTAAACTTGAACCTTTATCAATACCACACAATAATTCTCAACTTAAGTCAAGGTAATGATTTTCAAAAAGGGTTTTCACATCCTGTTTAAGGCTTAGGTTCAAAAAGGGTAGAACACATGGTGTTCTATTTAATTGGGATGAAACTTTTGAATTGGCTAAGAAAGGGCTAATAAAAAATGGCCTTAATCATATGACACATAAATGCAATTCAACCAATCATAGAAACCTGGGAAAAATCATTCATGCTTTCAAGTAGATAGCAAACATTCAATCAAAAACTCTGGAGCTCAAAACCTCACAAATAAGTTCACTCAATATTCCAAATATCCTAGATAAACACCCTGCTTAGCATCATAAATAGAATCACAATATCATGCATCTGTTCACATAGCTTGTGAACACTCCACCTGTATAGCAGCATATAGTGCAATCTCAACATCAGCAATATCAAAGCATTCATCAAGCAATACCCATCATGCAAACATCAATAATTAAAGCACTGCATCAGATAAGGTTTCCAACCAAGTACATCAAACCCTACACTACTAACAGAACCAAATAAGTTCAAAGTACAAAGCAAAAGATAGAAAAATCCTGCTCTAGTGCAGATAGTATCCATCAGTAGATGCTATCTCATCTTCTCAGCCCATGCTGTCATCAGAATCCTCCTCCTTTCATTCTTCAGCATCCTCAAAGTCATCGTCCTCATCATCCTCCTCCATTATTGAAGCTTCAGCTGCTCTAGCTTCTCTCCAAATTGTGGAGCCAAGTCTGGAAATCATCCCGCCTTGCGCTCCATCAAGAGCCTTCTATCTTGGACGATGAGGTAGTGTTGCTCATGTCTATGGGAGAGGAACTTGTTTGAATAACGACGTTCTGGTTCCTTCCTCTTATTTCTTGCAGTCTTGATCCTCTTGCCTGATGAGGAGGCCATCCCTGCATCAATACAATTCACAAGACCAAAAGAAATCTTATTAAGCACTAGTAATTCATGCAACATGTTCTAACCACATTGCCTATCATTGCTGAGGGCAAAATAGGGCTGATGGGTGTCGTACCCTATGCAAATTTAATGTGCATAAAGAATGCAGTATAGACTAGGAAGTGACTCGTAGGTCGTCTCTCAAGGACCAAACTGTGGTTCGAGAATTAAGTTAAACACGAAGTGAAGGGGGGTTGTTGAAAGGTTTTTGTGAATGCAGATGAATTAAACTAAAATACGGATGCAAACAGAAATGAAAACAGAAATGTAAAAACAGAATCAAATACAGAATAAGAACGGTTGGTCATTACTCGATTACTATGCTTCCAATCACCGATTAACATAATAAAGATGCTACTCTAACCTCTAATCCAACACAGCTAACCAACTAAGCGAAGGCTAATCATGTTTTCATAAAAGCGAACTAAGCAAACACAATGTTAACATTCAATCTGATTTGCACCATGCAGTTTCCTCAACTAAGCGAAGACGAAACACCAACTGGGCAACTAAGCGTGTACCCAATTGAAAGTGCAAAAACAGATTTCACATTAACCAAGTTAGAGTGGCAAACACAATTATAGTCCAGAAATCTTAAGGAAGCATTATAATATCGCTAATGACCAACCTGCCTAACCTAAGCTAACATCTCAACTAAATTCAATGCTACAGTGCATGAACAGTAAAATAGAATGAAAAAGCAACAAGTAAGCTAAAGAAATGAAACGACAATTCATCATGGTTAAGCTCTAAAAAGAAAGCGCATGAACATTATAATAAACTAAATGAGGACATAACATTGCTGGAATAAAAAAACATTCAAAGGTTTCAAAAGGTGAAATAAAATAAATCTAAAAGGGTGGGTGGCAGTGTGTGCATATTCCAAATAAAAGAAAAATCAAATCCCCTAGGCACTACATTTTGGCCGTATCCCATCTCCAATTGAATTCAGTGTGTGTGCTCTTGCTTCCAGCAAAGAAATGCATACACCGAAAAATGAATGAAGCAAAGTAAAGCACCGTGCAGCTCCTAGAACAAAGCTAGATGTGACAACACCTATTCCCACGTAATCTCTAATCTCCTCACGTTCAAAGCAAAGAAAATGAACTTTTCATATGGAATTAAAATGCCCCAGGCCGTAACACACTTGCAAGAAAGATGCACACCTAAGCATGAATGAAATAAGCTTCTTCTCTCAACACATCACCACCGTACACCATTCACCTACTCCCATCTAATCAACTTCTTCATTCTTCAAATAAATAAAAGAAAACTAGTCGCACTAAGAAGTTGCCAACCATCCCATCATCACGTAGCAACATCTACTTCTACCTAATCTACTTTTGATTTCATAAAATAAAGAAAAGAAAAGAAAACTAAACTTTACTTGAGCTGCAACATTGCATTCATGGGATGTGACCGAGAATCAACAAAACAAAAGTAAATGAAATCAACACTTTTTCTAATTTAAAGCAAAGACACTAGCTCACCATCAAAACGAAATGTCACACCAAAAGTACTTGCCTCCCCTCAATCGGCGCAACACACAATGAAAAAGTTAAAGAAATTGCTCTTCTTTCATTCAACAAAATGCCACCAACGTGAATACAATGATAAACTCAAAAGAAATGCTTCAGCTTTTGCACAAAATAGAAAGGAAAAGGAAATGAGCTTCATTCATTCAACCCTTCAAAAAAAACCGTGAACAATATTACAAGACACCTTAAAAACATTCCAGCAAAAATCAAAGAGGAGAGTGGTGGCTGTGCAGCTGCTGCCAAACCCGTTCCAGCCCCCCTTCTCCAAAATAACGTTTTTCAACTAAAAATCAACCAAAATCCATATGCAAAGCCATTGTTCCCATAGAAAACTCTATCCCCATGGTGTGTGTCGGGTGCACCCCTAAATTGCCGAGAGTCCTCTCTAAATGAGGTGGGGACCACCCAAAAAAATAAAAGGAAAACCTAGGTGCAAGTCACACTTTGAGCCCTTAGACACACTTTCACACTAAGAAGTGGAAACTAAGCTATTACAATGTTTGATTGTGCATTTGAAATTGCTTAAAAGCATTTTTCTAAGCCACTTTAATTTGCAAATGTAAAAGCAAAATAAACTTCAAATGTTCCAAGATACAATGATTCAAGAATCATGAAAAATGTTTTTACAAATGAGTAAAGCCAAGTAAGGCTGTTGTTGCAGTTGTCCAGGTTCAAAATTTGGAGAAAAAGTGTGGTGTTTTCTGCAAAACTGTTGCTGGATGAGCAAGAAAAATTGGAACCTTGAGTTGCATGCTTGTATCCAATTTAACACATCATCCACTTCCTAAGATGTTACCCCCTTGGAGCAAGGATTCTGCACCTTGGAAGCCTCACCAAAATGGCACAACACCCTGCCACACACTAAACCAGTCACAACAAAAATCTGCACTGCACCAGAATTTAAATTCACATACCAGGTTTGGTGGAACAAATTAGAGGTCAAACAAGTTGATTTCAAGTAGTTTTAAGCTTTGAATTAATGGAGGATGATAACGGTCTAAAAACTGTTATTTTTCTACTTGAAATTGATATCAAAACACACCCTTTATAGCTTAGATTGAGCTTGAAATCATGCAAAACACTTAAGTTAGGTTACAAGAGAGTCAAAGGTGGTTTTAGAGATATTATGCTTGGTTTTACATTGTTTTGACAGGATTTGACGAGAATTGAATGATGGAAAGTGAAGAAGGAAGGACTTGGACTCAAGGAAGAATGAAAGAAGGTGCAAAAGAAGAATCGCAACCACCGCTCAGTGTCATTTCTAGCGCTGAGCGCCAACTTCATGAAGAATTTCACTGTTAGACGCTTAAGCGCCAACGTTGAGGGGAAAAGGAAGAACCGCACCTACCGCTGAGCGCTAGACTCACCGTTGAGCGCTGGCTTCTCAGTAAAAGCACTGCCCGATGCCTAGGCGTGAACGTTGAGCGTCCACTTGAGTGTCGCACTTGCCGCTGAGCGGTGAAATCAGCGTTGAGCGCTGTAGTTGGGCTTGGGCCTATTTTCTGTAATTTTTCACAACTTATAAAAAGATTTGTAAGAGCTATTAGGATAATCTTTTGGCAAAGAAAGACGGCAAAACACTCTCTTCACTCCTCGGAGGCAAATTTTGGATGCGAAAGCTCCAATATTTCAATTCTAGGGTTATCTCTTTCATATTTTCCATTCAATTCATCTAGTTTCACCATGACAACGGTGAACTAAACCCTTTGTTGTTGGGGAACAATGTAATCCTTTTGAAACTCTCTTATATCGAAGTTCTTATTTTATTCATATACTTTTATTACCAATAGTTTGGGTTTTCTTCTCTGAGATTAAAGCTTGCATTGTTTAACTCATTTAGTGTCATGATCATTAATTTTGTTGATATGGAGACATACGGGAAAATCTAGAACTGAGAAGAATTCTCTTGATTATGAAATATTACCTAGGAATAGGAATAGGACGGTCAATTGCTTTAAGCTTCTGTCATTATTGCATTAGTAATTACTAGGGAGACTAGAGATAGTAAAATAGTAAATATAGTAGATATAAGAGATAATCGAACTAGTTTACGTCGAATACAAAGGTAATTGACGTAATGTTAACGTCTTTTATGTAGATCAATGTTAAGGTACGTCATATAGAGTAGAGTTTGAGGTCCAATATTTGAATAAAAAAAATTTAAAGAAAGATTTTTCGTCATATGGCCGGGGGAACTAACGTAATCTTGACGTCGGCTTAGAAGATTGTTGACATAATATTCACGTCGAATTGCAAATTGGACGTCAATTTTTGATTAAAATATTTATATTTAAAGGAATATTTGATGTCAATTATAAGGTGATCGATGTAAGGTTGACGTCAAACATGTTTACAGTCGACGTTATCCTCTGCATTATATGAACGTCACTCATCGCCTTGATTGACGTTAAGATACATATATTAATGTCAGACAATGTATAAAATGACGTTACCTTTAGTGATTTTTTATTAAATTCCTTTCGTTTTAGCTCATTTCACCAAACCTGAAATACAGAAACCAATTTTCCAATTCCTAAATGCACAGAATTTATTAATTTAAACCATGCTATCATCAATTCATCAATTCCAATTAAATACTAAAAGTAAAAGATGTTAATGCTATCATCAAAACTTAAAAGAACCCACTTTTCCATTCATCTATTCTAAATAATCTATTGACAGTATACATCTATTCACAGTTAAAAAGCTGCATGACTAAGCAAATGCTACTATCATGAAAGGAAAAACCTAAAACTATAGCTATTTAAAATGTTTATTCAACAAATATCCTGCCCATTCCTCTCTTATCGTATTTATTACTTCATTGGACAATGCAGAGGTAATGTTGAAATGCTGCAAAATCAAGAAAGGAAACTTTACATATATATTCATTTTAATGTCAAAAGTTTATTGATATTTGTAAGATTTTCAAATGTAAATTTCTACCTCAGTCCAATCTCCTCTGATTTCTGCTTGAATGATTGCCTTCATCCATGACATGATGTAGTAGGCACATGCCCATGAATCATTCTGCTTATTACACTAAACATGTGAAAGAACTTAGTCAAATGTAATCGTTTAAAATTGACTACGAAAATTAAAGGTTAAAGATCAACGAATTCCAACCTTAGGATATATAATATCAATTTGTTGTCCTCTGGTCCTAGTCAAAACTCTAAACAAATTTGAAACATTTGAAACATTTGAAACATAAGTTAATATATTAATATCATAATGAATTGATAAGAATGAATGAATACTTACGTTTGTATCAAGGACCTCAACTCCGGTTTCATCTTCCTATGAAGAGAACAAAACCATACAACTTGTGCTTTTTTGGAATGATCACCATGAGTTGCCAATGGCACCTATCATGTACCAATAACCAGTGAGTTTATTGATTAAAAATTGATAACAGTTGACAATATTGGGAAAACATACGCATCAATGTATGGCGCCATATATATCTCTCTCTTAGACTCGGTCATCCATGTTTGCATATATGATTTTCTGGAATCTAATGTGTTTCCAGATGGTGGGATGGTCTGAGGTTCAAGAAAGCCATAAATTGACCCCCGACTTGATTCCACTGCGATGGTGTCCATGTACCTATAAGAATAAAGTTAAATATATTTATTAAAATGTAATAATACTAATAATATACAAATTGGAAAATAACAAATAAAAAACTTACATGCACCACAGTTGTATGCATGAAATGTTCAACATTCTATCTCCACCAATCAGCTCATATGCATCATTGAATTCAATATACAATGGAATATGGAATTGGATGCCAAATGTTCTTAACTCCCACTGCACCGCTACCGATTATTTTTTCAACTGAGGTAATCTTGACATCAATATGGATAGAGGATCATCGTCTTCTACTTGCACACGAGCCTCAGGTTGAGCCATTGCTTGTTTCTCTGGTCGGTAGACCTACAAGTCACATTTACAGAAGTTAGGAATCATTTAATTATAACTTGAAGATTTAAGATAATAAAAATAAGAATACAATACCGCTGGTGGGCCAAAATATGGAATGATCAAGGCCTTAGGCCAAGCTATAAATGCGCCTAAGGCCTTCCCATGAATTGGATTTCATCTATCGGCATTGGCACTTGAGCCTGGGGGTCTCTAACATCATTAATCCTTACCCGCGCGTCAGTGGGCAATAAAGGAGCACCATGAATGGTCTGGCCTCCTGCAAGCTGTACTACGATGGCCACTGCGCGCGAAGGATCCTCATCAACCAAAAACTCATACTGAATATTCATATCAGTATGATCTGCATTAGAGTATGAGTCTTTGGTGCTCAAGGGAGGTGCGGTAGGATCATCTGCAGGGGCGTCCTCCTGCTGTGGCTATTGTTGTTGTTGTTGTAATCTGATTATCGCAAGTTCTTATTCGAGCATTCTTAAGCGTTCTTCCATTTGCTCCTGTAGTAGGACTTGCACCTGTTCCATGATGCTACTAACCAATTCTGGAGTCACGGCTTGTGTGCTTCTTGGTTTAGGGCCAAAGTAGTCCCTCAATCTAGTAGCTCCTCCAACAGCATGCACACGACCTGAACGGTCTGGCTGACCTGTGGCTCCTACTAGGATGTCCTTCCTAACTTCTAGCACAAATGCGCCTTCAGTCTCTTGCTCAACCAACTCATCCTGCATATCATGATAGACAAAGTTACATAATTTTTTATGAACTATGGTAATTAGTTAAAAGTTTCTACTTACTATTCTATGGGATATCTCCTGAGCAGACTGGGATGTAAATTGGCCATTGGACTTTGTCCTTGCAGCCTTCCACAATTCATGTCTAGTTGGTGAAAGTGCTAGATCAAGTGACTCAAGTCCTAACTCCTCAGCTCGACGTTTTCTCATCTTTTTCTTTAATAACATATAACCACCACGAGAAAGTACGTGTGATGTAGCATTAAGCCTCTGCCTGTCCTGGGCGGCTATCCTTTTCACCTATGAAAAAATGAAAATTATTAACCATAAATCAGAAATTAACATCCTGTCTTGTGTGATGAGAGCAAAATATTATAAAACATAACTGTCATTCAGGAGTAAGTCTAGATTCTTTAAACTGCACCCACGCCTCATCAGATATTTTATACTTTGTACAGGGAGTTTCGTTCTGTTTAGATCCAAAGACTAATTTAAGTGTCATTGTCGTCTTGAAGTCCCTCTATCGGCTTGTAATTTGGGATAAAATCTTCTTCTTAATCCCCTCATCATCAAGAATAACCCAATTTTCCTTTTTAAAAAGAAAATTAATGTTAAATCATGTTCAACGAAAATAAGTCAATGATGGAAGTAAAATAGCTTAAACATACCAAAATATCCTGCCATAGTAGATTTTTCTCAACCTTTGACACATCACCCCCAACGGGTAGCGAGAATAGGGACATGAAATCTTGCCAGCGTGCCCAAGTAACTCTTAAACTTTGTTGCATGTTCCCCTATAGCCACAAATGTTTTAGGATCAAACTCCGCTGGCAATGGTTTATCATTAACCCGACGGGATGTGACACCAGGCATCCGAGTCACAGATCTACCACTTCCTCCCGTCTGACCTGATCCAGAGCTCGTCACACCTGTTTACAAAGTTAGCAAATTATAGTTAGAACAGACAAAATAAATAAATTTCCCAAGTAATTAAAATAATGTAATTTTCACAATGTTAAGACACCTTCCCATCCCAAGTCCAACCTGTATAACTTCTCATTATTCCATAGATGAACAGATGATCACGGATGTTGTCAGAGTCATCATATACTAGATTGAGACAACAAACATAAGGGCAAAAATATGCCCCGTTCACTAGTTTTGCATGTTCTTTATCATATATAGTATGAACTCAGAAACCCCATATTATTCACTAATACGACGCTAATGAATACTACTACTACTCTAAAAGAAAAGAACCCATACAAAAAAAAACTAACTTTTGTAAAGAACCAGAGAACCAAAAATAAATACCTATCATACGTTTATCATAGTATACGTACACGAACACATATATCATACGAAAGAGATATTGAACGGAAAAAACAAACAAACTTGAAATGGTGACACTGGAGAAGATGACGAAGTTCACTAACAACGGACGAACACAGATATCCTACGTTGAAGGAAAAAATAAACTATCATAGTATCGTTATACATATACCATATGTCCAGAATGGAAAAACACATCACAAACACGAGCACATACATCATACGTATGAGATATTAAAGATAAAAAAAAAAGCATACTTGAAATGGTGTCACTGGAGAAAATGATGAAGTTCACTGACCACGTACAAAACACAGCTTAAAGATAAACGAAAAATATTCGGTAAAGCTTAGAAATGGGAACCAAATGACATTACAAAGACAAAAAAGATTAAAAATAACCTTCTTTCTTTATCGCAATCGTCCACGAAGAAGAAAGTTCAAGAAAAAATGGTAGCGCGAACAAATAGTAAGATCGTGTTATGTTTTTACATTCATATTCCACGTCGAATACAAGACACACTTGACGTTATATTTAAAAACCACGTCGCAGACCAAAATAATTCGACGTTTCTTGTAAAAAACAGGCGCCTTTTTTTATTTTCTTTTTGTTATAAATTGCAAAGTTTATGACGAAGTTGAAGGGGCTTAGACTTAGTGTGGGACGCCTAAAGTTTTTCCCATTCCTCTCTTTTTACTTTTTTCTTTTAAACACGAGAGCATTAAATAGAATGTCCTATTGTATGAGAATTTGACGTTTTCTCTTAATTAGCCGCCAATAGCAGAAAATACCGTACTTTTCGATCTCTTTTTTTTTCACCCCTTCCATAAAACGTCAAAGGCTACGGGGCTGGGACGTGAAGGGAATTGAAGTATGTTGGGAGCATTAATGGTGTGCTTAATAGAACGTCGTATTCGGTAGGGCTTTGACATTTTTTTCTTCCGCCGAGATCAAAATGTTGCGCTCTTTTTTGCTTTAAAATCAGACATGAAATCTTTTCTTTTTACGTTTTCCTTAATCGATTCAAGTTAGTAGTGTACTGAAATTTGCACTTTTACACCAATGATCAGTTTTTGATCAATATCATAATTGTCTCTAGTATAAAAACGTTCCTCGAGTGTCTTCATCACTTATCGATCAAGATGGGTTTGCGTTTCTTGTAACCCGGACAACCTTCTCTTTTCTTCTTGATGATGATGATAAAAAAGCCATGTCTGAATAGAAATCTTGGAACGTCTTTCACAATGTAGAGTCTTTAACTCCTCAACTTAAAAACTATACGTCGAATTCTATTGGGCTTCGACGTATTAATTGAGAGTTTGTTAAAACACATGTGATTAGACGTTTTGTTCTTCAGCCTCCCTCCCTTTGTTTCCTTCTTTCCTTTAAACCTTCAATAACCTCCCGTTACCTATTTTAAGATATGATTAACATACTTTTTAAAAAAATTTATTTTATAAATATTAGTGTAAATTTATCGTAAAATATAATAATGATTTGTGGGTCAAATTTAAAGAGTATGAAACTTAATTTCTTTAAAATATTATTATAATTTCAGAAAGAAAATAATAATAATAATAATAATAAATGAGAATTAAGTTTATACATCAGAATAATTAAAATCATAATAAATATTATTATATTAAGAAAAGTTATGTGAAATTAATGTTCTTTTAATATAGTATACACCGTAAATGAATTGTTTTTATTAGATTCAACGACATTCTCATACCTTATATTTCTTTCCTCTCCTTTAAAAGTTTTATGATTAAGTTAGGTATTATAAAACATTAATCAAGTCTTCATTTTTTAAATTTTAGGATATAGATATGTTTGATTATGCTAAAGGACCTTAATTGATTTTAATATAATAATACTTTAAATTTCTGTAACAATTAAGTTCAATGATAAAGCCAAAGTTAAGACAAATTATTGAGATAGGAAGGTGTGTAGAAAAAGATCGAGAACAGACAACAGGTATGGAGAATAGTGAGGTTGTATCGAAGTACAAGACTCGACCTGAATTAAAGGTCGAGACATCTAGGCCAAAAATATACACATAATGGGTTGGGTCGAAGATTAAGACAGGTTAGGTTTGACTAACAGTCGAGACTAGTTGACCCAAACTAAATGTCAACCAAATGTTGTCATTTTGTGATTGGTCCATTTTGGTGTTTATGATTATTATGATTGATTATGGCAGTGATTTTGGACCAATTGATAACGGTTCGAAAACCGTTATTTTTATACTTAATTTTGATACAAAACACACCCTTTATGACTTAAAAAGTAGCTTGAAATCATGCATTGTGTCTTAGTTAGGTTACAAGAGAGTCAAAGTGGGTTTTCTAGGTTTTATGCTTGGTTTTCCCTTGTTTTGGCAGGATATATAACGAGTTGATGAAGGAAGTGAAGGAAGAGAATTGTTAGACGCAAAAGAAGGTGGAAGATTGAAGAAAACAAGAATCGCAGCCACCGTCGGCGGTGATAACACCGTCAGGCAATGTGACCTTCATTGCATACACTGCCACGTGCTTAAGGGGCACCGCCAAGGGGTGAAGCCAGAATCGCACTTACTGTCGGGCGATGCAAACCCATCGCCGGGCGGTGCACTCTTCAGTGGTTCTCTGGAGGACGCTCAAGCGGCAGTGCTGAGGGGTGGACCATGTGTTGTGCCTACCGCCAGGCGGTGTAACCCACCGCCACGCGGTGTACATATGGGCCTGGGCCAAAATTCTATTATTTTTTTGAGTTATAAATAGACCCCAGACGAACCAGAGGGGTTATCTTTTTGGTAGAAAGAACGCAGAAACACTCTCTACACACCTTGGAGGCGGATTTTGGATGCGAAAGCTCCGATCTATCAATTCTAGGGTTTATTCTTCCATTATTTTCATTCTTTTCATCTAGTTTCACCATGACAATGGTGAACTAAACCCCTTTATTGTTGGGGAAAACGATGTAATCTTTTGAAACTCTCATATATCAAATTGTTCTTCATTCATATGCTTTATTACATTATTTGTTAGAGTATTTCCTTTGTTATTAATCATGCTTTGAGATAAGAAATTATTCAATTGCATGCTCTTTGATTATCTGTATGGACACGTATAGGTAGTCTAGATTTGGGGAAATCTCTTGGGAGCAATATTACCTAGACACAAGAATAGGAGGCCCAATTGTTTTAAGCTTATGTTCACATATAATGCATGAATAATTACTAGGGAGACTAGACATAGTAAACTAGAAATTAGGCATAGGCTCTCTTCACCGAGACATCGGGTTTAGGGTAATTTAGAAAGTTGCATTAACAATAATGAAAGAGTAGAATTGTTAAAGATATATGATTGTGGATTAGGAGGATTCGTAAACCCCAACAACATCATTCATCCATATTCAATTCAACTGCCAATTGATCAACCATTTTGCATGCATATTTCAATTTTCATTATTTTCATATAAAAACCCTAATTTTCTTTCTCAAGTTTTAAGAAATCAAATCACATGAAAGTTTAGGCCTAAGAGTCCTTTGGGAGACGATACTCGTTCTTACCGTTTTAATACTACTTACTACGATCTGGTACACTTGTCAGACCCTTAACACCAATACAAAATGACACGTAAATGGTGTTAAAATGTTGTCAAAAAAATATTGTCAAAGTATCATTATCCTAAAAATTAAAACAAAATATTAGACCTTTTTTTTGGTAACATTCATATAAATTACTTTGAAAATTTTAATAGTTATAAAATGGAATTAGTAGAAAAGATTAAGCTTCAAAACATACTATGATTAAAATTATTAGAAAAAACATTCCTCTCATGCATTATTTTCTTGCTTTTTAGGATTTTAACAAACATGTATCAATATTCAGTCATGTTGTCATTAATGTTACCCTAAATAATCAGTAAAAACACATTTGCATTTCTTAATTTATAACGCTATTGGAATCGATTCTTTATTACTTAGAATCGATTATATTAATATAGAAAAATTGAAAGTAGAATCATATGAATATAGAGGGCACATCAAACTTTTTAACTTCGATCCCTCCAAATGTCTCCTTCTTCGCGGGTGATTGAAAGTGGACATTTTTGGGTTACGGGAAATCAATTTTTTCTTATCTGAATTAAACTACAGTTATTACTTTTTCTCTTAATGATGTTTGAACGTCGTTTTCGGCTGGGATTCGAAGTTCATACACGTTGGCGGTTACTAAGCATAATTACACTATGTACGTGAATCAAACGAGATCTATTACTTTTTCTCTGAATGATGTTTGAACGTCGAATTCCGCAGGGCTTCGACGTTCTTACAAGATGGTGGCGTGTGGCAGTTACTAAGTATAATCACACGATGTACGTCATCAGTTCATCTATAAATATAGCTTGCATTTCACATATTCCCTTACCTCCTGTTTCCATATTAAACATATTAGGATTCATAGTTTTTATTTTGTTTGCATTTTCTTTTCATTAGATTTCTAAGCATCTCTGTTCTTCATATTGCAATTTGATAACTTTAACTTGAAAGTGGTTCATTCATCGTCATTTCGTATGAAGGAGCCCTTTCCAGTTCAAGTTAACAAAATGTTTTTATTTATAGTACATAAATGGTTAAGATATCTTACTGAAACGAAAGTGCTTACGAAAAAGAAATATGGTTCACAATATGTTTAGTGTTGAAACAATTTTAAGCTCTAAAATAATTATCTACAAAAATTGTTCAACTTCATCATTTAAAAGTATATGATTCCTTTTTTAAATTGTCCATAAATGGTACTCCTCCGTTAGATTTCACAACTATCTGATTTCTAAGGGAGGAGACAACTTCACGACAATTTAAATTTGGAATCTATTTACCCTATTGACGTCGAACGTTGAGTACACTCGATGCAAAAATAAATTTTATTTAATTATTAAAAGTTATGTGAAGCACGCTTTTCTATGGCAAAGGTTTCTTAGACCTACTATTGGAAGCCAAAGTATCAAAAAGTACCGTACATTAAGATCTTTTTTGATTTCCCCTCTCATAGAACGTCGAAGGCTGGCGGGGCTTTGACGTTAAGGGAATTGAAGTATGCGGCGAGCATTAATGTGGTCGCAATAATATAACGTCATATTTAATAGGTCTTTGACGTTGTTTTCTTCCATCAATAGAAGAGGGTGGCGAACTTTATATTCTTTTTTCTTTAAAATCAGACATGAAATTTTTTCTTTTTACTTCTTCCTTAATTGATTCAAGTTAGCATTGTACTGAAATTTGCACTTTTAACCAGTGATCAGTTTTTGATCAATATCAAAACTGCATAATTTTCTCTTCTCAACTAGATTGAGAGTTAGTCTACATACAATGCAATCATTATTCACAATTCAAAGATCATTTTTTACTAAAATAAATCTTCATTGCAGTTCTAAATAAAACAGAAGGAAATGGAGAAACCAGCGGGGCTTAATAGCCATGATTACAAAATTTAAAAAAAAATAGAAAAGTAGTCCTTATTATTATCAAGAAGATTCTATTGAATCTTCATCGTCAGAATCTTCAATATGATCTTCACCACGAGTAGGTGGACTTTGCTCATCAGTGAAGAACCATCCATTCTGAGTCCTATTCAGCCCAATAGATGACAGACTTGGTATACCAATTTCTTGTGACCTTTTGCACACAATTCTTTCTTCTTCAGATACATCTACTCCTTGGAGTTCCAACACCTTGCTGATAAATACTCCATATGGAAATTTGTGTGCATAATCATCTCCTGCAGCGATCATGTGGTCTTTTAGAACCACAACCTAGTTGGTTGGGATTCTAGTCTTGATAACAAATTCAAACGAAGGCAAACAATCTGACTATAACAACACACATGCGCTAGGCGACAACGAAAATAGCTGAGCGAAATATGCTGAATTAAAAGTACTACTTCTACTCTAGCATGCAATTCCTAAGAAGATCAAAACCTAAGGCTCATGATACCACATGATGGGGAAGTGCATACCTAGAGAGAATATGCTAAATGACATACAAGAGAATGGAAATAAAATAAAAGCGGAAAAAAGTAGAGAAGAGAAAACTTATGGCTCTAAGATACACCACTTGAAGAAGGCTCCAAGCTAAGTATCGAAGAAGGACCGCCACTCGCTTTGTGCTAGATAAGGTCTGCCCAAAAAGGGACTAAAGAGACAGAGAACTATCTCAAAAGAGGAATGCAAATGTGCAATTCAACTCAAGAATTCAATTGATTCAAAGGTGTCTACAAAGAGTCGCCTAGGTTGCTATATATAGTTTTTGGAGAGACGTGGATGAAGAGATTTAAGAGATGTGGGACTTGAATGCCAAGGTCTGACCAACAGTGTCCCTAGGCCTTTCTTATCCCCACATTGCTTAATTCTCTCATTCCAAGAGGCTTTATATAGTTTTTTTATTTTTATTTTTTTATTTTCAACCCGAACTTTAACGTCAAAACTCCTAGTTCTTCGACGTATTTTTCGTCAGCAAGGAGGTCATATCAGTAGCAAGAAGGTCATATCAGTATCGAAAGATATTTTTTACTTTGAATCTGAATGATGTTTGAACATCGAACTTTGGTAATATTAAATGTTCAAACTAGATGGTGGACTGTGAAAATTAATAGTATAATTACTCGATGTACTGCTTTTTTCATGATGAAATGATATTTCACGACGATTCTGTGGAAGTGTGACGATATCGTTTCATCTATAAATATACATGTGTTTTCTTATTATTCCATTCGTCCTGTTTACGTATTGAACATATTAGGATTCATGTTTTCTATCTCTTGTGCGCTTTTCTTTCTCTATATTTTGAAACATGTATGTTCTTTAAATTGCAATTTGCTGACTTCAATTGCAAAGTGCCGCATTTGGGCCTAAGTTCATATGAAGGTGGCCTTTGAAATTGAAGTCAACAAAATGCTTTTAATAGTACAAAAATTTATCAGTTATCTTACTGAAAGAGAAGTGCCGAGGAAAAAGAAATATGGTTCACTATATGTTTAATGTTAAAACAATTTTGAGAACTAAAATCAATTTATAAAAAAGTTGTTTAACTTCATCATTTGGCAATGTATGATTCTCTTTTTAAATTGTTTTGGAGTTATTTTCTACTGTTAGATTTCAGAGCTATCTGATTTCTTAGGGTGAAAACCAAAATAAAAAGTTAAAATTTCTTTGGTTTTTTCACCCCTTTAAAACGCATTTATTTGTAGAGTTCGATGTAAAAAGATTCAAGGATTTCAAAAAAACTTCCATTTGAAGTAAAGAAATCAAATGACACAGTTTTAAACACTAATCACTCAGCTTTATAAATAAAACACACTTTAACATTACCAAATTACAATACAGCAACTTGTATGGAGAGATCAACCAAGTTTCATCAACATACATATTACAATTACATCAATAACACATATAACAAAGACCATCCCCAGTAACACCTTCAACCACTTTTCCAACATAACAACACTTTTCTCTAAACAAGTTATTTTAATCTTTTCATCATCAGCTTCTTCCATCTTCATCACACTTTGTTCCATCATCATCAAATTTCCATATGCTTGATCAAAGGGTGGGATAGGTTTTCAAAGGGTCTACTTAAAATTCGTAAGTGTTAAGATTTTCCTCTGTTTTAGCCCTTTGCCTTCATGGATAACAAAGAAATGTCTTCATTTAGTGAAGGGAAAGAACTAAAACAGATAAAAAAAGTTAACATGAATTTGATTACCGAAGTTATGTACGGTAGGTTTTCGAAGGGTCTACTTGAAATTCATAAGTGTTAACATTTGCCTCTTCTTTTCCAATATGCCTTCATCGTGGACAAAGAAATGTATTCGTTTAATGAATGCATAAATGGAAAAGAAAAGGAAAAAGTTAACATGAATTTGGTTACGGAAGTTATGCAGGATAGGTTTTCAAAGGGTCAAATTGAAATTCATTAGTATTAACATTTTCCTCTGGTTTTCCACCATGCCTTCATCGTTAACAAAGAAATGTCTTGGTTTAATGAAGGAATGACGGAAAAACAAAGGTTTTCAAATGGTACAACTTGAAATGAAATCCAAATTTGTTAAGCTATTTCTTCAGTTACTCCCTTTTATATCATTTTCATCAAGAAGGCAAAGGTCGCTCCAAATTTTTTTTATTTTTATTTTTTTTTCTTTTCAACCCGAACATTAACGTCAAGACTACTAGTTCTTTGACGTATTTTTCGTTAGCAAGGAGGTCATGTCAGTAGTAAGAAGGTCATATCAGTATCCAAAAAGATTTTTTTACTTTTTCTCTGAATCATGTTTGAACATCAATTTGGAAACTATTTGACGTTCATACTAGATGTGGACTGTGAAAATTAATTGTGTGCCTTTACCGAAGCAACAATATTACGTCGAATTATATTGGACTTCGACGTTTCAACTTCATCATGATACCAAAGGTCGCTCCAATTTTTTTATATTTTACTTTTTTCTTTTAAACTCTCACTTTAACGTCAAGGCTCATGGATCTTCGACATATTTGTCGAATTATATTGGACTTTGACATTTCTGTGCCTTTACCAAAGCACCAATATTAATTGTGTGCCTTTACCAAAGCACCAAAATTAATTGTGTGACTTTACCAAAGCACCAATATGATGTTTCAACTCGATGTACTGCTTTTTCGGTGACAGCTCTCCTTTTCTCCTTTTTAGGGTTTCTATCTCTTTCATTCCATTATTCACCTAGTTTCTCCATGACGATGGAGAACTAACCTTATTTGTTGCTAGGGAAAGATGTAACCTCTAAACTCTCTTATATTGAAATTCTTGTTTTATTCATATGCTTGCATATGCTTATATTATCAATGGTTGGGTTTCTTATCTATGCTTAATGCTTTTATCGTTTAACTCATTCGATATAATGATGTTTGCCTTTGTCGATACGGGGATGTACGGGGAAGTCATGAACTGATAGAGAATTCCTTGATTAATAAATACCACATAGGGATAGGGGGGTAGGACGATCAATTGTATTTTGGTTCTGTTTATAATGCGTTGCTAATTACTAGGGGAGACTAGGGATAGTAAGCCAGTAGCTAGTAATAGGCTATTTAAACCGAGGGATCGGGTTTAGGGTAGACTAAGAAAGTTTGCATGACAATTGGATAATAAAGAGAATCTAATAAGAAAAATAGACATATGAGAGTGATTGGGTGAAATCTGAACCTATACAACAAATCCATCTCATATTATCAACATCATCCATCCACCTTTGTGTTTAACCTCAATTGATCAAATTGCATTCATGTTTATTTTTTCGTACTTTATATTTAAAAATCCCAAAATATTATTTTTATAGTCTTGATTGGTTAAGCAAAAGCACAACAGTTTAGTGCCTTGAGTCTCTTGGGAAAACGATACTTGGACTTACCATTTATTATTACTTTATACGATCTGGTCCACTTGTCAGGGGTTTAACAAGTTTTTGGCGCCGTTGCCGGGGACTTATGGTAGAACTATTCTATGTGTGTGATTCTTAACTGATTAGACTTTCTATTTTTCTTTTTATCTATCTTTCTATTTTTATTTTTCTATCTTTATTAAAATAAATAAATAAATAAAAAAAAATAAAAAAAAATAAAATAAAATAAAAAAACGAAAATTAAAAAACATTCTTTTTCTGTTTTTATTTAAAAAAAATCGAAAATAAAATAAAATAATATCTTCTCCTTATTCTTCTCCTCATTCTTCTCCTTATCTTTCCATCTTTCTATCTTTTTGTTTTTATCTTTCTGAATGTGCATTAAGAATGCAGTATAGACTAGGAAGTGACTCCTAGGCTGTCTTTCAAGGACCAGATGTGATTCGAGAATCAGGTCAAACACGAAGTGGGGGGGGGTTGTGAGGAGTTTTGTGAATGCAGATTAATTAAAACACGAATGCAAACAGAAATAAAAAAAAACATAAATGTAAAAACAGAATCAAATACAGAATAAAAACGGTTGGTCATTAACTCAATTTCTATGCTTCCAATCACAAATAAAAGACAAGTACACACTACTCTAATCCAAATCCAACACGAATCACCCAACTAAGCGAAGGGTAATTCGGTCTTCAGAATTGCATACTAAGCGAATGCAATGCACAAATCTAATCAGTCATGCACCATACAGTCTAATCAACTAAGCGAAGATCAAACACCGATTAGGCAACTAAGCGTATACCTAATCGCAAGCACACAACAGATTAAATATTGAGCCAAATCAGTACCATGGCAATCAAAGTGCAGAGGTCTCATGAATAAACTACTCTAGTCTCTAATCCAGCACAACTAACCGACTAAGTGAAGGCTAATCATGTTATCATAATCACGAACTAAGCGAACGCAATGCATCTATTACATCCAATGTGTTCTATACAGATCGATCAACTAAGCGAAGATACAATCAGCATTGGACAATATAATTTTGTTAACGACCAACCAACTAACTTAAGCTAACATCACAATTAAATTAACACAATTAAACAAAACAAACAACATAGTAAACGGAAACATTAAACCGAACAATACAATAGAAAAATATCCAAATGCAATTAAAGCTGTTAAAATGCATCGCGTAAGCTAAAAAGTAAAATGCATATTATAGTCATCACCAACACATATCATCATGGAAACAATAAATTAAAAATGCTTAAAGAGTGAAAATAAAATAACATGAGTCAGCATTTTCTCTCGCAGCCAAATGAATGCAAAGAAATGGAATTGAATGACTGTGGTGCCTCTTGCTATTCGAACTTGTGCACCATCATGTGTGCAGCTACTTCTTTCAAAGACAAGAAAAAAATGCTTGTGAAATAAAATAAAAACGCAACAGCTGGACGTGGCAGCCACACGCACATTCGTGTGTCTTTCAAAATGGAAAATGAAATGTGCTTCTCTAGAACAAACAAATGCATCACCCCTTGTGCCTTTTCCAAAATTTAATCACCGTGTCTTTCCTTCTCTGGACGTGAAGCAGCAACGCACACACCCTCGGTTGAATCAGCGCTACCAATGAATTCTGCATCCTCTCACAGCATGAAGCCGTGACACCTACATGTTTCTTTTAAAAGCAAAATAATTCCTTCCTAAGTGTGTGGCGGCTCATGAAGCAATCCCGAGACAACACTGTGTGCCCTACTTAAATTCCAGAATTTTTTTAATCCCATTCCACGTGTTGCTCTCCTTAAAAGCTGGACTGTGATGTTGTTTTTTCCAAGCTGGACGTGTCACATGGGCTGCAACCTCTGGACCAGCCGTTGCTTTCTCCTTTCGTGCTGGACTTGCTTGCTGGCTGGGCTTGCGTGTTGCTACAGCTTTCCTTGGATGGCAGCTGCTTTTTTTTTTCTTCCAACCGGTGCCTCTTGCTGGATCCGCTGGACCTGTTAGACCACTTCCCAAGCGTTGCTGGAAATTGCTGGATGAACGGCCCAAGCTGCTGGAATGTGAAATGGATGGAAGCTGCTGCTTAATTGCTGGATGCACGTGGAGATGTGGCTCGAAGCTGCTGGACCGTGGACTCCAAGTGACGTGTTGGACCTGCTCTTCCAAGCTTGCTTTTAGTTGCTGGACTTACTGTGTCAACCTCTCCAAGCTTCATGTTTCTGTCTAAAGTCCAAATGAATGAAATGTATGGGCCCATTTGCTTTTACTTCCCGCGTGCACATTTTTTTTTTCTCCACCAAAAAATGAATGCAAAATGGCAGGCGGCTCCTTCAAATGCACACGGGCTGCACTTATATTTTTTTTTCTTCAAGCCTTGAGAGCATTTCTCCTAGGCCGTGACATGAGCATATGTGTATACCATTTCCTTATCTTTTCTCATCAATAATAAAACATTGTTGTGCATTTCATGAATCAGCGCTTTAATTCTTGGTGATGGCAGCACACTTTCATTTAATCTTCAAATGTCCAAATTGTATTTTTAAAATTTTCTCTAAAATTAATAATGCAAATAATTAGCTCAGATAATTCAAATTAATTAAAATAAGAATTTCTGGTCAAATTAAGCACGATTAGTAGAAACGAGAAAATATGGGACATTTAAGCACAATTCCTTGATTAATTCTAGCACAATAAACTAAGTGAAGTCAAGAAAATATTGACTCATCTTTGTTTTTCCACCAATGATCTCGAATGCATCATCGAAATTAATATATAATGGAATATGGGACTCGAGGCCAAATGTTCTTAACTCCCACCGCAGCCCTACCGATGCTCATTTTCTTAACTTATTTATTCTCGAGGTCAATATGGATAGAGTATCATCGCCTTCTGCTTCCTCACGAGCCTCGGGTTAAGCCATTGTTTGTTTCTCAGGTCGGTAGACCTGAAAGTCACATTTACAAAAGTTAGGAATTATTTAATTATAACTTGAAGCTTTAAGATAATAAAAATAAGAATATAATACCGCTGGTGGGCCATAATATGGCATGATCATAGCCTTAGGCCAAGTTATAAATGTGCCTAACGCCTCCCCCACAAATTGGATTTTAGATGTAGGCACTGGCAATCGAGCCTTGGGGTCTCTAACATCATCAATCCTTACCCGCACGTCAGTGGGCAATAAAGGAGCACCATGAATGGTCTGTCCTCCTGCAATCTATCGTCCGATGGCCACTGTGCGTAGAGGATCCCCATCAACCAAAAACTCATATTGAATATTGTAATCAGTACGATCTGCTGATAACGGTTGAAATACCGTTATTTTTATACTTAATTTTGATACTAAAAACACCCTTTATGACTTAGAAACTAACCTGAAATCATTCTTTTGCTTTAGTTGAGAGAATAAGAGAGTTGAAGGTGGTATTATTGGTTTTATGCTTGGTTTTCCTTGTTTTGGCAGGAATTAAGAAGAATTGGATGAAAGAAGTTGAAGTAGCAAGGAGTTGGACTTAGGAAAAGTAGAGAAATAAAAAGATGAATTGTAGCCACCGCTCAGCGCCACTTTGCCGTTGAGCGCCAGCCTCGCTATGGAATTCTCTGTTTGGCGCATGAGCATCATCGCTAAAGGCAAAATCCAAGTTTTGCACCTACCGTTGAGCGCCAATTCACCGCTGAGCGCCAGTTCACCACTGAGTGCCAGTTTTGCTGAAGAGTTCTCTATCTCATGCCTGGGCGCCACCGCTGAGCGTTATTCTGAAGTGTCACACCTACCGCTAAGTGGGATTGTAGAGCTGAGCGTCAATTGTGTGGGACTGGGCCAGTTTTTCTGTTATTTTTAGAAACTATATAAGGATTTAGTCGACCTAAAGGGTCGATCTTTGGACAGAAAGAGGCGCAGAAACACTATCTTCACCCCTCGGAGCCAGATTTTGGATGCGGAAGCTCCAATCTACAACTTTTAGGTTTCTATCTTTCATTCTTTCCATTTATTTCATCTAGTTTCACCATGTCCATGGTGAACTAAACCTCCATTGTTGTTGAGGAAACTATGTAATCCTTTGAAACTCTCATGTATTGAATTGATTATTAATATTTATGTTTTAATTCATTACTTGTTAGGGTTTTTCCTCTACACTCTATGCATGCTTTGTTTAACTCATTCAATTGCATGATTGTTGATTTTTTCGATATGGACATATACGGGGAAATCTAAACTTGGGGAAATTCTCCTGGAGCAATATTACTTAGACATAGGGATAGGAGGACCGTTATCCTTTAAGCCACTTTGCGCATTGATAACGGTCTCAAAACCGTTATTTTCATGCATAAAATTGATATTAAAACACACCCTTTGTAGCTTAAAATGAGCTTTGAATCAAGTAAAACTCTTAAGTTGTGTTACATAAGAGTCAAAAGTTGTTTTTAGAGATATTATGCTTGTTTTGCATTGTTTTGCAGGGGTTTTGATGAAAATGGAAGATGGCAATGAAGTAGGAAGGTCACAGACTCAAGAATGAAGGAGAAAAAGGAAGAAAAGAAGAGTCTGTGAACCGCTCAGCGGTCAATTCCACCGCTGAGCGTCCTAGTGCAAGGGAAAGTTGTTGTCTAGCGCCCAGGCGGTGACGCTGAGCGTCCAGAGCGACAAGAGGCAAACCGCTCAGCGGTCATTTCTGGCGCCTGGGCGGTGGCGTGTGTTGAGGCAAACCGCTGAGCGGCCAATTTAGGCGCCTGGGTGGTTGTCTGTTTTTATATTTTGGATTCTAAGATCTTTTCTGTTATCTTTTTGGCTTATATATAGCCCTAGTACGAATTCAAATGTAATTCTTTTGGCAGAGAACAAAGTCCACAACAGTTTTACACCTTTGGAGGAGATTTCTTGGATGCTTAGGCTCCACTTTATCAATTCTAGGGTTTGCTTTTTCCATTCTTCCATTCAATTCATCTAGTTTCACCATGATTATGGTGAACTAAACCTTAGTTGTTGGGGAACAATGTAATCTTTTGAAACTCTCATATATTGAAATTCTTGTTTACTTTATATGCTTGCATATGCTTGATTTATCAATTGTTGGGTTCTTTACCTGTACTTAACGCTTCTACAGTTTAACTCATTCGGTAGATGTTGTTTGTCTTTATTGATACGGGGACGTACGGTAATGTCATGAACTAGGGAGAATTCCTTGATTATGTTAATACCGCCTAGAGATAGGGGTAGGACGATCAATTGTATTTTGCTTCCGATCATTATGCATTATTAGTTAGTAGGGGAGGCTAGGGATAGCAAGCCGGTAATTAGTAATAGGCTCTTTTCACCAAGGGATCGGGTTAAGGGTAGACCAAGAAAGTTTGCATGGCAATATGATAAATAAGCAAATTAAATAAGAAGAGTAGATATATGAGGGTGGATAAGATGAAATTGTAAACCCCAACAACCTCATTCATTCATAGTTTATCTCGTCAATTGATTTCCTGCATTTGCATGTTTATTTTTGTTTTGCATTTTAACAATTAAAATTATTTTCTTTTCTCAAGTCTTAAACGATTAGTTTACACGAAAGATGAGGCCTTAAGAGTCCTTTGGGAAGAACGATATTGGGTTAACCAATTTTTATTACTTGATACGATCTGGTACACTTGCCAGGGGTTTAACACGAATGTAATGCATGATTAATTTCTAGGGAGACAAGACATTTTAAACTAGTAGTTAAAAGTAGGCTTTCTTCAGTGAGACTTCGAGTTTAAGGTAAATTAGAAAGTGGCATTAACATTAATGAAGGAGTAGAATTCGTAAATACATGAGAGTGGATAGGATAAGTCGGAAACCCCAACAACAACATCATTCCATCTTTTTATCAACCATTCACCTGCTTATTCTTTAGTCAATTGATCACAACTTGCATTCATGTTTACAATTGATGACAACATCATTAAATAGTCCACATACAATGCAATCAACATTCACAATTCATATATCGTTTACTAAAATAAATCTTCATTTCATTTCAAAATAAAACCGAAAGGAGTACATAAAAGCAGAGGTGACTTAATATCCATGATTACAAAATATAAACAAAAAAAAACTTAATCTTCATCAATTGACTCATCATTAGAATCTTCAGTTTCAAAGCCAATGCCATTCTTGTTTCCCTTCTTCTCCCGTCTCAAAAGAGTCTCTTCAATTCTCTCATCCCTTTCAAACTTCTTCCTAAATTGATCAACAACATATTTCTCAAAATCAGTTTGTGGAACGAAGGTAGTATGATCTACAGTAGGAGTAGGTGTACTTCCAACAGTTTGCTCATCTCTGAAGAACTACCCATTCACATTAGTATACCAATTTCTTGTGACTTGTTGCATAGAAGTCTGTCTTCTTGAGATACATCTACTCCTTGGAGTATCAGCACTTGGCTGATAAATACTCCATATGGAAATTTCTGTGCATATTTATCACATGCAGCGATCATATGGTTTTTTAGTACCGCAACCGAGTTGGCTGGGATTCTAGTCTTGATAGCATTCAACAGAAATACATCTTGTGTTGATATTCTATCCTCGACAAATCTTCTAGGTAGCAGTAGCCAAGTGAGGACACAAGAAATCAGTTTCTCCTCCTTGTTTAAGCCATCATGTAGGTACCGCTTATCCACCTTGTACCTTCGTGGATATCTTAATCAGTTTATATATATAGCTCTCTTTGTTAGCCATCTGTTTGAATCAAAATCACGGATATGAAAATCCAAACCTTAAGCTTTCAGTCCAGCAACATATGACCAAACATTATCGTCAATAATAATGTTAAAACCTTTTACCCTTGAGTAAATGACCCCATTTAGAACCCTGAGGTTTGAGTAGAAAACCTCTACCAAATTTGGATAGCAATCTCCTTTCATCTGGACAAAATGAGTAAGCCCTTGATATGCAATCCATTCTTGAAAAAGGAAACCTTCTTTCTTGAAAAATTGCAGGTCCAGATACTTGTGAGGAACTACAATTTTTAGATGTCTCTAGTATAAAAACGTTCCTCGGGTCTCCTCATCACTTATCCATCCAGATGGGTTTGTGTTTCTTGTAACTTGGGCAACATTCTCTTTTCTTCTTGATGATGATGATGATGATGATGATGAAGAAGCCATGTCTGAATAGAAATCTTGGAACATCTTTCACAATCTAAAGTGTTTAACTGCTCAACTTCATAAGAATAATAATACAAACTATACGTCAAATTCTACTGGGCTTCGACGTATTAATTGTAGAAGAAAGAGTTTGAAAAAACACATGTTATACGACGTTTTCTTCTTTAGCCTCCCGCCCTTTTGTTTCCTTCTTTCCTTTAAACCTCCCATAACCTCCCGTTACCATTATATTTTAAGATATGATTTATATATTTTTTTAAAATTTTTATTTTATAAATTTAGTGTAAATTTATCTTCTAATATTTACATATTATAAAATATAATAATGATTTGTGGGTCAAATTTAAAGAGAATGAAACTTAATTTCTTTAAAATATTATTATAATTTCATATGGGAAATAATAATAATAATAATAATAATAATTAATGAGAATTAAGTTTATACATAAGAATAATTAAAATCATAATAATATTATTATATTATTAAAAGTTATGTGAAATTAATGTTCTTTTAACATAGTCTACACCGTAAATAATTATTTTTTATTAGATTCAACAACATTTCCATACCTTATATTTCTTTCCTCTCCTTTAAAAGTTTTATGATTAAGTTAGGTATGATAAAACATTAATCAAGTCTTCAATTTTTAAATTTTAGGATAAAGATATGTATGATTATGCTAAAAGACCTTAATTGATTTTTATAAAATAATACTTTAAATTTCAATAACAATTAACTTGAGTGATAAAGTGAAGGTTAAGATAGATTATTGAGATAGGAAGGTGTGTAGAAAAAAATTGAAACAAGTTAACAACTGACATCAAACCAATAGCCAAAGATCGAGAAGAGACAGCGTGTATAGAGAATAGTCAGGTTGTATCGAAGTACAAGACTCGTCCTGAATTAAAGGTTAAGACATCTAGGCCAAAAATTAACACAGAATGGGTTGGGTCGAAGATTAAGGCAAGTTAAGTTGTTCTAACGGTCGAGACTGGTTGACCCAAACTGAATGTTAGGATGGGTTAATTCAAACTAAAGGTCGAGATAGACTAACATAAGTTAGAGTTGTCAAAATGGGTTATAACCCGCGAGGCAACTCGTGGTGGGTCGAGCCGGGTTCGAATTTTTTCAGCTCACTATGTGAGTCAGGTTGGGTAGACTCACTAAGTGACCAACCCATAGGGGGTCGGGCCGGGTCAAGCCGGGTTAAGCCGGGTTACCCGTTTTGACAACTCTAACATAAGTTGAAGGTCGACCAAATGTTGTCATTGTGTGATCGGTCCATTTTGGTGTTTATGATTATTATGATTGATTGTGGAGTGATTCTGGACCAATACAGAATGACACGTACATGGTGTTAAAATGTTGTCAAAGTATCATTATCCTAAAAATTCAAACAAACTCTTAGACCTTTTATTAGGTCACATTCATATAAATTACTTTGAAAAATTTAATAGTTATAAGAAGGAATTAGTAGAATAGATTAAGTTTTAAAAAATACTATGATTAACATTATTAGAAAAAACATCCCTCTCATGGATTATTTTCTTGCTTTTTAGGATTTTAACAAATATGTATCAATATTCAGCCATATTGTCATTAATGTCACCATAAATAATTAGTAAAAGCACATTTGCATTTCTTAATTTATAACGCTTGGAATCGATTCTTTATTACTTAGAATCGATTATATTAATGTAGTAAAATTGAAAGTGGCATTATATGAATACAAAGGGCACATCAAACTTTTTAACTTCGATCCCTCCTAATGTCACCTTCTTCGCGGATGATTGAAAGTAGACATTTTTAGGTTGCGGGAAATCAATTTATTCTTATCTGAATAAAACTAGAATTATTACTTTTTCTATGAATGATGTTTGAACGTCGAATTCGGCTAGGCTTCAACGTTCATACAAGATGGTGAAGTATGGCAGTTACTAAGCATAATTGAATGATGAACGTGAATAAAACGAGATCTATTACTTTCTCTCTGAATGATGTTTGAACATCGAATTCCGCAGGGCTTCGACGTTCATACAAGATGGTGGCGTGTGGTAGTTACTAAGTATAATTACACGATGTACGTCATCGGTTCATCTATAAATATAGCTTGCATTTCATGTATTCCTTTGCCTCCTATTTCCATATTGAACATATTAGGATTCATATTTTTTATGTCGTTTGCATTTTCTTTTCCTTAGATTTATAAGCATCTTTGTTCTTCATATTGGAATTTGATAAGTTTAACATGAAAGTGGTTCATTCATCATCATTTCATATGAAGGAGCCCTTTCCAGTTCAAGTTAACAAAATATTTTTATTTATAGTCAAAAAATGGTTAAGATATCTTACTGAAAGGAAAGTGCTGAGGAAAAAGAAATATGGTTTACAATATATTTAGTGCTAAAAGAATTTTAAGATCTAAAATAATTATCTACAAAAGTTGTTCAACTTCATTATTTAACAATGTATGATTCTTTTTTAAATTGTCCTTAAGTTGTACTCCTCCGTTAGATTTCAAAGCTATTTGATTTCTAAGGGAGGAAACAACTTCAGGACAATTTAAATTTGGAATCTATTTACACAGTTGACGTGGAATGTTGAGTACCCACGATGCAAAGACTTGGTGTTTATTCTCGTCAAACACTTGTTTTACATTGAATTCTATGGATATATGAGATTAACTTCTCCTTAAACCTTCCATTACCATTATATTTTAAGATATGATTTACATATCTTTTTAAATTTTATTTTATAAATTTATTGTAAATTTATCTTCTAATATTTACATATTATAAAATATAAGAAAGATTTGTGGGTCATTTAAAGAGAATGAAAGGTCAATTTCTTTAAAATAATATTATAATTTCATATGGAAAATAATAATAATAATAATATTTATTGAGAATTAATTTTATACATCAGAATAATTAAAACCATTATAAATATGATTATATTATTAAAAGTTATGTGAAATTAATGTTCTTTTAACATAGTCTACACCGTAAATAAAGTGCCGCATTCAGGACTCAGTCAACAAAATGCTCTTTATAGTACATAAATGGTTAAGTTATCTTACTGAAAGGGAAGTGCTGAGGAAAAAGAAATGTGGTTCACAATATGCTTAATGCTGAAAAAATTTTGAGAAATAAAATAAAACGTCGAAGCCCCAAAGCCTTAACGTTTTCTGGCACGCTTTTCTTTTATTCTTTTTTCTTGTCAATTGCAAAGGTTTCATAGACTTACTATTGGAAGCCAAAAGTTTCTTCATCCGCTAGTATCAAAAGGTACCGTACATTAGGATCTTTTTTGTTTTTCCCCTCTCATAGAACGTCGAAGGCTGCGGGGTTGTGACGTGAAGGTAATTGAAGTATGTTGGGAGCGTTAATGGTGTGCTCACATTAATAGAACGTCGTATTAGATAGGGCTTCAACGTTTTTTTCTTTCACCAATAGAAAAAGGTGGCGAATTTATGATTCTTTTTTCTTTAGAATCAGACATGAAATTTTGTCTTTTTACTTCTTTCTTAATTGATTAAAGTTATCATTGTACTGATAGTTTACTAAAATAAATCTTCATTTCAATTGTAAATAAAACCGAAGGAAATACAGAAACTAGAGGTGGCTTAATAGCCATGATTACAAAATTAAAAAAAAAACTTAGAAAAGTAGTCCCTATTAATATCAAGAAGATTCCATTGAATCTTCATCGTTAGAATCTTCCGTATGATCTTCATCACGAGTAGGTGGACTTCCGACAGTTTGCTTATCAGTGAAGAACCATCCATTCTCAGTCCTTTTGAGCCCAATAGATGACAGACTTGGTATACCAAATTCTTGTGACCTTTTGCACACAATTCTTTCTTCTTCAGATATATCTACTCCTTGGAGTTCCAACACCTTACTAATAAAAACTCCATATGGAAATTTGTGTGCATAATCATCTCCTTCAACGATCATGTGGTCTTTTAGAACCGCAACCCAGTTGGTTCGGATTCTAGTCTTGATAGCATTCAACAAAAATACATCTTTTGTTGACATTCTGTCCTCATTCAATCTTTTAGGCATCAGTAGCCAAATCAAGACATAAGCAATAATTTTCTCCCCTTGTTTAAGCCATCACGTAGGTACTGCTTATTCACCCAGTACCTTCCTAGATATCTTAAGCAGTTTGCATATATAGCTCCCTTTGTTAGCCACATGTTTGATTGAGAATCACGGATATGAGAAGCCAAAGCTTCAGCTTTCAGTCCAAGAATATTTGACCAAACATTATCGTCAATAGTAATGTTAACACCTGTTACCCTTTAGTGAATGACCCCATTTACAACCCTCAGGTATGTGTAGAAAACCTCTACCAAATTTGGATAGCAATTTCCTTTCATTTGGACAAAATCAATAAGCCCTTGATATGCAATCCATTCTTGAAACAGGAAACCTTCTTTCTTGAACAATTACAAGTCCAGATACCTGTGAGGGACTGCAATTTTTATATGTCTCCTGTATAAAAACTTTCCTCGGATCTCTTCATCACTTATCCATCTAGATGGGGTTGCGTTTCTTGTAACCCGGGCAACCTTCTCTTTTCTTCTTGATGATGGATGATGAAGAAGCCATGTCTGAATAGAATTCTCGGAATGTCTTTCACAATCTAGTAGTTTTTAACTTCTTAACTTCTCTGGTTTAAAAATACAAACGATACATCAAAAAATATTTTCAAAACAGTATTTCCATTAACAATGTGAGTTGGCTCAAAAGGACCATTTACTGTTGCATCCCAAATACCTCTATCCAAGGATTTAAGAAAAATTTGCATTCGAATTTTCCAAGAAGGATACTAGAAGCCATTTCCAGAAATATAGTTGATTCAAAGAAAAATATAGTCGACTACTTTTTTAAATATCTTATGAAAACAAAAAGTTTAAATTGAAAAATATAGTCGACGTTTAAATTGACAGTCGAAGACAAAAAGTTTGCGGGTGAAAAGTATCCTTCTTGGAAAATTCGAATGCAAATTTTTCTTGAATCCGTGGATAGAGGTATTTGGGATGCAACAGTAAATGGTCCTTTTGAGCCAACTCACATTGTTAATGGAAAAACTGTTTTGAAAATATTTTCTGAGTGGTCTCAAGATGAAAATAGAAAAGCACAGTATGATGTTAAAGCACGAAATATTATTGCCCCTACACTAACAGTTGATGAACTTTTCATGATATCTCAATCCAAAACTGCCAAGGATATGTGGGATGTCTTGGAAGTCACACATGAAGGAACTGATGAGGTCAAAAGATCTAGAAAGAATTCTTTGATTCAAGAGTATGAACTTTTCAGAATGAGGACTGGTGAAACAATATATGAGGTCCATAAAAGGTTCACTCACATTGTCAACCATTTAATGGCTCTTGGAAAAGTTTTTGACAAAAAGGAGATCAATATCAAGATTCTTAAAAAGCAAGCAAGTGATTTAATCATGGAAACCTGGGCAAAGTCATTCATGCTTTCAAAGTAATAACAATCATTCACAAAAACTTTGGAGTCCAATCCTCACACAAGCTAAATCAAGTTCCAAAATTTAGATAAACATCCTGCTCAGTATCTCAATCACAAGTTTACCTCATGCATCTGTTTCACAATATTTGTGAGCAACCACCTGTATGTCAGCATATCAAGCATCATCTCAACATCAATCAGTATAATGAAGCATCATAAAGAAATACTCATCACAAAACAAATCATAGTCAAACCATTGCATCACAGTTAAGTTCAAGCCAAGTACATCATAACCTATACTAAAACAGAAACAAAATAAAGATCAACAATAAAAATAAAAGAAAAGCAAAATCTTGCTCTAGTGATAATATCATCCATTAGTAGATGTTATCTCAACTCCTCATCCTCTGCTGTTGTTAGATTCTTCATCATCCTCCTCCTCATCTTCCTCTTCCTCTTATTCTTCCTCATCTTCATCCCCATCCTCATCGTCCTCCTCCATAGCTGAAGCTCCAGATGCTTGTTGATGGATCGACAAGTGTACCGAATCGCAGAAGTAATATAAAATGGTAAGACCAAGTATCATGTCCCAAGAGACTCTCGGCACTAGACAGTCGTGTGATAACTCGATTAATTAAGACTTAGAGAAAACGAGATCATTGGTTTTAGATGCAAAGACAAAAAATCAAATATGAATGCGGTTTGATTAATAGTAGAGTAGCACAATGTTGAACGAATGTTGTTTTTAATATGAGATGAGTATGTTGTTGGGATTAGATTTCACCAAGTTCCCTCTCATGTATGTAAGAATTCTTCTTTATGCATTAATGTTAACGTCACTCACGAAATCACTTAAACTCGATCCCTCGGTGAATAAGCCTGTGCTTAATAACCATTTCATGCAATTCCTAGCATTCCTAATAATTAAATGTGAAGATCAAGAGCTTAAGATGACCATGACTTATACCCTCATCCTTGAGAAATATTACTCTTGGGAGTAATGCAACAAGAATCTGAATTGTAAGGAACCTCCCACCACTCATTAAATAGGGTAGAAAAATAACAGTAAATGGGTAGAAATCCTCCTGAGATATGAATTGACGCTCAGGAAAGGCAACTGTCATAGTCCTCAGTAACTGCTGCTCACCTTTATATATGGCCTCCATCAAGGACATGTACATGTCCCTCATCTGAAATGGAGCAGCATCATGTGGTTATTCTTGGGCTGGCTGTGGTGCTCTCCTATGTGGCCTAGGAGGCTGTGGTGGTGGCATTGGCTGTCCCGCCTCATCCAGTGCACAATAACAGGTATAGTAAGAAGCGTCAATATCCTTCCTTGAACGCTCAAGTGGTGGTGTGGATATATTGACTCCTTCAATCTCACATAGATGAGTAATAAGTGAGGGGTGCCCCAAGGGTGACTTGTTGCTCATAGTATGAGCACACTCTTGGATTTCATTAGCTATCACTTGCCCAATGTTGATGTTCAAAACCCTAAGAACACAATAGAGGAATATAGTCTGTTTGTGGTGATGTCAGACACATGGGAGCAGGGCTGGACGTTAGCATGTGTGAAAGCCATCTTGTATTTCGCCAGGGGCGTCAGATAGGAACGTCTGATATGAATAGGTGCCTCCTGCCTATTCCTTTGGAAATTTCTTCCTGGAACACATAATACTCTCTCCACATCAGCAAAGTCAGCACCCTCTTCTAAGGTCAAAGCAAACTGGCATTGCTCTCCACTACACTCTGTGCCTAAGAACCTATTCACTGTGGCAACATCATAGGGTATCCTTTTACCCCTCACGTAGCTAGTTTACGTATGTCTCTCACTGTCAAATGCTTGTGCATTTGTATAGAACTCCTTCACCACAATTGTGTTGGCACATGCTAGGTAGGATGCCAAGTTCTCCCAATTTCTCCTCTCATGTTCTCTCCCAAATAGTGGAGCCATAGCTGGTATAATCCCCACCTTTCGTTCCATCAGCAATCTCCTATTTTTCACTATCAGAAAGTGCCTTTCATGCGTGAGGGAGAGGAGCTTGTTGAAGTAGATTTGCTCTTTTTTCTTTCCTCATTGTTCCTCTGTCTAATTTGTTTGCAATAGTCTTAATCCGCTTTCCTGAAGAGGATGCCATTCCTGTACCGCAAAGATTAACAAAACAAACACAAACATTATTAAGCACCAGTATCTTGAAAATAACAACTCAAACATACTCTTCCCACCAGTGCTAAGGGCAAAACAGGGCCCTCAGCGTCACCTACACTATCTCAACCAATCAGAACATGCATAGACCCAGAAACTAGAAACAACATGCTACAGAGTCACGTTGAGCTCCCCTCAGACAGGGCCCTCAGCGTCATTCAGTACAATCATCAAAATTGGCCCTAGCTGGCCTTCAACACCACACAAACGCTTTCTCCTATGTTGGAACCATCAATAATACAATTCAATCGATTCAAAACAACAACATTTGTAGTGTATCATGCATAAACATCAACATTCATCAAAACACTAACTTTTAAATGCTCAAATCATAACATAACATGAACTTACTTGTATGGAGATGCAAAATTTGTGAGGAATGCTCAAAAAGATTGGGGAAGTCAAAACCCTAAAATCAATGATAACGGTCTCAAAACCGTTATTTTCATGCATAAATTTGATATTAAATCACACCCTTTGTAGCTTAAAATGAGCTTAGAATCAAGTAAAACTCTTAAATTGTGTCACATGAGAGTCAAAAGTTGTTTATAGAGATATTATGGTTGTTTTGCATTGTTTTGCAGGGTTTTTGATTAAAATTGAAGATGGAAATGAAGTAGGAAGGTCATATAATCAAGAATGAAGGAGAAAAAGGAAGAAAAGAAGAGTTTGTGAACCGCTCAGCGGTAAATTCCACTGCTGAACGTCCTTGTTCGAGGAAAAGAACTGTTTGGCGCCCAAGCGGGGTGATGCTGAGTGTCCAGAGCGACAAGAGGCAAACCGCTCAGCGGTCATTTTAGGCACCTGGGCGGTGGCGTGTGTTGAAGCAAACCGCTGAGTGGCCAATTTTGGCGCCTGGGCGGTTGTCTGTTTTTATATTTTGGATTTTGAGATCTTTCTGTTATCTTTTTGGCTTATATATAGCCCTAGTGCGAATCCAAATGTAATCCTTTTGGCAGAGACCAATGTCCACAACAGCTTTACACCTTTGGAGGAGATTTCTTGGAAGCTTAGGCTCCACTTTATCAAATCTAGGATTTGCTTTTCCATTCTTCTGTTATATTTCATCTAGTTTCACCATGACTATGGTGAACTAAACCCTTTGTTGTTGAGGAATAATGTAATCTTTTTAAACTCTCATATATCCAAATTCTTGTTTAGTTTATATGCTTGCATATGCTTGATTTATCAATTGTTGGGTTCTTTACCTGCATTTAATGCTTTTACCGTTTAACTCATTCGGTAGATGTTGTTTGTCTTTATTGATACGGGGACGTACAGGAATGTCATGAACTGGGGACAATTCCTTGATTAAGTTAATACCACCTAGGGATAGGGGTAGGACGATCAATTGTATTTTGCTTCCGCTTATCATGCATTATTAATTACTAGGGGAGGCTAGAGATAGCAAGTCGGTAATTAGTAATAGGCTCTTTTCACCAAGGGATTGGGTTAAGGGTAGACCAAGAAAGTTTACATGACAATATGATAAATAAGCAAAGTAAATAAGAAGAGTAGATATATGAGGGTGGATAAGATGAAATTGTAAACCCCAACAACCTCATTCATTCATAGTTTCTCTTAGTCAATTGAATTCCTGAATTTGCATGTTTATTTCTGTTTTGCATTCAAACCATTTAAACTAATTTTCTTTTACTCAAGTCTTAAACAATTTGTTTACACAAAAGATGAGGCCTTAAGAGTCCTCTAGGAAGAACGATATTTGGATTACCGATTTTTATTACTTGATATGATCTGGTACACTTGCCAGGGTTTTAACAAGTTTTTGGCGCCGTTTCCGGGGACTCTGGGTTTAACATTTTCGAGTAGTGTAAATTGATTAATTTTGACTTTATTGTTGATATTTGTATATATTTTATTTTTTTTATATAAAAGTGCTACTAGGGTTTGTGTTTCTTGTACATGCAGCAAGAGACTAGACATACTAGAAGCAAGAAAAATACCCAACCTCTTCTTGAAGGCTTAACTAAGACAAGGGGAAGAAGGAGAGTCAGACGCCCATCTAGGGATTTATTTCCTTCTCCTAGCAGATTATTGTCACCTTCACCAGATAGAAGAATAGAGGAGATGGTAGTTCAACTTCCTCCAAGACGCACATTGGCAGATCAATCTAATGATGTTGGTCCTTTTCACTTTAACAGCATAGCCATGCCTACGGATCAAACAACCAACATGGTGATGAATCTAGCCCTAATACACCTAGTACAAGGCAACCAGTTTCAGGGCTTGTCAAATGAGAATCCATATGATCATTTGATCACATTTAGTGAAATCTGCAACACTGTGAAGATGGCAGGGGTATCTGATGAACGAGTAAAGTTTAGCTTGTTCCCATTCTCATTGGCGGGTAATGCTAAGGCGTGGCTTAATTCCTTTCCTAAAGGAACATTCGCCACATGGGAGACTGTGGCTACAAAGTTTGTCACTAAATATTTTCCACAGTCCAAAGTTACTCAAGGAAAGCTAGAAATTTCATCATTCAAGCAGGGTATGGAAGAGACTTTAGGTCAAGCATGGGAGAGATTCAAGGGCTTGCTGAGAAAGACGCCAACCCATGGTTTTGACAAGACCACCTTAGTTCTTGCATACCTTGGAGGTTTGAACACTCAGTCAAAGATGATGCTGGATGCCTCAGCTAGAGGCAATGTTAAACAAAAGACTGAAGATGAAGCCTATGACTTGATCGAAAATATGGCTGCTAATGAGCAAGAAAATTATAGTGAAAGAGGCATACCTACACAAAGGAGAGGAGTTTTGCATTTGCCTGCAGATGACGCTATGCTGGCTCAAAACCATCTTCTGACTCAAAAGCTAGATAATTTAACAAACATTATCTCACAACTTCCTAAGGAGATTCGTAATGTCTCCTAAACACAGCAGTTGTGTGATTTCTGCAGTGGTGACCATATCAATGGTCAATGTGCTTTTCCTGAAGAGATGCAGTAAGAAGCTAATTTTATGGGAATTCAGTTTCAGAATACCTATCAAGGTAATGCCAAAATAGGTTGGAAGAATCATCCAAGTATTAGTCAGGCACCAAATTTTCCATCAGGGCAAACAGGGAATTTCCCATCAGGGCAAACAGGAGGTTTCAAGCAGCAGCAACCTTCACCTCTATGGCAGCAGGTCACCCATTTGACAGAGGTCGTTAGAGACCAAAATGATAGATTTGATAAATTCTTGAAGGTTTATGAGTCCAATCAAGCAGGTAATCAAGCCAGCATCAGATCTTTAGAGATGCAAGTTGGGCAGTTGTCAAAAAGGGTAGACACCACTGAGAAGCACCAATTTAGGGCTAACACTGATGTTAACCCTAAAGGGGAATGTAAAGCTGTTGTTACAAGAAGTAAACGAAAAGTTGAAAGGGAAGTTGTGGAGATTGGTAGCAGTGATGAGGAAGAGGAGAAAAGAGAAGTCATTAAATTAAGCAGTAGTGAAGGTGAGGAAGAAATATTATCTTGGAGATATGATAGATTTGGATACAAATGAAGATGAGCAAGAATTTGAAGTTCAACCTCCAAAAAGGAATTATCCGCCAAAGCTAAAAGTTCCAGGTTGTTTGACACTTTCAAGTATTATAAATGATTTTGATGTAGAAGGAGCCATGATAGACTCTGGATCCAGCATTAATATGATGCCCTGACGTTTTTTGAGAAAGATTGGAGGGTTGACATTAAAACCGTCTAATCTTACTGTGACGGTAGCAGATGGTTCCAGTAAAAAGCCACTAGGTATGGTGGAAGATGTGGTTGTGCGCGTGGAGCAGTTGGAGTTTTTGGCTGACTTTTTAGTTATGGGCATGGAAGATGATGAGAAGATTCCAATTATTCTTGGAAGACCTTTCATGGCTACGTCTAAAATATTCATTAGTGCCCATGATGGAAGAATTATGATGTGAGATAAAAAGAATGTGCTCTTATATACTGGTTCTAAAGGGAACAATATTAGAATAAAGAAAAGATCCAGATTCAGAAAGTCAAGAAGAGAAGCTGCATCAGAAGAAAGCATGACAGGTACCAATTCTAACAGTTGTAATGTTTTACAAGTACCTAAATATGAGGAGGTTGATAAAGGAGGAACAATTCACTCAGAAGATATACCACTTCCACGAGGCTCACAGGTAACATTCAAGAAAAGGAAGTGGATTGTTGATAATATCAAAGAAGATGGCAAGGTAGAGATCAGAAAACCATATACTAAAGCCATCAGAAGAGTGGATAGAAGGCAACTAATGAGTTGGGAGGATGAAGATCCCAACCGGGATGGAAAGATTTGAAGACATTTAATTTTATCCCATTTGTTGTAGAACAATTTTTAGAATAGGTTTATTCTGGTTATGTAAGTTAATGGATTTTTAAACTCTTTTTAGGTAGCATCTACTGAGGGATGCTAAATTTTAATGTATCCACTGAAGGATACAGGAAGGTACACCTACTGATGGGTGTTGGTAAGATTCGCACTTACTGATGAGTGTTAAACAGGTTTGGGTTAGGCTCGTGACGTTAAACAAGCGCTATTGGGAGGCAACCCAGGTTTCTTTTTCTTTTGTACTTTGAATTTGTAGAATAGGTTGAACTTTTATTTTGTGTCTATGCTTGGCTTGTACAATGGTTCTGATGGTAGTATTAAAATGCATGACAAGTATTTGATAATGATTGAATGTGGTTGACTGAGAATGTATGTGTGATGATATCCAGTTGAATGGTTTACTAACTATATGAACAGATGTATTGTGGTTTATGATTGTGATTGTGATAGTAAGTAGGATAAATGAATGATGTGTGAGAAAGCATGTTGTATGAGGTCTTGAGCTCCAAAGTTTTCACTGATATATGTACTGTTCATAGGGAATCATGAATGATATTGCCTTAGTCTTGATAATTGATTGATTTGCATGCTTATGTTATATGATCAAGGCCATGTTTGGAAGCCTTATTTAGCCAAATTTTCACCCAAAAAGTTTAAAATTTTATACCCCTTTTGAACCTTGGCCTTAAACAGGATGAAAACCCTTGATTTGAAATTATTTATCTTGAGTTGGGTTGAGAATAATCATATGTGATGAAAAGGTTCAAGTTTGGGGTTGTATGGGGAAAATTGAAAGGCAAAAGAAAAGCATTGAGCTCAAGTATTGAAAAGAAAAATGCATGAGTAAAGAAGAAAAGGAAAAAGTAAAAGCATGAAAAGGAACTCAATGCAAAATTGATAAAAAGGGAAGAAGTTGGGAATAAAGGAGATGCAAAAACTTGTTAAACCCCTGGCAAGTGTACCAGATCATATCAAGTAATAATAATCGGTAATCCCAATATCATTCTTCCCAGAGGACTCTTAAGGCCTTATCTTTCGTGTAAATTAATCATTTAAGACTAGAGTAAAAGAAAATAATTTGAATGGTTTGACTGCAAAACAGAAATAAACATGCAAATACAAGAATTCAATTGACTAAGAGAAACTATGAATGAATGAGGTTGTTGGGGGTTACAATTTCATCTTATCCGCCCTCATATATCTACTCTTCTTATTTACTTTGCTTATTTATCATATTGTCATGCAAACTTTCTTAGTTTACCCTTAACCCAATCCCTTGGTGAAAAGAGCCTATTACTAATTACCGGCTTGCTATCCCTAGCCTCCCCTAGTAACTAATAATGCATAATAAGCGGAAGCAGAATACAATTGATCGTCCTACCCTTATCCCTAGGTGGTACTAACATTATCAAGGAATTCTCCCCAGTTCATGACATTATCGTACGTCCCCGTATCAATAAAGACAAACAACATCTACCGAATGAGTTAAACGGTAAAAGCATTAAGCAAAGGTATAGAACTTGTTAAATATGAAGCTTCAATCTCTATCACTCCATTCTCTTTCAGCTCTTTCACAACCCATAACTTGTTCCTGAATCTCACTGGTGTGCCAAGTTTGAGTTCTTCATATTCGTCCACCGATTCTTGATGAACAATCTTCCCTTTGCCATCTTTTTCTTCTTCCTTTACATGTGGGAAGAAACAATTTTTACCTTGACCGGCTTAGGAGCTTTTGGGCTAGTCACTGGTGTATCTTCCACTATAGCTTTAGGAGTAGTCTTCTTCACTTGAATTTGTTGCTCCGCATTGAAGACATTAAACATCACCTCCTCTTCTTGGTATTTAAGCGCTATAGTTCCATCATCAACATTGATGATAACCTTGGTCGTCTTCATGAATGGCCTTCCAAGAATAATAGGGATCTTCACATCTTCCTCCATCTCCATCACCACGAAGTCCACCAGAAATTTAAGTTTGTCTATTCGAACCACAATATCTTCCATTACACCATAAGCCTTCTTAGTGGATCTATCCGCTATTTACAACGTCATCTTTGTAGGCTTATCTTCAAAACAACCAATCTTTTCAAGCATAGATGAGGGCATCAAATTAATGCTTCACCCCAAATCAATTAGGGCTTTCCCTATATCGACATTTCCAATGGTGCAAGGAATAGTTAAACTTCCAGGATCTTTAACTTTTGGAGGAAGTGCCTTCAACAATATTATACTTCAATTTCCCTGTACCTCTATTGTTTCCTCATCTAGATATCTCTTCTTTTTGAGGAATTGCTTCAAAATTTTAGCATACACAGGAACCTCTTGCAATGCCTCAATCAAATGAATTTTAATCTCCAATTTCTTGAAGATTTCCTTTAAACACCCTAATTGTTTCTCCTTTTCCTTTCTAGTACACACCTTAGGGTAAGGAAGACTCTTTTCATTTTTTTTCTCTATTTTTTCTCTCCCTCTTTTTTTTCTTCTTTCTCATCATTCTGATTCTTATTTACCCTCTTTCTCTCAGACTTACTTTTCTCTCTTCTTTCTCTTCTCTCTCTTTTAACTCAACTTTTTCTTTTCTCTCTTTTATCCTCACATCACTTATGCACATAACAACTTTACATTCTTCTTTAGGGTTAACCTCAGTATTAGCCCCAAATTGCTTGTCACATTTGTCCTCCAACTTCTTTGCCAGTTGGCCAACCTGTATCTCCAAATTCCTTATAGCAGCTTTAGTGTTTTTATGGTTGGAGATCATTACCTACATAAATTGTTGGAGGGTCTCCTCAAGCTTTGTAGTTCTGTTAGATAAAGCGAATATTTGTTGCCATTGTGACTATTGCGGTGGTCTATTGAACTGTCCTGCTTTACCAGCTTGTCCAGATTGACCTTGACCAATGCTTGGGTGAGGTTTCCATCCTTGGTTGTAAATCCCTGGACAAAATTGATTTCCCATAAAGTTGACTTCTTCTTGGGCTTCAACTACCATTGCACATTGACCATTGATATGATCACCACCACATAATTCTCAAAGTTTTTATTGAACCTATGAAACATTTTGTAGCTCCTTTGGCAATTGAGAGAGTTTATTTGTTAAATTCTCCAATTGTTCAGTAATAATCTTATTCTGTGCGAGCAAAGCATCATGAGATTGTAGTTGTAGGACTCCCTTCTGTTGAGGTGGAGCTCCTCTTTCACTCTGCATCTCATTATCATTGTTAGCCATGTTTTCAATCAATTCATAAGCTTCCTCTAGAGTCTTGCATCTAATGTCACCTGGTAACGATTGAAAATACCGTTATCTGTGATGTAATTTGATACTAAATGCATCCTTTTTGACTTAGAAACTTGCTTGGACTCATGATTTTACTTTAGTTTTGTGAATAAGAGAGTTGAGGTTATACTTTATGATTTTATCACTAAATTCCCTTAATTTTGTAGGTTATTGGAATGATTTGAAATAAGGGTTAAAGCATCAAGGGGTTGCAGTGCAAAAAAGTCAACTAGAGTGTAGAAAATTCAGCCACAATGCAGAAAGTTTTTTTCTATATCGCACTGAGTGTCATTTGAGTGTCGCACCTACCACTGAGTGCCACATTTAGCGCTGAGCGCCACCTTTAGCGTTGAGCGCCACCTTTAGCTATTTTGGGCCAATTTTTTGCTATTTTTATGATCCATTTTGGGCCTAAACCTGTTTTCTGTTATTTTTCTATCCTATTTAAAGACCTGGACGTCTTAGGGTTTGTATCTTTTGATGGCTTAAGCATAGAAACACGTTTTTCACCCATTTGGAGGCAGATTTGGGGATGTGAGAGCTCTCCTCTTCTCTTTCTAGGGTTTTGTCTCTTCCATTCCATTGTACACCTAGTTTCTCCATGACGGTGGAGAACTAATCTCATTTCTTATTATTGCTATATGTTTCTTTCATTAATTGTTAGAGATATTCTTCTTTGGTCAACTGCCTGTGATGTTTAATTCATATATGGCATAAATCTTATGATTTGGGGATGTGACAACCATCCTCTTCTCTCCCTAAGATTGTTATTGAGAGATATCTTACAAATCACGATATGGGGAATTCTTCCAAATGTTATATTACTTGATACAATTCAGTACGCTTGCCGGAGTCTTAACATTATCTCCAGCTGAGGCATCCAGCATCAATTTAGTCTGCGAGCCAAATCTTCCAAGAAAAAGAATGACAATCGTTGCTTCATCAAAGCCATGTGTGGGCATCTTTCTCAACAAGCCTTTGTATCTATCCCACGCTTGACCTAATGTCTCCTCCATGCCCTGCCTGAAATTTCTTATTTACCTTTGTTGATTTTTTACTGCGGGAAATACTTGTTTAAAAAGTTCGCAACCACGACTTCTCATTCAATAAAGTTATTTTCCAGGAAAGAGTTCAACCATAACTTAGCATTGCCTACTAACGAAAAAAGGAAACAAACTAAGCTTTATAGCATCATCTAGCACGTCATTGATTTTCACAGTGTTGCAAATTTCGTTGAATGTTGTCAGATGTTCATATGGACTTTCATGTGACAGTCCATTGAATTGGTTGTTCTTTACCAATTGAATCAACACAGGCTTCATCTCCATATTTGCAGCATTGACCCTCGGCCATGCAATGCTATTAATAGGATGAGGGCCAACAACTATTGTATAGTCTGCCAGAGTGCGTCTGTCATTATTCTCCACATCCATCTCTTCAGTGCTCTAGTCAGATCTTTGAGGTGAAGACTGTAAAATTGCCTCGAGAGGAGGGAAAAGTTCTCTGGACGTTTTGTGTCTCCTTCCCCTTCTACTATCGTCTAATTATTCAAGAAGAGGTTCAAAATTTTTCTTGCTTCTAGTGCGAATTGTATCCTGCATACACAAGAAAACAAAACCCTAGGAAGCAAATGTTACCACAAAACAAAAACAAAAACAAAAAAAAAATAAAAATTGAAACAATAAAAAATCAAGTAAAAGCTAATATATAATCACACAAATAGAATAGTTAAACCACGAGTTCACAGCAACGACGCCAAAAACTTGTTAAGACTTCGGCAAGTGTACCGAATCGTATCAAGTAATAAACATGGTAAGACCAAGTATCGTTTCCCAAGAGACTCACGGCCTAAACAATTATGTGATTTCTTGATTAAATAAGACTTGAGAACAAACTCATTTGGTTTTAAATGTAAACACAAAAAAGTAAATATGCATGCAATTTGATCAATTGAATAGAGGCACCGAGATGAATGGATGATATTAGTATTATGAGATGAATATGTTGTTGGGGTTAGATTTCACCTAGCTTACTCTCATGTATAAAAGAATTCTTCTTCTTCATTAATGTCAATGTCACTGTCTAAAGTACATAAAACCCGATCCCTCGGGGAAGAAAGCCTATCCTTAACTACTAGGTGACAATCCCTTGCATCCCTAATAATTAATTTTGCATTGCATACGCACAGAAGCTTAAGACAACCAAAACTCATATCCCCATCCTTGGGAAATACTGCTTTTGGGAGAGATTCTCCAGAACCTGAATTGTAAGATATCTCTCGATACTCATGTTATTCATACAACATGTGATGAATGAGTTAAACAAAGCAAACAATGAGCGAAGGAGAAAAACCCTAACAATTAGTGAAAGAAGCATATGTAAATAAGAATTAATTCAAATACATGAGAGTTCACAAGGATACATCATTCTCCAACAACAAATAGAATTTAGTTCACCATTGTCATGGTGAAACTAGATGTATAATGGAAAGAATGAGATAGAAAAACCCTAAAAACTGAAATAGGAAGCTCCCGCATCCAAATCCACCTCTAGAGGGTGAAAGAGTGTGCTTCTGCGCCTCTTCTGTCAAAAGATACCAACCCTAGGACATGCAAGTCCTTTTATAAAATAGTTAAAAAGTCCAAGCCCACGTCGCCGGCGCTCAACGCCCCACTTAGGGTGCCCGCGCATCATCCAAAAACATATGGAGCTCAGCTTTACTCAGAAGGGCAAAAAGGCGTGGTGCGACTCGAAGAAGTGGTGCTCAGCGCCCCTAAAAATGACGCCCAAGAGCGAGCCCAAAGTTTTCTGTGCTGAGGGCCTCAGAAATGGGTAGCCAGGCGTAAGACAATGAGTTCTGGCGCTGAGGGTCCCTAAAAAGGGTGCTCAGGCATCCTGCGATCCTCCTTTATGATGCTTTTCCAGTTCTTCCTATGTTCCAACTCCCTAGTACTTCAACTCTTCTTCCAAATCATCTCAATTCCTACTAAAACAAGGGAATCTAACCATAAAATTATTAAATTTACCTCCAACTCTCTTATTCACATAACTTAAGCAAAATCATGATTTCAAGCAAATTTCTAAGTCAAAAATGGTGTATTTAATATCAAAATTAAGTATCAGATAATGGTAAATTCAATCGTTATCAACGATAAGGCTTTAACCAATTGATGTTAAAGTTGACTTCATAGTTAATTTTTGGAAATCAACTCATGTTGAGGTGCCAACTGTTGGAAACCTTCAAGGACAACTAAATGCAGTTACACAAGGCTAAAAAAATGAAAATTTAAAGGGAAAATTCAATAGAAAGGCAAACTAGTGCATAAAAGACTAATCAAAAAGGTTGATTGACTAAATGGTTGGCTTTTCAATCTAAAACTTCGTTTGTTGGTGTGCTTGTTAAAGATCAAAGAAAATAATGGTTTGCACATGTTGGCAACTCAATGGACCATTAAATAGATAAGGAAAGTGGTGTTGCACTTTGTGAAAGCTAACTCTACCATGCTTATACTAGATTAATTAGTTAAAGTAGGTTTTCTAGTTGAAGAACTAGGACAAAAGCTAAATAAGTTGGTTAGTGATGTGAGGATAGAGAATTCACTTTACAATATATTGGGAAGGAAGAAAACTAGGGATACCACCATTCATATAACACAATTCATGAACCATCTCCATAACAAATTCACCACTACATCACAACTCATGTAATACATTAACAAGAAAAGTATATTTATTTTACTTTTCCTGTTCATGAAATCATCTCATTAAACCATAAAAATGAGTAGATTAAGGGGAAGAGTAAATAAGTGAGTATTGTCTATAAGAAGTAATAAATCTTCACATAGTTAAATCTAAATTTTAATAAAATAAACACTACAAAAAAATTGTAGTTATGTACATGATGCCAATGGCATTCAAGCTTCAACTGTTGATCAAAATGCCTTACACTTTGAAGCCTTAATTTGAGATATATCCCCCTTAGCCTTAATAACCGTAGAAATCCTCTATCATCTCCTAATAATTCTTATCATTCTTTAATTAAATATTGACTATGAAACATCATCTATGTAGTCTACCAAATTTGAAAAGCATAGTAGCATTTTCAAAATAAACAAAACAAAACCCCCAAAACAGAATTTACAAGTTAACTTAAGTATCTAACAATAAAGAGTTTCAAAATCATGTATTGTCAAGCAATCAAATTTTGTCACAAACACCATGTATATTTCCTTAGTACAATTCAAAACATGGATGGAATATTTGAAACACCAAAAATCAAAATCCAACCAAACAAAAAACAAAAGGACATCACTCAATTATGGCTCGAAAGAGAAAGGAAAAAATGACCACCTCTACTAATGATTGAGGTTTCTCAATGATGCCTCTTTCGAGCTTCAACGCATGAGAACAATGGTCTGGAAAACACAATCCAGTGAGAGTGAGTCGAGATAGAGCCAATTTTCCAAATAAAAAAATGAGAGACTTACTACTAGTGGCAAACGACGACGAGATGGACAGAGAATGTTGATAGCCAGTAAGACAAACTAAGCTTGGTGAGACGCAGAATGAGAAAAATGAGGCACAATCACTAGTGGAAAAACGCTGTTTAACGTCGGTTATTTTGGGCTTTTAACGTCTCATTCACAGCCGACGTCATAGCCGGTGACGTCAATGGGACGTCGGACATCCACATAACAAACGTCTATACAGACGTCAGTTAGTGCAATGTTTGACGTCACTAAACGTCGGTGCAGGCGTGTAAACCAACGGCTAAAGGCAATATATAGACGTCGGAGAGCGCAATACCCAACCTCTAAGAGCACATAAAGACATCGAACATGTCACTAACCGCCGTATAAAATCACTATAGACGTCGGTGTAAGCATTAACCGACGTCTAATGTAGTGGTTGTATTTTAGTGCAGTTTTGTTCCTGTCTTTGGATAGTCCAGTAGCACACTCTTTCTTTGCTAGTTTCCCCCAGAAAAAAGCTTGCGTCTTTTGAATTTCTCATAACATTTGAACCCAAAACCGAACCTGGGTCTTTGCTTAGTTCCATTTTCAACTGCAAGAGGGAAAAATTACGGTGAAACGATAACTAGGCAACGACGACCCAGGGTCGTTTTTGGGTCGAAACGCCACGAGAAATCCAAAAGACGTCGCTTTTTTCTGGGAGGCAGCTAGCAAAGGAAGAATGTGGTACTACGTTACCCCAAGAGAGGAACAAAACTGCACTAAAACACAAAACAAGAAAACAAATTTTATCAGTTGAACCAGAACCAGAAGATAATCGATGAAAGACTGAACAAAGTTTAAACGGTAACCATAAAAAAACACGCACCTGGGATGCAATGCTGCAAGAGAGAAAAAGGAGAGGAGGAAGACGATGATGTTATCAGAAATAATAATGCAATGCCACAAGAGAGAAAAAGGAGAGGAGCCGCAAGAGAGAAAAAGGAGAGGAGGAAGACGCGGTGATATCAGAATTTGCAATGCCGCGAAGGGTCTGCGGTTTATTTAAAATGAAAAGGGCGTCGGTTCCCCCAGGACCCGACGTCTATAGTCACCTAGACGTCGGTTATCTAACTAATTCGACGTCCAAGATAACATTTAAAGTGACTTTTTGATAGCCATTAGACGTCGGGGTCAGGGGGATCGACGTCTAAGGCGCTGAACCGATTGACGTTTCATTTCCTGTCAGGGAAGTAGACGACGGTTGTGAAGGGGCGCCGACGTCTATATTATTATAGACGTCTGTGCTTTGCTACCGGACGTCGACGTGCCTCAGATTTTGGTGAAAATAATTAATTACAGGCCTATAGACGTCGCGGTCCCTGAAAAATGACGTCTATTTTTTGCAGAAATTTTTATCTTCCCGCCCTCCGGACAGGCTATAGACGTTGGTGATTGACGACTCGACGTCTAAACGCCTGGGAATCAGGTGACGAGCATTAATTGCACTCTAGTACACGTCGGGTCCTCATCAAAAGCGACGTTAATGGCGCAGGAAAAGTCTGTCTTCTCGCCTACCTCATTACATTGGACGTTGGTTTAGGATAGAGAGGACGTGTATTATATTATAGACGTCGCGTCCCCTTGAAACCGACGTCTATAAGGCGTATCATTAATTACATCCACCAACCTGTCAGATTATAGACGTTTGTGAGTACGTAATTGACGTCTATATTGTACTATATGGCGACTATTCACCTACCTGGCAGACCTATAAATGTCAGGTTGAAGTGGCACCGACGTGTATGTTATTATAGACGTCGGCGATCCAACAACCGGACGTCCATGGCCTGACTTACTTACGAACTTGCCACCGGTCATTAATTTACATCGGTGTCACCTATAACCGACGTCTAATGGATGACATTAAACAGCGTTTTTCTGTGAATATTTTAACTAAAAATGTAATGTTTTTGCTAAAAAAGTATTATTTTCACTAAAAAATAAACTTTCTCAATTTTTAAACAAATTTACTCAAACATCGATTAATTTTATCTGTCAATAGTGACACATATACTTTACTAACTACATTATCGACAAATAATTTATACTATACTTTATTAACGTAATTATTTAGAGATATTTCTATTTATAAATTAACTAAAATAATTCGTTAATAACACAATATTACTAATAGAAAAGCATATGTCGATAAATTTAATATTTTTTAATGAATTTAGCTTTATAATTTGTAATTAAGTTTTGTAGCTGTCTGAATACTAGCAGTTCCAGATTTTGGCTGAAGGTCCGAGCCCCTACCATGTAACAGGCATACATAGTACACTGGAAATTACACGTGAAGTATGCTGATGCGAAGCATGAAAACATAAATAGAATGACCCATTGCATTAGCGAAGAAGGACCCAAAATTGTTTGGAATCTAGATAGAGGTGGAGTGGTGGAGCCGTAAGGAAAGGACGAAAATGGTTGGGAAAAAGAGTGAGTGAGATGGTGATTTTGACGTGAGGCAGTTAAAGCGAAGATGGCCGCACGAGGGGAGCAACAGAGCATAGCGGCAGCTGCAGCGAGTCGTACCCACAAGTCACCTTTTTTTCTCACGACGATTCTTGCTGTCGGCTAACTCTGTTTCCTTGACCCACCACACACTAACGCACAAACACAATTCTGGATATGTATCAGTGTTTATCTAGCACTGATCCCTATACAACCAACACTCAGACAAGGTGCGAGGGTTTAATTACACAGTAAATCACCCAACACTTTGTGGTTAAAAACTTTGGATTGTAGAGAAAAAGACGCCAGATTCGTGGCTTTTCAATTCTCTTTATAATTTGTGTTCAAGCCATGTAGGCAACGTTAAAACAAATGACAATAAAATTGATCAGTCGTTATAGAAAGAATTTAATTCTGAAAAATTGATTAAGGTTATTTTCTTCTTATCTATATATTGAGTTATAATCATGCTAATAACCCCAAAATTACAAGTACACATTGCATTGTGATTTTACAATAACGTTGTGAAAAATATTTTGCGACGTGTGGTCAAACCATTGTCTTGAGAAAAAAATTGTAAAGTTTTATGTCTCATGTCATAGGGGATGAATAAGTAAATAAATTAATAATAAAAGATAAAATATTAATTAACTAATAAATAGTTTCATAAATAACTATTAAAAAGTTTTCATATATATGGTTTTGAAATTATGTGACTCACTCTTTATATTTTTCTCTTAATTTTATAAATTTTAATTGTTTTTATAAGATCAAAATCATCTTGTGAAGACTTTTCAAATTCCTTCTAGCAAAGATTTTTTACTCTTCGAACTGAAATGCTTTACAACTTGGATGTAATCTCAAACTGAGATGGGGTGTGCTTTTAACTTCATGCCTTCAAGCCAAGATATTCAGGTCCACGTTTCTTTAAGATCGAGAAGACACTTCGAAGATCAAGTTAGCCAATTATGCCAAATAGTAGTAAATGGTGTAATAATACGTTTGTAAGTCATTACCTTGTTAATAGTGTTATTTATACTAGACTTATGGACCTTTACCTGGTTAGGCTTGGACCTGCGAATAATTACCTTAGTTAACCAAAATGATTTGAGCCATCTTAGATTTAAGAAACTAGAACATGTATCTCCCTAGTTTCAAGGGATTAGTTTAGATAAACATGATTAGAGAAGTTAACTCTTGATTAGCAAAGTTAACAATCTAAATCATCCTTATGATGAGCTCCTAACCTATAAATAGGAGTCTCTACCTTTTGTAAAAGCACATATATCTTCAGTTAAATGAAAAAGAAGTCTCTTTGTTAGTGTTGAGATTGTTGATAAGGGAAACACTAGTTTAGCTAAACCTTAATCTCACAGTGTTTCTGGTTTTTTATGATGACAACACATTATTAATAACACATGTATTGTTAAGTGTTACATGTTCAAATCTTTATTGTGTATGTATTCTTGGAGAACATGTTTGTGTTAATTCTGTATATGTGTGCATATCCACTGCTCTTTACATGAGATATCATCTGGGATTGCATTACATATGTGTTTAGAAAAGAAAACCACATGCACTTTAAGTCAATTTCATTATGAAGTAAGTCAGTAAAAACTCGTGACTTTGCACAAATTTTTAAAAATAGTGTTGTGAGTAATTTTGCAAAGAAAAGATTTTTAAAACTGCATTGAAGTGGCATAGTTGATTGTATGAGCAGGAAACTCGACTTAGTTAGTTATGTTTTGAATTTCTGTTGATGCTTGTGAACTATAACAACTATATTTTGTCTCTTTGACCAAGCATTAATTACAAGTCAACTGAATTAAACGTATAATCAATTTGGTTGGTTTGACTACTACTAATTGACTTAATTATTTTAAGTGTTTGACTGAAGTCAACTGTATTAGTGGCGAAGTCGACTACAGGAGTGTATGTTTAACAGAAAACTATAAATAGACGTGATTCTTTTTTACACAGAGACTTTAGTTATTCTAACAATTTCATTCTATTGTTTCAGATTTTGATCTCTATGAAAAGCTCCAAGAACTTTTCAAGAAGACCGTGGAGATCTCTCTTGGGTAGTTGCTTGAAGAGCAAGGCTATGCTGAAAGAAAAGCTTGATCATACTGCACATTGAGGTGTACTGGAAACGTGATCATCTACTTCTCTCAATCTTGTGAAGATTGTAGCTGCCCTGTTGTGATTACAGGAAGAGGATGTGTTGCGTTCTGGGAAAAATTTGAGGATTGTTCAAAGTTGACAAAGACTGTAGGAGATGGGATATCTTGTTGCTTTTCTTTGGGTGTTGTATGCCTATATATTGGTTAGAGGGTTAGAGAGGTGTTTTATATTTTGATGTGGAGGTCTCTATAAAAACCTTGTTGTAAAAACCTTGACCATTATAGTGCATTTGCTTCCGGGTATAGGAAGGACACTGGATGTAGGCAGTTTGGCTGAACCAGTATAAGAACTGTGTTTGATTTTCTCTATCCCTGAACTCTTTATTTTAAAGTCGACTTTACTTTCTGCATAGTCAACTATTTTTCCGCTACACTGATTTATCTTTTTCCTTGAGATTCAAGAAACCTTTGAAAGGTTTATACTTTGTGAAAAAGATTTTGAAAAGACTCTGATTTTTTATTTTCACCAATTCACCCCCCCCCCCTCCTTCTTGGTGTTGAAACTATGCCATTCTTTTTCCAAAAGTGAGCATTTGCAAGTTGATGTTTTCTTTTCTCTTACTTTAGGTTTTTATCTTGGAAAGCTTTTTCAAGTGGTGAATCATCTTGCACTTATCCTTTGGTTCTTGAATTGAAGGTGGCGTGTTCTTCACATTTTCTCTTCCTTTAATCCATTGTTTTATTTCATTAATTTACTTGTCTATGTTTTCTACTTCATATTCTAGTCTAACCCATGACTCTTATTGTTTCTTCTTTTGCTTTCTCCATTAATGGACCTTCAAGCATGGATTTTGTCTTTCTTATAACTTGAGGGGCTGATTTAGATTCTACCAATCTTCTAAGGTTCACATCAGTCAATATGATCAAAATGAAAGTTTTGAAATACCGAGATGATCTAGGCTAAAATGGGCTTACATGATGCAGATTAATGAAAAGGTAATTTCATATTCTTTGGCTATCTTGTCACAAGGATATTAGCCCCCCAGCCTCGAGGAGAAAAGATACGAAGAGGCTTGATTTAAGCGTTACTAGACTGATAATGAGATGTAATTAAGGTTCAACCAAGATCGAGATGGATTTTTGTAGGAATGATTTGATGAAGGTCTGATCAATTCAACCATGACCAAGGGATACCTTGGTAGGGAACTTAGATGCATGTTCAACCATGACCAAGTTGGACCTTGGTAGGAAACTTAGAAGTGTGTTCAACCAAGACCATAGAGGACCTTGGTAGGGAACTTAGAAGTGTGTTCAACTAGACCAAGGAGGATCTTGGTAGGAAACTTAGAAGCATATTCAACTAGGATTAATGGACCTTAGTAAGGAACTTGGAATTAAGGTTCAACCAGGATTGAGATGGATTTCGATATGGAACTATTGATGAAGGTTTAACCAAAACCGAGATGGATCACGATATGAAACATTTGATGAATGTTTAACCAGGAATGAGATGGATCACAGTAGGATACTATTAATGAAGGTTCAACCAAGATCGAGATAGAATTCGGTAGGGAATTATTGATAAAGGTTTGACCAGGATCGAGATGTTTCTTAGGAGAGAACTCATGGCCAAGATGTCTAGAAAATCAAGAACACCAATAAGGGCAAGAATGAGAACTCATGGCTGAAATGGAATGGATGAGAACTTCCAGGATGAGATGGTAAATATGACAACTAAAGGTCGAGATGTCAAGGATTATAACTTGGAGGCTATGATGGTAAGGATGAGAACTCAAGGCCATGATGAAAAAAATGATAACTTCAAGGCTGAGATATCAAGGATGAGAATTTTAAGGCCAAGATGGTAAGGATGATAACTAAAGGTCGAGATGGCAAGGATGAGAATTCAAGGTCGAGATGGAAAGGATGAAAACTTCTAGGCTGAGATGGAAATAATGAGAACTCAAGGCCGAGATGGCAAGGATGAGAACTTCAAACTAACATGGAAAGGATGAAAAATTCAACACAATGGAAAGGATGAGAACTTCAAGGCTGAAATGGAAAGGCCTAGATATCAAGGATGTGAATTTCAAGACTGAGGTGGCAAGGAAGAGAACATCAAGACTGAGGTTGCAAGGATGAGAACCCAAGGTTGAGAGGTCGAGGATATGTCAAGACTAGGAAGTCGAGGCTAGGAGGTTGAAGCCAAGAGGTTGAGGCCGAGAGGTAGAGGTCGAGAGATAAGACCAAGATGTTAAGATTGAGAAATCGAGACCAAGAAAGTAAGGACGAGAACCGAGGGTCGAAAGGTTGGGGGCGATATGTCAAGACTAAGAATTCGAGGCCGAGAGGTTGAGGCCAATAGAGTGAGGCCCATATGTTGAGGCCGATATATTGAAGTTAAGAGGTAGAGGCCAAGAGGATGAGGCCGAGCTATTAAGACTAAGAACTCGATATGGAGAAGGCAAGGACAAGAACTCAAGGTCTAGATATGAATAAAGACATTTTGCATTGCCATTAGCATGACCATCTCACTAGAATGATTTCCAAGTTTTCTTGAACTTGTCATCTTATTTCTCATAGACACCATATAGCTTTTCCTTCATAGAATATATCTCAACCTCACGATGGACGCCAATGTTCTTACTAAATCAAAATTGCCTTATGAAAGTCCTTCTAGCAAATACTTCTTACTATTTAAACTAAAATGTTCCAATACTTGGATGTAGCCTCAAACAGAGAATAGGTGTGTTTCTAACTTCATACCTTCAACCCGAGATGTTTTAAGTCCATATCTCTTCAAGATCGAGAGGGGGTGTGTCTCCAAAAGAGACTCTAATAGTCAAGTTAGTCCATCACATATTAGTAAATGCTATAATAGTGAGTTTGTTAGTCATTACCTCGTAAATAGTGTTATTTATGCTAGACTTATGGTCCTTTACCTAGTTAGGCTTGGACCTACCTTAATTAATCTTGATAAGCGACCTGTGTTATCCTCCTTAATTCTAAGTCATATTTTATGTTAACAAAAATTATCTGAGCAATCTTAGGTTAAGAACATAGAATTCATCATAGGTTGAGATGTTCTATGCCATCATATGGGATGTATCAAACTAACATACTCGATGTATTAGGCCAACATAGGTCGAGATGTACCAAACCACTACATGTTGTGTTTGTGCTTGTTTATGTTATGATTGTGTGGTAGCGTTACTCATGAGCAAACAATAGGTCTAAAGGGACAATAGAAGAAGGGGTCAACGAAGTTAAGTTGTATAAAGAGAAGCTTTTATGTAGACATATATTTAAATTTCTCAAAAACATTTTCTATGATATAAAGTTATATTTTGTAAACTTGTACAAGAGCAATGTAAATGAAATGAAATTTAACTATGATACAAGATATTTGTATAGTTTAATGGTATACGAGTTTTATGACCAAGGAACGATATAAAGGTGTATTTTATTCAATATTGCTTCTGTTAAGAAAATTAATTCAGTACTCCTTTTATGCGTAAACAAGGTATTAGAATAATGAAATACATCCTGTAGTATTAGAAATTTTGGGGTTGAAAGATCTTATCATTGGTTTACCTAAGCTTAAAAATGAAAGAGATAAGATTAGTGACACGTGTCGAAAGGGTAAGCAAACCAAACATCATTTAAACCCAAATTGCCTTTATCTGCTTGTAAACCTTTAGAATTGATCTTATGAACTTGTTTAGACAATCTAAAACTAGAAGTCTTAGTGGTAGCTACTATGCTTTAGTTTTGGTTTCTAATTATTTTATGTTTTCTTTCACTCTTTTTTATATTACTAAGAATGATGCTCAAAACCTTCAAAACATTTGCAATTTTATTCAAAATTAAAAAGATTTGAAAATTAAGTCTTTAAGAAGTGACCATGGTGTGGAATTTGAAAAGCAATAATTTGAAAAATTTTGTGAACAATTTTTCACTTCATATAGTTTTTTCTACAACTAGAACACCTTAACAAAATGATCTTATAGAAAAAAAAAGTAGATCCTTAGAGAAACTTGCAAGAACTATGATAAATAAATCTTTCCTACCTAAATATTTTTTGACTAATGTTATGAGCACAACTTGTTACGTTCTTAAAAGAGTTTTGATGAGACCTACTATGAAATTAACACTATATGAGGTTTTTAAAGGAAGGAAATTGAACATCTATCATTTAAGAATGTTTGGATGCAAATGTTTTGGTTTAAATAATAGAAAGAGTACTATTGGATAGTTTGATTGCCATTTGCTTAGAATACTCATTGTCTATAAAGGCATGTATGGTGCTTAATGAAAGAACCTTAATATTTAAAGAACCAATACATGTTATTTTCTATGAATGGTTGGATAACAAGGATAAGTCTTATTAGTTGATAATTTTTTAAAAAATATATTTGAAAATGGAAGAGCTAAACATTGATTCATATTAACCTTGTACAACAAATCTACCTAGAGTAAAGAACTCCATGTGAATTTTCCTTACAAAATGGCATCGGTGATATGAGGAGTGTCTACAAGAAGAAATTTAGGTTAGTTTTGTATGAAAGTGGCTTTTGTGTCCCAAGAAGAACCAAAGTTCATTAAAGATACTTTAAATGATTAATATTGGTATATGGCAATGCTAGAAGAACTGAACCAATATAAGAACTTTGGAGTGAATACCTCAAAAATGAATCACAAGTTAATGAATTTTTTTCATAAACAAAATGGATGATAAAAGAATCCTTGTAAAAAAAAAGTAAGGCTTTTCACTATGTTAAAATAGTATGGCTTAGTTTCTCACACCAAGAGGGGGTTGAATTGGTGAAACTTAAAATCAGAGTCTTTTTCAAATCTTTTTCGCAAAAGGATGTTCTTTGAAAACTTTCTTGAAACGCAAGGAAAAATATTTTTAAGTGCAGCGGAATACAGTCGATTTAATGCAGAACAGAGTCGACTTAAAAGTAAAAATGTAGGGATTAGAGAAATCAAACACTGGTTTTTATACTGGTTCGGCCAACCTTCCTACATCCAGTGTCCTTTCAATCACAGGAAGCAAATGCATTATATTGATCAAGGTTTTTATAGCAAGGCTTTTATAATGACCACACGTCAAAAATATAAACGCGACTATAACCCTCTAATCAAAATATAGGCATACAAACAAAAAGACCAACAGCAAGAATCCCCTCTTCTATTGTCTTCACCCTTTGAGCAACCCCTTAAAGTCAAGAATGCAGTTCTTCCTTCTTCCTGTAACCACAACAAAGAAATAAGCCAATCTTCAATAGATTGATAATCCTAATCACGCAGTAGAACCTCAAAGTGCAGATGGATAAGACTTTCAAAGCATAACAATCTTGCTCTTCAAGAAATCACAAGATATGAACACCACGGTCTTCTTCTTTGATTCTTGGAACATCCTCTTCTTTTTGTAATAGCACTAATCTGAAAGATATCACAAAACAATGTTAGATTCACCAAATTTGTTAGAGAAATCAAACTTGCGTCAATTTATAGTTTTTCATAATTCAGATGCACTTAAGTCGACTTAGCTACTAATGCAGTCGAATATAACAAAACAGTTATATCAGTTAGTAGCAGTCAAAGCATATAATTGATTACGCAATTAATACAGTTTATTCTCATTTGATGATTGGTAAACCAAAATAAAAATATGGCCGTTAGACACTTTAAGTTAAGCATTAATAGAATTTCAAAACACAACAAACTTAGTCGAATGCCTTGAGCATGTAGTCGACTATGTAACAGTATAAAGCATAGTTTTAAAAAATTCTCTCTGAAAAATCTCACAGCACACTTTGAAAAAGTTTGTGCAAAGACACGAGTTTTAATTGACTTACTTCATAATGAAGTCGACTTAAAACTGTTTTTTGCCACACAATTAAAGTTCAACAAAAGTGCTTGTGGTTTTTCTTTTCCAAAACATTTGTCATGCGTTCACAGATAAAATCTCATATATAACATAGTGAAATGCAAACAACACAACAACAACATCATAAACATGTTCCCATATAATCATAATCATGAAAGCAATTAACATGTAACACAATATACACATGTGTTATTAATTATGTGTTGCCATCATCAAAAACCAGAAACTCTGAGATTGTAGGTTCAGCTAAATCAGTGCTCCCCCTATCAGCAATCTCAACACACTAAAAGGTGTAAACAAGAGGAAGGATTTGATTATGATGAATCCTATGCACCTATATCAAGACTTGAAGCTATAAGAATTTTTCTCTTTGTAGCATTTATCATGGACATTAAGTTATATCAAGTCGATGTGAAGATTTCCTTCTCAAATGAATTTAGCAAGGAAGAAGTCTATGTAGAATAACCTCCTTGCTTCTTTAATTTTCAACATTCAAATCTTGCATTCAAGTTAAAGAAAGCTTTATATATCGACTAAAGCAAGCACCAAGATCATGGTATAAAAGACATACTTATTTTCTAGTTCAAAATGGTTTCAAAAGAGGTAATGTTAACTCCATTTTAAATGTCAAAAAAATTTGAAAAGATATAGTTTATATATAAATATATGTATATTATATAATATTTCGATCTATTAATACCATTTTGTTTGTTGAATTTTCAAAGATAATGTAATAGTTGATGATATAATTTGAGATGTCAATAATGAGTAAGTTGACGTTCTTTCATGGTCTCCAAATTAAGAAAGTCAATAATGGAATATTCATTCACTAGTCCAAGTATTACATTGAACTATTAAAACAATTTTTGCAAATAATTTGCAATACTTATGGATACTACATGTTACTTGGACACCGATGACAAAGGTAAACTTTTAGAGATATAATTGGATCTCTTTTATATTTGTCTGGTAGTCAGCCTAACATATTGCTGGTGAATGTGATTTTGTTATATTTCAAGCACCACCTGAAGAGTCTTTATTTGTTGTAGAAAAAAGGATTTTTAAACATCTTAAAGATATTATATATCTTGGTTTATGTTATCCTGAGGTCTTTGATGGGGTAAACTTGGATTATGATTTTTATGTTAATTAGGCTTAAGCCCTAAAATCCCCAACATCTCACAGTATCAAGTTTTACAAGATTTATCCAACTATGTGACCTATTGGCAAGTGCACCAAGTTATTTGTAGTACAGTTGAATAAGGGTTGTCGTATCCATAAGGACTTAGCAAACATATTGCTAGTTTGTTTTTGGGTTTTGCCATCTGGAAAATATTGATAGTAGTATATATTATATAGATTGATTGGAGTAGAGGCTGTGAGTGGATTTCATCTCATCCTTTCCCATTGCACCACAACTGATCTTGTATATCTACTTACACAAATCATTCTTGACACCTAGAACCTAATATCATCAAACTTCTGTATGATCCCTCAATGACTATTTGAATGAATCAATTGCATTAAAATAAGGACTCTATAACCATCTAGAGCCTGAGATATATTCCTGGCATCTAAAAGCAGGAGGAGAATTAGTTGGACCACAACTTAAAACCAGTTCACATTCAATCGTAAGCTAGTGAAATAAGACAAATGATCAGTTCATCCAAGAACAAGCTCAAACTAATTAACAAACAAATTGAATGAAGGCATAAATATATATTCAAGAAGTACAAATGTAGGGAATTAAAATTGATTACATCGAATCTGGACAAAAGAAAGTTCAACTACTCATAAAATATTTTAATACAATTCCAGCAACATCTAGACATAATATTTATAATGAAAGCACCTCTCTTGAGTCTCACAGAGTCATTCCTACTCTACTGCTACATATTTGATCCTCCACTAAATGCCTAAAATAAGGACATGAGGTTTGTATTTATAAATTGTCTAGGCCAATGCTCAACTCCAACTTTAGTCCTTGAACAACAAAGGTATTATTCCAGATTTTTCCAAACTGCCTTTTGTTAAGACCCTGGCAAGTGTACCAGATTATATCAAGTAATATAATTGGTAAACCTAATATCGTTCTCACAAAGGACTCAAAGGCCTTATCTTTCGTGTAAATCAATCTTATAAGACTTGAAAGAGAAAATTAACTTGTGGTTTGAATGCAAAAAAAAAGAAGTAAACATGCAAATGCAATTGATTCAATTGGCAAGAAAAAGATATGGATGAATGGAGTTGTTGGGGTTTACAATTTCATCTTTATCCACTCTCTTATATCTACTCTTCTTATTAAATTTGCTTTATTATCTAATTGTCATGCAAACTTTCTTAGTCTACCCTAAACCCGATCCCTCGGCGAGAAGAGCCTACTACTAGTTACTAGCTTACTATCCCTAGTCTCCCATAGTAACTAGCAATGCAAGTACCACAGAAGCAAAATACAATTGATCGTCCTACCCCCCTATCCCTAGGTGGTATTACTTAATCAAGGAATTCTCTATCAGTTCATGACTTCCCCGTACGTCCCCGTATCGACAAAGGCAAACATCTATTTATCAAATGAGTTAAATGATAATAACATAGAGCATAGATAAAGAACCCAACAATTGATAATAACATCATATGCAAGCATATGAATAAAACAAGAATTTCAATATAAGAGAGTTTCAAAAGATTACATTGTTCCCCAACAACAAAGGGTTTAGTTCACCATTGACATGGTGAAACTAGATGAAATACAATGAAAGAATGGAAAAGCAAACCCTAGATTGGATAAAATAGAGCCTAAGCATCCAAGAAATCTTCTCCATGGAGTGTAGAACAACTCTGGACGTCTTCTTCTTCCAAAAGAATAAATCTCAAATCGCACTAGGGCTATATATAGCATAGAAAAGTAACAGAATTTAGGACCAAGCCCAGTAGACCACCTCTCAGCTTCGTATTTTACCGCTCAGCGGTTTCCCTCAAGTCGCGCCACCGCTCAGCGGTCAGTTTCACCGCTGAGCGGTTTGCCTCTAATCGACCTGAACGCTCAGCTTCACTTCTGGGCGTCAGACAGTGGCTTTCCGTCGAATCATGGCGCTCAGCCGTGCATTTTGACACTGAGCGGTGCATAGACTCTTCTTTTCTTCATTTTTCTTCTTCTTCTTGAGTCTAAGACCTTCCTTCTTCAACTCCATCCTTAATTCTCATCAAAACCCTGCAAAACAACGCAAAACAAGGATAATATCTTTAAAAACAGCTTTTGACTCTCAAATGACTCAACTTAAGTGTTTTACTTGATTCTAAGCTCATTCTAAGCCATAAAGGGTGTATTTTGATATCAATTCAAGCATGAAAATAACGGTTTTTAGACCGTTATCACCTTTCTTAAAGCTTAAGCTTCATATTTTGGACTTAAGCTGTAAAAGTTACGTTACAAATCTTTCCAAAGGTGGGTGCTTGAGGTTTTCTCCTCATGAAGGTTTACTCTTGTGGCAAAAGCCTAATGCTCAGGAGCTTCAGCACTTTAAATAACTTCTCAAAGAAAGATTCTTCAAGGGTTAACCTTAGGTTTAGTGCTTAACGTTTTCCTTTGCAATGAGTTTGCTTGTGTAGCTCAAGCCCTAACTTTGTGTTAGTTTTGTCTATAATTTCTTGAATTTCATCCATTTTCTTTATTTTTCCATTTTGACTCTATGTTTATATCAAGAACTGCAAAATAAACTAAATAGGGGTGAATTAAGCATAATCTAAACAAAATCAAAACAATATAAGTGCCAAAATTATCTTAAAATTCACTTAAATTGGAAACTTATCCATCCTTATATTAGGTTAGTAGTATATTATGATTATAGTTTTGGTGGATGCAAATTAGATAGAAAAATCTCCAGTGGTACATGTCATTTATTAGGTTGCTCCTTAATATATTGGAATGCTAAAAAAGCAAGCATGTGTGGCATTATCCACAACTAAAGTTGAAAACATTGTTGCATGAAGTTGTTGTGCTCATTCCATATAGGAAACCCTAAGTAGAATATTTTTTATATTTTTGTTGACTAAATTCAATTAAATGTCAAATGGCAGTGCTACAAACCTAACAAAAAAAATCTAAATATGCATTCAAAGACTAATTACAATAAGATTAGGCATCATTTTATTAATATAGCTAACGATGATTGTTAATTTGGGTAAATTGATACTTTAAACCAATTAATGAATATGTTCACAAAACTCTTGTCTAGAGATAAATTTTATACAATTGAAATTGATTAAGATTTCTATATATTTATCACACTCATTGATTGTGTTGTCATTTTGTAAACCTTTTGTGTTAAGTAATTGAGTATTTCAAGATATAGTTGATTATTTCTTAATCATTTAAGTTTTTGCATATCTCATATTTAATTGATTATTCATGACAATAATCAATTATATTTAATCCCAAGATTCACTACAAGAAATACTAGATTTATCGATAAATATTTATTAACGAATCTATCTTTGTTGGTAATATTATGTTACCGATGTATTATCTTAGTTAATTTATTGACAAAAATATAGTGTAATATCATCAGTAAAGTATATGCGTCCTTACCGACACATAAAATTCGTCGGTAATTACTTGAGTAAATTTGATTAATAATTGGAAAAATCGATCTTACCCCTTCTCATAGCTAAAATGTTATGCATCTCCATCTCTATCAACATCAATTTCACTACGTCTCGTCAGCCATCATTTTTCTCCCTCTGTATCACCAATGATCGAGGTCGTACCCGAATCAAATTTAATATGCAATTAAAGTTCAATATAGAGTAGGAAATGACTCCTAGGTCGTCTCTCAAGGACCAAATATTGGTTCAGTCATTAGATCAAACACTTGGTGTGGGGGTTTTGTAAAGATTTTTTGTGAATGGAAATGAACTAAATTAAACACGAATGCAAACATTAATTGAAAATGGTTGATCACTAGCTCAAATACATGCTTTCAATCACAGATTAACCAACAACTCACTACTCTAACCCCTAATCCAACACAAGCTAACCAACTAAGCGAAGACTAACCATGTTTTCATAAAAGCGAATTAAGCAAACGCCTTGCTCATATTCAATCGATTCTACACCATACAATTTCATCTACTAACCGAAGCTTAAAAACCAATTAGGAAACTAAGCGTGTACCCAATTGCAAGTGCACAAACAGATTTAATATTAGCCAAATAAGAGCAGCAAAAACACAATTACGGTTCAAAAATCTCATGGAAACAATACAATTTCACTAATGACAACCCAAGCACACTTTAAGGTACCATTAAAATGAAACCCAAACAACAAAACGATCTGGAAACATTGAAGGACATGCGGAATTAAATTTTGAACGAAACAGCAACAATAAAAACAAAAGAGCAACAATGAAATGCAAACGAAACAGAATCGAAAACACAATTGAAGGCATAAAACGCAAATTGAAATGGGCAAAATGACATAGCATATACAAACGAAATTGGAAACTTAAATGGAAGTAAGAAACAAAATTGAACTTGCACTTCAAAAACGTAAAAGATTCATTACAAGGAAAGGGAAAAAGAAAGCAAACCTAAAACCCCTAAAATGGGGGGGGTGTGATAACGGTCTAAAAACTGTTATTTTCATGCTTAAATTGATATCAAAATACACCCTTTATGGCTTAGAATGAGCTTAGAATCAAGTAAAACACTTAAGTTGAGTCATTTGAGAGTTAAAAGTTGTTTTTAGATATATTATGCTTGTTTTGCATTGTTTTGCAGGGTTTTAATGAGACTTAAGAATGGAATTGAAGAAGGAAGGTCTTAGACTCAAGGAAGAAGAAGAAAAATGAAGAAAAGAAAAGAAGAGTCTATGCACCGCTCAGCGTCAAAATGCACCGTTGAGCGCCATTATTCGAGGGAAAGTTGTTGTGTGGCGCCCAGGCGGTGACGCTGAGCGTCCAGAGCGATTAGAGGCAAACCGCTCAGCAGCGAAACTGCCCGCTGAGCGGTGGTGCGGCTTGAGGAAAACCGTTGAGCGGTAAAGTTGGATGCTGAGCGGTTGTCTGCTGGGCTTGGGCTAAAATTCTGTTTCTTTTATGCCCTATATATAGCCCCAGTGCGATTCAGATGTCATTCTTTTGGCAGAAGAAGACGTCCAGCGCTGTTCTACACTCCTTGGAGAAGATTTCTTGGATGCTTAGGCTCCATTTTATCCAATCTAGGGTTTGGTTTTCCATTCTTTCATTGTATTTCATCTAGTTTCACCATGTCAATGGTGAACTAAACCCTTTGTTGTTGGGGAACAATGTAATCATTTGAAACTATCTTTTATTGAAATTCTTGTTTTATTCATATGCTTGCATATGCTGTTATTATCAATTGTGGGTTCTTTATTTATGCTCTATGCTATTATCATTTAACTCATTTGATAAATAGATGTTTGCCTTTGTCGATACGGGGACGTACGGGGAAGTCATGAACTGATAAGGAATTCTTGATCAACAAATACCACCTAGGAATAGGGGGGTAGGACGATCAATTGTATTTTGCTTTTGTGGTACTTGCATTGCTAGTTACTATGGGAGACTAGGGATAGTAAGCTAGTAACTAGTAGTAGGCTCTTCTCGCCGAGGGATCGGGTTTAGGGTAGACTAAGAAAGTTATATGACAATTAGATAATAAAGCGAATTTAATAAGAATAGTAGATATAAGAGAGTGGATAAGATGAAATTGTAAACCCCAAAAACTTCATTCATCCATACCTTTTTCTTGCCAATTGAATCAACTGCATTTGCATGTTTACTTTTTGTTTTTGCATTTAAAACACAAGTTAATTTTCTTTCAAGTCTTATAAGATTAATTTACACGAAAGATCAGGCCTTTGAGTCCTTTGGGAGAACGATATTGGGTTTTACCAATTATATTACTTGATAATGATCTGGTACACTTGCCAAGGGGATTAACAAGTTTTTGGCGCCATTGCCGGGGACTCGTGGTTTAACTTTTTGAGTAGTGTAAATCGATTGAATTTGACTTGGTGTAATTATTGTATATATTTTTGTTTTTGTTTTATTTTCCTTATTTGTAAAAGTGCTTTTAGGGTTTTTGTTTCTTGTGCATGCAGGAAGCAATACAAACTAGAAGTAAGAAAAGCTAGCAACCTCTTCTTGAAGGTATATCAGATAGGAGAGAAAGAATTGTTAGACGTCCATCACGTGAACTATTCCCCTCTCCTGAAAGACTCTTACATTCTTCACCAGAGGCGTTTACACAGAACTTAGAGGAGATGGCAAATCAACCTCCTCCAAGACGCACACTTGCAGATCAGTCCAATGTTGTGGGCCCTTTCCACTTCAATAGCATAGCCATGCCTACAGATCGTACAGTTAATATGGTGATGAACCCAGCACTAATCCATCTGGTATAAAGCAATCAATTTCACGGATTGTCAAATGAGAAATCATATGATCATTTGACAACATTTAGTGAAATTTGCAACACTGTGAATATGACTGGAGTATCAGACGAAAGAGTAAAGCTTAGCTTGTTTCCATTCTCATTGGGAGGCAATGCTAAGACGTGGCTTAATTCCTCTCCTGAAGGAACATTCACTACATGGGAGACGGTGGCAACCAAATTTGTCAACAAATATTTTCCACACTCTAAAATTACTCAGGGAAGGCTGAAGATTTCATCGTTTAAATAGGGCATGGAGGAAACTCTCGGCCAAGCATGGGACAGATTTAAAGGCTTATTGAGAAAGACACCAGTTCATGGGTTTGACAAGACAACCCTAGTTCTTGCTTACCTAGGTGGTCTAAACACGCAGTCTAAAATGATGTTGGACGCCTCCACTGGAGGTGATATCAAGAAAAAGACTGAAGATGAAGCCTATGACTTGATCGAGAGTATGGCCACTAATAAGCAGGATACGTTTAGTGAGAGGGGCACACCTGTAAAAAAGGGAGGAGTTTTTCATTTGCCAGCAGATGATGCCATACTAGCCCAGAATCATCTTCTGACTCAAAAGCTAGATAATTTGACGAAGGTTATCTCGCAAATTCCAAAGGAGATTAGGAATGTCTCCCAAACACAACAGCTTTGTGATTTTTGTGGTGGTGACCATATTAATGGTCAATGTGCTATGCCAGAGGAAATGCAGCAGGAAGCCAATTACATGGGTAATCAATTCCAGTATAGGCAAGGTAATTTTAACCAAGGTAATTCTAGCCAAGGTTGGAAGAACCATCCCAGTATTGGACAAAATCAGAATAACCCAGCTGAGCAATCAGGAAGCTTCAGACAGCAGCAACCATCACCTTTATGGCAGCAAGTAAGTAGTTTAACAGAGACCGTTAGAAGTTTGAATGATAGATTTGATAAATTTTTGAAAGTCTATGAGTCTCAACAAGCTAGTGACCAAGCCAGCTTCAGATCATTGGAGATGCAAATTGGTCAGCTATCCAAAAGGGTAGAAACCACTGAAAAGAGTCAGTTTAGGGCTAACACTGATGTTAACCCTAAGGATGAGTGCAAAGTTGTTCTTACGAGAAGTAAAAGGAAGTCAGAGGTGGAGATAATTGATATTGAAAGCAGTGAGGAAGAAGATGAGGAAATGATTAGTAATAGTAATTGTTTTATTTCCTTAGTCATTTTAATTACTTTTGGAATAATGTAATTAGACAAGGCTTTTGAAACTATTATGTTTTGAAATAATTATGCATGTTGAAAGGTTAAGGTTTTTGTAAATCTGTTACATCCTAGAATTTGAGGTGTTACAAGAAGCACCACTGCACTTCAAGGAAGAGCCTCACCACCACTAGATCGAACACGGCCACGAGGGAGAACGAGGGAGAATCAGAAGAAGGGAGAGCGCAAGAGGGAGAACCAAAATCAAATGCGCGAGAATGAAAATGTCAAAATGAAAGGCAAAGAGTGAGAGGAGGCAAATGGGGTGTAGGGTTTCGTAATGTTGGTTTTAAAGAGAGAATAGAATCTGAGGAAGTCAAAGATTCTCTTTGTTGTGCTTCTGACAGACACGGGGCAAAGATGGAAAATTTTTAAAAGTTGAAGGTGCAAGGTGAGATAGATGAGGTATAGGGAGAACAACTCTTAATTGCACTCAAACTAAAGTCCAAATTTGGGTGACAATCCTATAGCTTCCATCACGACTGAAAATTCCATGCCCTAAAAAGGCTTCTAACATTATGAGAATTTACTTTACATTTTGATATGCCTCTGTTGGTACCAGGAATGGTATGGTTTGAAGAGTAAAACGCAGCGGAATAAAACTTAGAGTAAGCGGAAAGCGTGTTCGGTCACCTTTTTAAAATCAATTTGGTCCTTTTTAGAAAATCAATTTTCTTTCAGAAAATTTGCCGAACAGTTGATATACGTAAAAGAAAAAAAGTGTAGGGAATAGAAAATCACACGAGTAATTTTTATACTGGTTCGATTCAACAGAATCTACGTCCAGTCGTTAATCACTATAAGAACTGAACTGGAAGAAGAACACTCTGCCAACTCGAAGAGAACCGCTCCGGCAATCGACCAACGATTTGCGAGCTTCTCCTATTCACGAGACTAGGCAGAGCACCTTGCTAACTCGAAGAGAGCTTGCTCTGACTATCGACACAAGAAACGCGAGCCTCTCCTGTTCATGAGACCAAGCAAGGGAACTTTGAACAAGCTTCTGAGAACTTCCTCTAACAAACAGTATTCTGCAAAGCCTCAGTTCAAAAAAAACGTTATGTTGAATTTCTCAGAATCCCTACATATAGCCATCTACTCTGAATATCAAAGGTCAAGTCTTAACTGCCACGAATAATCGATTATTGTAAGTGATAATCGATTATTCAAGTCCGTTACAGGTTTTTCAAAAAGTGATAATCGATTATATGAGGTGATAATCGATTAATCCTGAATGACTTGTGATAATCGATTATTGCAGTTCAAAATGTGAATTTTACAAAGTTTATAAGACTTTCCTACTACATTTAATTTCTTCAAGTTGCTTTTAAATAATTTTAGACTCTTCTTCAACTAAGTCTTCTTGCAGCATCATCAAAATAAATGTCTTCCAGATTTACCAATATTCCTTATTGGTAACAATCTCCCCCTTTTTGATGATGATCAAAAATACAATTTTAAAAGCAACTTTGGCTATCCTGCAGAACATACAAGCTAACAAACAACAACATAGTTAGCAATACCCGTATCAATTTTTACTTCTCCCCTTATATTATTCTTCTCCCCTTTTTTATCATAAGCAAAAAGATTAATGTAAAGAGCTCGCCCTAAATATGATCTCCCCCTCAATTAAACAAAGTATGCATATAATCAAGAGATCATTTTCATTAATAAAAAGAAGGATTACATCATAATAAGAAACATAAAAGACAGAAATTTAACATAGATGAAAGAACAACAACCAATCAACAAAGCACACAAACATAAAATCCTATTTCTAAAATTCAGGACTTGGGGATCTCTCGGGAGGTTGAATGTGAAGGTGATTCTCGATGTTAGATAGACGAACATCAAGATCAAGAAATTGATCAACCATATACTCATCAATAGATTGCTGCCACTCATAAATCTCCTCAAAGTGTGTTCTTTGTGCTAGGCTCATATCCTCCAATTGCTTAGATAATCTAGCAAAATGTTCTTCCATAGATAGCGTGGAGGATGAGGGCATGGTAGAAGGACCAACATCAGAAGGAGCAGCAGCACTAACTGGTTCTGCCATATGAGTATCGATGTCATCATCTTCATCTTCATCAGGATGGTCATCATCTTTGTGGATGAGAACTCTTCCTCTGGTAATGAATCCCATCTGACGAAAGGTAGTATCTCCAATTTCCGAGCCAACAGCTTGAATGGCTTGGACAAGTTCTCCTTCAACATTTACACCTTTGTACTCCAAAATCCTAGAAATATGAAGAGCATAGGGAAATTGATAGGAATGAGATTTCTTGGCTTTTACCATTGTGTCAGCAATGAGAGCAGGCCAATCGATGTGTATGTGATTTAAAATTCCATACAGAAGAAGCAGAAGTAGAAGACTCTTATGAGATCGGGATAAATGCAACCTTTTTGCTCCACCAGATTCGTGAGTCCTTGACCAGCAAACAGATCTGGAAATTGAAATCCATAGAAACGAAAAAAAAATCAAGGCGAATATACTTTACCGCCATGATTTTTCTCTCTTGCCAGGAATTAACATAGTCCGCATGTTTTCCTTGATCTGAAATCCAACCATCGATGGTTGCAGGACGTGGTTGAGAGGAAGAGGATGCGCAGCAGCTCTGCGGCGATGTCTTCTTGAATCCGCCATGAAAAGATTTGAGGTAGAGAGACTTTGAGAAAGTGAGGATAAATGGAGAGGATTTTAGCTCTAGATTAGATTTTAGCAGTGTATGGGTGCAAAGGAGTGACTAACAATCGATTATGGGAGGCTTTTTATAGGAAAAATGGAAAAACTAGCCTTTATGGCTGTCTATAGCCGTTAAGGGACGCTCCAACGGCTCTATTTGTGAAACTGTTCGCGTGATAATCGATTATTGCTCGAGATAATCGATTATCTCCTCAAGAATTACTGCCCAGAAATTGCATGATAATCGATTATGCCTGATGATAATCGATTATCTGTTCATAATTTCCCAGATTTGAGTTTAAGTTTGAATAATCGATTATTACCTTACGATAATCGATTAAAAACGCTAATTTTTTATGAAAATTGAAAAATTTTCATAAGCTTTGATCTTAAGACATATCTAACACTCCTAACTCTCTCCTAAGTTCATAGAATCTAGACACTCCCTTAAATGGCTCTCATCCTTAACAAAAGAAAGACGAATTTATAAAGTTTAAACTTTTATAAAATGAGAGGCAAATACATGATGAAATACTGAAGTATAGATGAATAACCAGATATCTAGCAGCCTTATATATCTCCCCCTCCAATGGATACCAAGTATCACAAGATCATGTCATAAGATGTCAAACAAAAATTTCTCTTAAACTCAAAAAATAGATTCTGAAAAATATTTTAAGATCTGTTAAGTCCAAAACAATGGAGAGATGCTTATAAGCCAATTCAGATTTGTATTTGCAATTCCAAACTAGTTTCAGTGATTCTTTAGCAAATCAAATTCGACTTTTATCAAACTTAATTAATTCATTGAAATCAACAATCATTTTTCATACGAATAAGAAATCAATGATTCTGCAATCAATTTATAAACTATAATGAAAGCAACAGTAGCTTAAATGAATGTGATTACATCACAGTTGCTTCAGTTTTAACAGAAAAGCATTTTTTCTAACACAATCAGTTCAAAAACTAATTTTGACAGCATAACTTATAACTTCCCAAACAACAACTATGATTCATGCACTCTCATATCCCAATCTGTTCAACCCCATTAATTCAGTTGTGCATATCAAAATAACATATACAAAAATTCAAACACAAAAGCTGTTTTAGATTTTATCTTTCAATAGTTTTTAAATCAAATAATTTACATCAAAATTATGCAAATTTGATCAGTTCATTTATTGCATCCAAGTTCTCAATGTGTATTATCATAGCTCGTACGGTATGCATTTGAACAAATCTCCACAGAAACAACTTCGAGACAGAATTGTCAATTTAATCATCAATTGTCTTAATCATTCAAAAGTGCAGATAGAAACTATCAGCTAGCTCATTCAAATGAATTTTTCATTGCTTTTGATGCTTGATAGAAATTATACCAACGCTAACTTCAAAATATTCATGAAATTGAATACCAAACCAGTTAAGCACAAAAGAAAAAATAATCATTGAGATAACAATGCACATGACTAATAATACCAAAAGATTAAATTCAGCACATGAATGACTCAAATAGATTAATTTCACTGATTAAAGTGTGTAAACAGACAAGAACACACCACAGGATGAATGAATCAGTGATGGACATATCATTCGCTCAAACAGAAATGAATATGACAGTAATCAAATAATGGAAGATCAAGTAAAATCAAGATGCAACAACACAGTTTAAACAATACTTAGCTCAATCACTTTGAGCTCGAACCAAGGCTTTGGATATCACTTGATGGACTCACTTCCTGGCTTGGAGCATCAATTTCAAAAGCAGAATAATTTTAGAGTTCTCTTCTCCTTTTGAAAAACTTAACCTGCAAAGTAAAATAATACAATTTTGGTACCCATAATCTCATTTGGGTCCTTTGAGGTTAGAAACATATTACTTTATGACAGGAATCCAAGCATATTTTCCATTTGGAACTCCAAAATGTTTAATGTTACATTTTTTTAAATTGTGCCCCTTTTTCATGCAATAAAAACAACAAACATCATGCACCTTGTTTTTCACAAAAGTCCCCTTCTCAACCCAAACTCTACAAGTTCTTTTAAATTGAGGTTTCCTATGTTGATGCATGTTCTTGTTTTTAACATTTTTCTTTCTAAAACCATTTTGAACATGTGAAATAGATTTGGTGGCTTTAACAAGCAAATTTTAAAGAATATCTATGTCAAACATGTGACTCTTACATGAAAGGCATTCAACAGGATGTACAATTTTATTTGATTCCGATAATTTTGTTTCTAGATTACTAACTTTATTTCTTAAAACAACTTCTTCATCCAATGCACTTTCATATTTAATTTTCAATTCCTTAAACTCATTTTTCAAATTTTTATGATCCGCATCTAATTTCTCAGATTCATTTAACAATTCAAGAAAAGTTTTTTGTAAATCAAACTCACTAGTGTCAAGGCTAGAGCCACTCACTTGGCTTGCAGTGTCTTCAGTAGCAACCGTCAAACATATGTTTGCTTCTTCAACAGAATCACTTGAACTACATGAGTCATTATCATTCCAAGCAATGTAGGCCTTCTTCTCTTTGTGAGTTTTCTTTTTCTTTCTTTCTTCACTTTTCTTGTTGTTTCGACAATCAACTTTAACATGGCCTCTTTCACCACATTCGTAACATTTAAAGCTTGATGCGGAGCCTTGATTGTTCTTCTTTTTCTTCAAGAATTTTCTTACAGATAATTCATCGTTGACCATCAAACATAAATTTTTTTGGTCATTAGAATCGCTTAAGCTTGAGGAGCTTGATGTAGAGCTTGAGTCAGACATTGTTAACTTATCCACATCTATGACTTCATTATAATTGTGTCTTACAAATTTCCACATTTCCTGTGCACTTTTATAAACAGAGACTTTGAAAAAATCATCAATGGTTAGTGCAGATAAAATTATATTTCGAGCCTTAATATCAAATTGGGCTCTTCTGTTTTCCTCAACACTCCAGTCAAAATATGATTTTTCTACCTCTACACCATCAACTGTACTTTTAGGAATAAAAGGACAATTTTGTACAGCTTCCCAGATGCCTCTGTCAACAGATCCCATAAAAATTTCCATTCTAACTTTCCAGAACGCATAATTATCACCAGTAAAAAGTGGTGGTCTGTTAATAGAAGCACCCTCGGCATATACAAGATTTTGAGTGTGATGGCCAGCCATTTTCGCAATTTTTGAAAAACTATCAAAGTAAGCTCTGATACCAATTGTTGTTACCAGGAATGGTATGGTTTGAAGAGTAAAACGCAGCGGAATAAAACTTAGAGTAAGCGGAAAGCGTGTTCGGTCACCTTTTTAAAATCAATTTGGTCCTTTGTAGAAAATCAATTTTCTTTCAGAAAATTTGTCGAACAGTTGATATACGTAAAAGATAAAGAGAGTAGGGAATAGAAAATCACACGAGTAATTTTTATACTGGTTCGATTCAACAGAATCTACGTTCAGTCGTTAATCACTATAAAAGTGATTAACAGTTCCACTAAAAATTTGTTTCACAGATTACAAATATAATGAATAACAATTGATAAAATAAACCTTCCTTTAATGAACGAACCGGAAGAAGAACACTCTGCCAACTCGAAGAGAACTGCTCCGGCAATCGACCAACGATTCGCGAGCTTCTCCTATTCACGAGACCAGGCAGAGCACCTTGCTAACTCGAAGAGAGCTTGCTCCGACTATCGACACACGAAACGCGAGCCTCTCTTGTTCACGAGACCAAGCAAGGGAACTTTGAACAAACTTTTGAGAACTTCCTCTGACAAACAGTATTCTGCAAAGCCTCAGTTCAAAAAAAAACGTTATGTTGAATTTCTCAGAATCCCTACATATAGCCATCTACTCTGAATATCAAAGGTCAAGTCCCAACTGCTACGAATAATCGATTATTGTAAGTGATAATCGATTATTCAAGTCCGTTACAGGTTTTTCAAAAAGTGATAATCGATTATATGAGGTGATAATCGATTATTCCTGAATGACTTGTGATAATCGATTATTGCTTCTTGATAATCGATTATTGCAGTTCAAAATGTGAATTTTACAAAGTTTATAAGACTTTCCTATTACATTTAATTTGTAAAAATTGCTTTTAAATAATTTTAGACTCTTCTTCAACTAAGTCTTCTTGCAGCATTATCAAAATAAATGTCTTCAAGATTTACCAATATTCCTTATTGGTAGCAGCCTCTTCTCTAGTCTTTAGAAGTCTTTATTGGTTCAAATTCAAAGTTGAGCAAAATTGAAATTTAATTATGTCTCCTGAAAAAATTATAAATGGATTAGTACAAGTATACAACTCTTACAAAAGGAAATGTCTAATATTCTACTTTTAGAAGTAGACAAATTTTCTTACTAAAAAACATTAGCTTCTTTTATTGTTTTAAATATAACTTTATAAATAAATTTGTAGTGTTAAAATAATCGTCTATTATCTTTTTTACAAGGTTCTTCTATTAATCCTATAAATATTCACATTTAATATTTCTTATATAGTAATTTATAAAGTTATTTTAAAAATATTTATGTCATGTTTCAAAAATAAGATCATCTCAAATCTCAACCCTAAAATATTTTACATAATTAATTTTATTTAAATATGATCTAGATTTTTATGTAATAATTTTTTTTCTACTTCTAGTATTTAATTATTAAATGAATTTGAAATTGTTAAACGTTAGAGTATACAAATTAATACTCATATTTAAATTATAATAATCAATAATATTTACTATTTGGATATATAAAGTGAATAGTTCTTTTGCATGATGTAATAACATATTTGTACTTTTATGAGTAGAGATGACAAAATGGACTAACCTAACCCGTTAATGTCTGTTATGCTTCTAACCCGTTTATGTCAGTTATGCTTTAAGCTTGTCAAAATTGAATCGGGTCATGCTAACCCAACATCAAAAACCAAATTGAAGATTGAACTTGTCCCACCATTAGACTGGTTAGTGGGCTGGCTCGCAAATTTTATGCTACTAGTCACACAAAACTTGAATTTACCACCATGAATGTTATGTTGCCCTTTCTGCAAAGAAAGCTCTCCAATTTCTTCTCTGACCTCCTTCTAGAAAAACTTCCTACCATGTTTCTTCTCTCCATTTTAATATATATATATTAAAATATTTTGAATTAACCTATTTGTTGATAACGCTTACATTATAAAGTTTTCCTTTATGATTGATATTTTTATAAGATAATATTGATTGAAGTAAAATTATTTTAAAAAAATAATATAGCATATTTCAAAATAAGATAACGTGGACCCTATAATATTTGGTCTAATTATAAAGATAAAAAAAAATGATAAACTTTCACTATCAAACGTGAGAATGAACAGAAATGAAATCTTGTTCGGAGAGGAAAAGTTAATGAGGCGAGAAAGCACCCACAGATTAAAATTTGGCATCGTGGAAGCAAAGCATGTGACACTGAATTACTCAGTTTAGCCCAAACAGAACGGAATCGACCTATCTTTTTCGGTGTTACAGTTCTTAAGGCTAGTGGTTTTTGTGACACCAAGTCTATTACTTATTTGCCATGTTCATATCAATTTTAAGATTTAATTGTTATTTTTATTTTCTCAAGTTTCAAATTATAAAGATTACATGCTTTCAATAGTTTTACATTATTTTTTAAAATTATTTTATAATTAAAATTAAAAACAAATAAAAATTTCAAATTTTAAAACAAATTATATCAATATGTAATAATTCACTATAATAATATTATTTTAACGAATTGAAAATCGAAACATTAGTGATATTTATAGAGACGATAAACAATTTTACTTACTTTTTAATGACTTCTTTATAGTTTAATTAATAATAAATAAATAATTTTACTTTTTATTCTAATATAATATATGCAATACACAAAGAGATTTAATAATCTTATAAGATTAAATTCAACATATATATATATATATATATATATATATATATATATATCACTAAATTATAATTAGTTTTCCTCGAATTTTACATATTTTAGAATGTCATTACAAAAACCAACACAACAATCATACTTATTAATTTGTCATTCAACCACATTGTATTGTGGTAAAAATTTAGATTGTCATTATAAAATTATTACTTTAGATAAATTATATTTTGAATTTTAGTTATTATATTAGCTGGTGAAAAAATTTGTTTAGAAAAAAACAATATCGAAAATTAATTTAGAGGAAACTTTAATTGAAAGAGATATGTTGTTACTAAGATCAATTAACTAAATAAGATAAAAATGGGGATATCTGATATGGCTAAAAATGAGAAATATTTTAGTCCAATTGCAGTGTGTAGTGTAAGGAGATGGACGGTCGGTGTAAGGAGATGGTCGGTCAGTATAAGGAGATGATCGGTCAATATAAGGAGATGATCGGTCAGTATAAGGAGATGATCAGTCAATATAAGGAGATGGTTGGACAGGTGACGATGAATAAGTGTATAAGAGGAATAATGGGGTGGATCGGAAAGGCTGGCGAACCGGTCGGTCGGTGAGGGCGAAGAACGGGCATAGGATGAGGATTAATGGATTAGTGAGCGAATATTGCGGAGTTCTGCTGCAACGGTTACAATTGAGGAACGAATCTTGCGGGGTTATGTGTCAGTGGTTACAGGTAGTTAATGCCCATTACTTGAGTCTGATGCCTATAAATATAGGAGTATTAGTCATGTATTTGATAATTTTTTGGGATTTGATCATATTTTACACTAATTACTTAGTGACTTTGCTGACTTGAGCGTCGAAGTGCTAACCTGCAGGTCACAACTGATCGGTGGGAAAACGTGGAAGATCGCGAGAGCAACGCAAGCAGGGATAGTTTGGATTCTTTGATCTTGGATCCTACATCTGAAACATTTTGGCGCCCACCGTGGGGCCCGAGAGTGTACAAGACAACCCAAACACGATCACAATGGCGGGAGAGCTTCACTTACAGCTGTTACAGGAGATGCAGAGACAGATGCAGGAGATGAGGGCGGAGATGGCAGCGATAAGGGCGGAACAAGGCAATGGGGTGGACGGACATACTGCTCAATCTGTGAATGTTGAAACTATTCATTCGGAAAATGGAGAAGAGAGTAATCTGCAATTCAAGAAGATGGGAATAGGGGGAATACTAATGTTGAACTCAACGGGCAGGGCGTAGGAGGAAGGGGAGGAAATGGAGGAAGTGGAGAACACGGGCGGGGAAGAGGAGGAAATGGAGGAAGGGGAAGAAATGGGCGAGGAAATAACCAAGGTGGAGGAGGAAACGGGCGAAATGGAGGTAGAGGTGGACGCGGTGGAGAAGGAAATTTTGATGACCAAAGTGGTCATGAGGAGGACCACCAGGCAACATCTGATGCACAAAATCCGACAGTTAACAATCGGGCGTTGGACGAACAACTCGACCAAGCTAGAGGGCTTCATCCTTTCACTGCACAGGTTGTGAGGACAGTCATGCCCAAGAATAAGATGCTACCCTCTGTGGAGAAACATGGAGGATCGACAGACCCGATCACGCATCTCTGATCTATTATTGATGCTATGGTAGTATATTCTTCAGATGAACGGGTTTGGTGTAGGGTTTTTTCCTTTTCGCTAAAGGAGGAGGCGCTGGATTGGTTCCATTCTTTACGGCCCCAAACGATAGACAGTTTTGCCACGTTGAGGCAGCCATTTACTCGACAATATGCATCAAGTAGAACACCAGGTGTAACTTATACGGCTTTGGTGAGGATGAGACAAGGAAGAGATGAATCTCTTAAAATGTTCATGGACCGGTTTAATAGAACGGCTAGGCAAGTGAGAAATGCATACCAGAGGCTGATTGTAAGTGCATTAACGACTGCTTTAAGACAAGGACCATTTGTAGATTATCTGTATGCAGAGGAACCTCAAACAATGGATGAGTTGCAGAACAAGTTGGCAAATTTCATTCGTGTTGAGGAAGGAATAGCTTACCAACGTGGGGAGTGGAAATGGAACCGATAATCCGTACGGGGAGGGACAGGAATGTCAGGCGGACGTTCGGGAGAACTAAGAGAAGAAGCGTTCATCGAGGGGGGGATCAACCCAGGGCTCCCCAATACTTTCATCATACACCACTGAACGCTCCCCGAGTTAGAGTGCTCGATGAAGCTTTAAGAGTTGAGTTGTTGACAACGGTCCGAACACCAACGCCTGTAAGTGCTGATGAAAGCAAGTACTGTCAATATCATTAAAACAGGGGACATACTACAGAGGATTGCACTACCTTGAAAGATAAGCTGGAGAGTTTAGTTCAAGCAGGCCATTTGCAGAAATTTGTTCAACATAATAAGGGCGCGTCTTCGAGTGGCACCAGACGGTCATTCCCTCGGCAGGATCCTCCTGGGAGAAACAAGAAAAGGCAAAGTCGTAGTAGAAGTAGAAGTCGGGACCGCTCGGTTAGAGGGGTTATTAATACGATATCGGGAGGATTTGCAGGTGGTGGTTCAACTTCGGCTGCTCGAAAGAGACACTTAAAGAGTTTGTGCAGTGTCAACATGGCGGGGGTTCAGAAAAGATCCATGCCTGCCATTACCTTCTCAGATGAGGATTTCCATGCTCTTGACTTGGAGCAAGATGACCCGATGGTTATCATAGCTATGATCGCCCGATATCAAGTTGGAAAGGTTCTGGTGGATCAGGGGAGTTCTGCTAACATACTGTATTGGAAAACTTTTAAGCAAATGGAGATTTCGCAGGACGCTATTATGCCCTTTAGTGAGCAAATTGTGGGGTTTGCTGGGGAAAGGGTGGACATCAGGGGGTATGTGGATTTGAAAACTAGCTTGGGGACGGATAAAAAAGCTAAGGAGATCAAGGTCAGGTTTTTGTTAGTTGACGCGGACACTTCTTATAATGTCCTTTTAGGACGACAGTGCATGAATGCTTTTGGGGCTATTGTCTCAACTCCACATTTGACACTGAAGTACCCATCAGACGACGGGGTGGTTCGCACCGTTCGGGCTGACCAAAAGATGGCCGGTGAATGTTATGCAACAAGGTTAAGGGTGAAGCCAAGAATTTTTGACCCTTTAGATCAGCGATCGGAGGTGGCAATGCTAGAGTTGGATCCTAGAACACACTAGGAGGAGCGGGTGGAATCGACGGGGGAAGTTCGTCCGTTTGTTATAGGAGATAAGGAAGAACAGTTTACTACTTTGGGGCGCGGTCTTACCAAAGATCAGGCCGAAGCGATAGGAGGCATATTGCTGAAAAATAAGGATTTGTTTGAATGGACAGCAGCAGATATGCCAGGAATCCATCCTGATGTGATATCTCACAAGTTGTCTTTGTTCAAGGCTGCCCGACCGGTGGCGCAGAAAAAATGAAGGTTGGAAGAGGAGAAGAGGAAAGCAGTAGACGAGGAAGTTGGAAAGTTATTTGAGGCGGGATTCATTCGGGAGGTCAAATACACTACGTGGTTAGCTAATGTGGTAATGGTGAAAAAATCAAATGGAAAATGGAGAATGTGTACAGACTTCACAGATCTTAACAAGGAGTGCCCGAAGGACACATATCCTCTCCCTAGTATTGATAATCTAGTAGATGGAGTCTCAGGGTATGAGGTCTTGAGTTTTTTAGATGCTTACTCGGGATATAATCAGATCCCCATGTACCGACCGGACCGGGAAAAAACTGCTTTTATAACGAAACAGTCCAATTATTGTTATTATGTCATGTCGTTCGGGTTGAAGAATGTAAGGGCGACATACCAGCGGTTGATGGATAAAGTCTTCCAAAACCAGATAGGTAAATGCATGGAGGTTTATGTGGATTACATGGTGGTGAGGAGCCGGTCGGTAGAAGAACATGTCCTAAATCTAGAGGAAGTACTTGGTCAGGTGTGAAGGTTTGGAATGAGGTTAAATCCTTCTAAGTGTACTTTTGGGGTTTCAGCAGGGAAATTTTTGGGATTTATGTTGACCTCACGGGGGATCGAGGCAAATCTGGACAAGTGCCGAGCAGTTCTGGAAATGAGGAGCCCGCGAAATTTGAAGGAGGTGGTAAAATGGATAGGACATTTAACGTCGTTGTCTCGATTCATCCCGAAGTTGGCTGAGCGCATCAAGCCAATTTTGAAGATTATGAAGAAGGACGCGCAGGGGAAATGGAATGAGTAGTGCGAGAAAGCGTTTGAGGAGGTAAAGGAAATTCTCACTAAACCACCGGTAATGAGACGACCGGATCGTGGTTATGAGTTACAATTATTTTTGGTGGTTAGAGAAGAGACGATTAGTGCAGCCCTGGTATAGGAAACTCCAGAGTTTAGACCGATATATTTCGTGAGTAGAATTTTGAAGGATGCAGAGATGAGGTATCAACGATTGGAGAAGGTGGTTTTAGCTTTAGTAAATGTTGGACGGAGGCTCAGACCATATCTGCAGGGAAATCAAGTTGTAGTTCGGACAAACTATCATATCTCAAAGATTTTGAGGAAACCCGATCTGGCTGGAAGAACTATAGGGTGGTCGGTGGAACTTTCTAAGTTCGGCTTGAGATACGAGCCAAGAGGGTCAGTAAGAGGACAACATTTGGCAGACTTTGTGGCAGAGTTACCTATGGAGGATCAAACTGATTGTTCATAGAGATTCTTTGTTGATGGGTCGTCCGGGCGACAAGGTGGAAGCGCAGGGATAGTTTTGGAGGGCCCGGACGATATAGTGGTTGAGCAATCACTGGTTTTTCGATTCAAAGTTAGTAACAATCAGGTCGAGTATAAGGCTTTGTTAGCGGGAATGGAGCTCGCAAGGGATTTGGGGGTGGAATTTCTTGAGTGCAGAATGGATTCGCAGTTAGTCGAGTGGCATATGAATGGAAGCTTCCAGGTTAAAGATGAACAACTGTTACAATACTTTCACAGGGCCAAGCAACTGGCCACCCAATTTAAATCCTTAGAATTGAAATATATTCCAAGGGAGGAAAATGCTAGGGCGGATAAGCTGTCCAAGTTGACTACTGGGAAGGAGAAGGGGCACTTAGCTTCCATGATCCGTCAAATTGTAACTAGACCAACGATTGAATGCTTACAGGTAAGTTGCATGGCCGATCTGGAAGATGGGAGGAGAGAAATAATTCTCTTTATTAAGCAGCAGCAGGAGGGAAAGACTCTTTATCCCGACGAAGCTAAGCAGATTGCAAGATATGTCATTGTGGGTGAAGAATTATACAAAAGGGGATATGTTACCCCACTATTGAAGTGTTTGGCAAAGGATGAAACGGAATACGTTATGAGGGAGTTTCATGAGGGAATATGTGGTCGGCATAGTGGCGACCGGTCACTCAGAGCCCGAGCATTAAGAGCAGGATTTTATTGGATCACGATGGAAAAAGATTGCCTAGCCTTTGTACAAAAGTGCTTGGCCTGTCAAAGGCATGGGAACATAATTCATGCCCTAGCCACGGAATTGCACAGCTTGGTGTCGCCGTGGCCCTTTGCTCAATGGGGAATGGATATAGTAGGACCTTTCCTGGTCGGCCGAGCGTAGATGAAGTTCCTGTTGGTAGCAGTGGATTACTTCACCAAATGGGTGGAGGTTGAGCCTTTGGCAAAGATATCTGCAATGCAGGTTCAGAAATTTGTATGAAAGTTAATTTGCAGGTTTGGTCTGCCAAAATTCATCATCACGGACATCGGACGCTAGTTTGTGGATAAGAAACTTGTTGCTTTCTATAAAGAGTTAGGGATTACTCCTGTGACAAGTTCTGTAGAGCACCCGCAGACGAACGGCCAAGTGGAAGCCATGAATAAAGTTATAGTTCAAGAGCTAAAGAAGAAGTTGGGAGGAGCAAAGAGGGGCCTGGGTAAATGAGCTTCAGCAGGTACTTTGGGGATACAAATGTTCACCTCATAGCGCAACAAGGGAATCACCGTTCAACCTTACCTATGGAACAGATGCAATGTTCCCAATCGAGATAGGAGAGGTTACTTTGAGGAGGCAGTTAACCGATATGGATCAGAATGAAGAGTACCTGCGAAGTAATCTTGATGTGTTATAGGAGAGAAGAGGAGTGGCATCCATTCGGGTAGAAGCTCAAAAAAGGTTGGTGGCCCGCCGGTATAATACCAAGGTAAGGCCAAGGCAATATGTGGAAGGAGACCTTATATGGCGAAAAGCAGCAGAAGCGAGAAGGGAGGTTGCGCATGGGAAGCTTGCAGCCAATTGGGAGGGGCCATTCAGAGTAAGGGACAACCTAAATAATGGGGCGCATCGGATGGAATCTTTGGATGGGAAAGTCATCCCGAAAACTTGGAATGTTTCTCATTTAAAATTTTACTTTCGCTAAGCGATGTATAAATTTTCGCCATTATGAATTAAAGATGAATGTTGTTACTTCCATTATATGATTTATGTAACGGTTCGGGAGAATTTTCGGCAGGATCCGGGTAGAAGTCAGGCAAATGACTTCGATGAATCTCAAGATGTCAGAAAATTGACTCCTGATCGGTTGGAGGGAGGAGGAATGAAGTCAGAAAATTGACCTCGATGAATCTCAGGATGTCAGAAAATTGACTCCTGATCGGTTGGAGGGAAGAGGAATGAAGTCAGAAAATTGACTTCGATGAATCTCAGGATGTCAGAAAATTTACTCCTGATCAATTGGAGGGAGGAGGAATGAAGTCAGAAAATTGACTTTGATGAATCTCAGGATGTCAGAAAATTGACTCCTGATCGGTTGGAGGGAGGAGGAATGAAGTCAGAAAATTGACTTCGATGAATCTCAGGATGTCAGAAAATTGACTCCTGATCAGTTAGAGGGGAGAGGAATGAAGTCAGAAAATTGACTTCGATGAATCTCAGGATTTCAGAAAATTGACTCCTGATCGGTTGGAGGAAGGAGGAACGAAGTTAGAAAATTGACTTCGATGAATCTCAGGATGTCAGAAAATTGACTCTTGGTCGGTTGGAGGGAGGAGGAATGAAGTCAGAAAATTGACTTCGATGAATCCCAGGACGTCAGAAAATTGACTCCTGATCAGTTGGGCGGCAAATAGCTCCCGGGTAGTAGTAGAATTTTGTTGATCGGAGAAAACGGTGAGTTACGACATTCTAATGTAAAAACACGTACATTCACACAGAACTAAACCGACTAGTGCATTTAAGAAAGCATGAAGTGAAACGAAACAAAACTAGCGCATTTCAGAAAGCATAAAGTGAAGCGAAATAAAGTGTTTTTACAATACCGGACGACACCTACCTATAATTAGCAATATGAATATGCGAAATATAAATGCTTGTATAGTATGTAAGTCTGGTAAAATTTTAAGCCTAAGCGTCAGGAGATGAGTTCGTAGCAGGTTCGGTAGGGGCTCCCTCGGGGACGGTCGGGTTGGCTGCAGGTATCTCCTCGGTGGGGGACGACACTTGAACCGATAGATCTACAAGTTGCCCGTCCACATATACCTTCATGATATCAAAGTCAGAGTGCTCCAAAGGAGTGTTGAAGAAACAATGGCACTGAGCAATCCCCTAATTAAATCCAAGCTGGCGTTCCTGACAAATTTCGTCTCCAAGGGAAGCATTTTCGGCTACTAATTTGTCTCGTTCAGTAATGAGGGCATGTCTTTCTTTAATCAACTCGTCACGATGGGCAGTGGCTTTCTGCAGATCTAGCTTCAAAGTATCGACCGATCGCCTGAGGGACGATACTTCACCCTGAACCTTTTTACGGCGTCAGTTCCCTTTACCCGTTCGTCTTCTACAGCCTTAGTCAGTTCCTCGATGTAAAGAGACAAGACAATGTTCTCCTTCTTCACTGCCTCTAGATCCTTATGGGCAGTTTCTAATTCAGTTACCAATAATGGTTTATTTGTCCCAGCGGTATAATTCAGACAAACACTGGCTCGAGCGATAAGCTCATAGGCCATGTTCAGAGACTCACTGGGAGTCATCCCTTTGAAAGGTTTGCTCTCTTTGGTAGTGAGGTTGAATTGTAGACGATCGGCGACGTGAAGGTTGGGGTCCAATGGACCGGTCAGCAAGGGAGTTTTCATTTTCCTCCACTTCGGAGGCGAAGGAGTCCTGGCTTGGGCAGACTTCCTTTTCGGGTTATTTTTCGCAGCTTCAAGATCGGTGGGTTTGGTGTCGGCTGGCAGAGTCTGCATATCCGAAATCTTCAGGGCCGGATTCACCAAGTTGGAGGGGGCAGATCCCGCGGTACCGACCGGTATAGAGGAGGAGGAGGTACCCTCACCAGTCTGTCCCGACTTCTTTTTTCGAGCCATCATCCGTGCAAATGATGAATGCTGCTCCATCCCTCCGAAGAAATCTGCAGTGAACAACCAAATTTAGACAAGTTAATATTCACTGATCAACGAAGGAAAAAGAGAAAAAACTTACCAAACACTCTAGCGCATAGAGTGTCGGTCCCGAGTAGATCTATGAGCTTGCGGGACGGGGTCTTCCGGGGTAGCAGATCAATTTGGCTTATTACGTCTAGCTCGCCCTCGGTTAGTTCGTTTTGGCCCATGAATCCACCCGATTCAGGTTTTCTGTCCAGTAGAATGGGAATTTCGGACGGCGTCATCAAAAAATACTTTGGCCGACTGGGCTCTCGTATGGCTATTTTACAAAAATTTGATTTGAAGTCTTTGTAGGAAGATTTAAAAGAGGTGAACAATTGTTTATCCTTCACGGGAAGTAATGATACCCAAGATCTGTTAACTTATGGTAAGGCACGAAAGAAGTAGAGAAAGGAAGCAGGGGTCGGGGTTAGAAGTAAGCCGGTGTAGAGTACACTGAAAGCTTACATGAATGCCCACCCGTTCAGGTACAATTGGGCTTGACATATGTTTAACTCTCTTAGCACACCCATTTGGAATTCAGAGAAGGGGAGCCTAACACTTAAATCACGGAATAATGTAATGTACACATAGAAAAAATCTAACTCATATCCTTCCCGACCATGACAGGCTCGTTCATTCGAGCGACACACAACAAAAGAATAGTCATCAACATCACTGAAGTTAGCTAATATATCTACCCGTTCTAACAAATGTCTTATGGAGGCGGTGGAAATGAATTAAGGAAGATAATTCTGCAACTCGTGAGGGGCCCAGCCATACCCCTGCACTGGGGGAGGAATGATAGAAGACCAGGCGCGGAATTGTCTACATTAAATTCTACCTCTACATTCTCACCAGGAGAGCAGGATGAGCTAGCAGAGGAAGAACCGGACGATGATGATGAAGCGGCCACATCGTCAGCATACCCCCGACCCTCATCTTTAGACCCAAAGGATGATCGAGAAGAGAGAGACATTACCTCGAAATAGAAGATCGCTTTGGAGTAGAATAAGATCAATACGAAGACTCTAAGAGTGACAAACCTCGCAAATGAAGAGGGGCCCTCCACCTATTTATAGCCGCAGAAAACGGTTTAATAGATTCATCGTAGCCGTCCATTGCGATGCGATCTAAGGGCAAAAGACAAATGTCTTTTCGAATCCAACATCGAATGATAGGCGAACCCATCTACACCCTTCGTATCAGGCTGATCATAAGGTCAGGAAGTCATGACTCGATTACTACCCTCATTGGGGAGCGTTTAAACCCCTTCGCTTATGTCAATGCTCGGGGCTTGGGGGGCTTATGTAGTGTAAGGAGATGGGCGATCGATGTAAGGAGATGGTCGGTCAGTATAAGGAGATGATCGGTCAATATAAGGAGATGATCGATCAATATAAGGAGATGATCGGTCAGTATAAGAAGATGATCGGTCAATATAAGGAGATGGTTGGACAGGGGACAACGAATAAGTGTATAAGAGGAATAATGGGGCGGATCGGGAAGGCTGGCGAACCGGTCGGTCGGTGAGGGCGAAGAACGGGCATAGGATGAGGATTAATGGATTAGTGAGCGAATATTGCGGAGTTCTGCTGCAACGCTTACAATTGAGGAGCGAATCTTGCGGGGTTATGGGTTAGCGGTTACAGGTATTTAATGCCCATTACTTGAGTCTGGTGCCTATAAATATAAGAGTATTAGTAGGTATTTGATCATTTTTTGGGATCTGATCACATTTTACACTAATTACTTAGTGACTTTGCTGACTTGAGCGTCAGACTGCTAACCTGTAGGTCACAACCGATCGGTGGGAAAACGTGAAAGATCCTGAGAGCAACGTAAGCAGGGATAGTTTGGATTGTTTGATTTTGGATCCTACATCTGAAACAGTGTGCAAAATGCAAATCCAAGGATTTAAGAAAAATTCGAAATTAAATATTTAAGTTCTTGTATTTTAAGTTAGTGAGTTTTAAGTGAATAAATATTTATAACAAATATTTTAGTTTGTGTTATGTTTAAGATAAAAGTAAGAATTAATTTTTAATTAATTTTCACATATCCAACTTTCATGTTTATAAATAATTTTGGTAAGTAATTTAATTTAATTTATTAAAAAAACTATAGATAAAATTAAAGAACAACGTTTTTAAAGTTACTATTGGCATGACTTCATCTTTCTTTAATATAAGTTTATACTGAGTACTCACAGTCGATAATATAAATATTTTTTTATGCCAAAGATTTACAGTAAATAATTTTTTTTGAATAATAAATCATATAAATTTACAATGAATAATTTTAACATATAAATTATTTTGGGATTTATGATTAGCATTTTATGTTAAGATACACACTTAATTTTAATAATTGATAACTTTATTTAGAAATAAATATGAAAAGGTCACAAAAAGTTCCAAAAACAGGTTCATATTGAACAAAAACCTCAAAAAGTATTTTTGTTAAAGAGTAACTTCTAGAATAGGTTTTTAGAATAACTATTATAATTTATATATAATGTTTATTCAATTTAACAATTTTAGTTAAAATATTATTAATTTTACAAATAGAGAGACTTGTTTAATTACAAAGAAAAAAACTAAAACCAAATAATTTAAATAATAAAAATGTAATTAATCCAAAATTTAGTTTCGGGAAATTAAATTAAACCTTGGAGTATTGAGAAAAAAAAAACAAAAGTGTTTTTAATACATTAAAATATAAAAAAACATTTAATATAGTTTAAAGTATCTAAAAAGAAATATTAAATGTTTCTTATTTAGTACCTTATATTAATATACCCCTTCCCTATTTTTAATTGATTGAATTGAACTTTAATTTTCTCATGAAGATTAAGAAAAGTAATAAATAATTCGATGGTTGAAATAATTTACTAAAATAAGTTCAATTTATTTATTAAGTTTATAAATACATTAGGAAATATTCTGGGGTAATGGTAGCTCGTCAGTGGAATCGAAATGAAGGTTTTAATAAATAGGAAAGAAATAGGAATAAAATAGCAACCTTTATTAGTTAATTCGTGGTTGATTTTAAGTTGCTATTTGTTGCTTGGAACGAAACATTAATGAAGAAAAAATTATTGAATAATGGATGGAAAGTTATAGAAGGGGATGTAGCCAAGAAAATAAATTAACTTGTGGCTTGCTCTTGTCTGATGTTTCCTTAGCACAAGGACAATGCCAATTAGATTGTCTGAAAAGTAACTAATCATGTATATTGCCCTTGAAGCTTGCAATAAATAAGAGATATATTGAATTTTTTATAAAGAAGATGATACATGACACCAATCTAGAAAATGAATTATTTTCATAAAGGATGATACTAGGGATATATATATATATATATATATATATATATATATATATATATATATAATGAGTTTATAAATTATTTTTTGTTATATTCTATTTAATTTTGTTATTTCTATGAGACGATTTATATTTGAATCATTTTAAAAATAAATATATTAAATTTAATTTCTTTATAATTAGTTATTTTTAATTAATTTTTTTATTTTTTATTTTATACTATACAAAAAGAATTATAATTTTAATTAAAATTTTGTTCTTAATTAAGATAATGTGATTTTTACTTTGTATTGCCCAATCTATGTCTCTTCACATAAAAAGAAGAATATTTAATTGAGTGACAATTTGATTTGTAATCGCAATTAAACACCATGAACTTGATTAATAACATAAATCAAGTTTTATAAATTTTAATATATTTAGCAGATGTCATTATTTTATGTATCCATGCATTTAAGATTTAATTCATGAAATGAAACTATGTTTTTCTTTTTCAAATATGATTAGTGTTCAAGAATTTTATTTATTTGTATTGTTAAATTTTGTTTTTATTTAAAATTGAAAAATCAGGAGTTATGTAATCCAATTTGTGAAATATGAGAAAATATAACAAAAGTGGTGCTCACGTGCCAACAGAACATTGGACAAAGTTTGATGACTAAACAAAATTTTATTAAAAACATATCCTTTCAATTTCAACCCTTTTATTTTTCTTTGCCACGACACTTTTTCCAAAGGCAAAACCCAGCTTCATCTTCTTGCTTCAATGCTCTTCTTTCCACCATATCTCACAATCTATCCATCTATTTGTTAAATAGGAAGCTCATAAGCGTTTTTGAGGCCGCAAGCAACATTTTTACCGTTCGTTTTTCCGTTTCTCGCAACAGGTAAGCAAAACCCCTTTTCTAGGTCACTTAGGGTTGGAAATGTACAACTAAATCTGTTGCATGCAACTAGTTGTGTGTTTCCCCCTATAATTTTTAGCTTCCATCTCGTGCTAATAGTCATTTTCCATCACCAAATGGTGATTTCTAGGTACTTGTAGAATTTCTTAAGGTGCGAGGTCTTGTTAGTTGTCCTGTGAACTTGACTGCTGAAATCAAAGGTAAGGGAAGCTGGGATTTCATTCTTATTTCAGTGGATTTTGATTGTGCATGAATTTGTTTTCTGTTTGAAACCATTGAATGATGTTTGTGAGAACTTTGTTATGCATGTTGCTGTAATTAGAGTTTGAATTGGGGTTTTAATGGAAAAAGGTGTATCTGTTCTGTTGAAAAGAAGTATGATCTTAGAGGATGTGGGTAATTGAATATTGATCGAGGTTCTGCACATGGTTTTTAGGTATAGAAAATCTGTTATATTGAAATTTTGCTGGTTGGGGTTACTTTTTAAAAAGAAATTTGAGGAACTGAGGTAGGCATATTTAGAAATTGGTATCCCAAGTGGTTTTGGTCATTCAAGACCATTTCGACAAGTCAATTGTGACTTGTTAGAAGCTTTAAAAGTGGTAAAAACAATGTCTAATTGGTAGAATTAGATTTGGGTATATAAGTTGATGGAATTGAAAAATTTAAGTGTAGATTGATGCTAAATCACTAGAGAATTTGTTTAGGATGTGTTAGAATTGATGATACCAGTTTAAATCATCATCTAGATGAAGTTAAGAGTCTTAGAAATTCCTAGAAGTGCCTAAAACGAAATGAGAGTAGGTGAGTTCTGCAAAATCTGTAGAAAATTCGTGAGGTTCACTGCAGACGCCACGCCTGGGCGCCCCAAAAGGGGGTTGGGCGCCCTTTTCTGCTGTTTCCACCTTAAATATGACGCTTGGGCGCCCTTAAAGGGGGTCGGGCGCCTTTTTCTGCTGTTGTTTTTGTTTTTGACATTTTGGGAGTTTCGGACGTCCGTTTTGGACGTTCTTTAGGTAGTTCTGGGGGTTTTTGACCCTTTCGAAGCCATTGGTGAGGGTCTCCAAGCTTTTTAAATTGCTTAAGAGGTGGTAATAATATGCTATAGAGAAATTTGTATTAATAAATGATGTTTCTGTGAAAATATGTAATGTATGAGTTGTTTTTATGACATGGTTGAGGCTGTATGATGTGTATATATCTTAGTATAGCATTGAATGTACTTGTACAATTTTAACATGGTTCTTTATCGATTCAAGAGGAATATCATGTGATTTAAAGCGATTAGATTGAATATGAAAGTAAGATCTCTAGGTGAGATCAACTTAGTGTTTAGAATGAATGTAGAGGCTCCCATATGGGGGTTATCCCTAACACTCTAACGGTCTTTCATTCTCACTTAGAGAGGATTGACGGGTGTGGTGAGAGTAGTGGGAGGTCCTAGGGTAGGCGCTATCACTAGAGGTCTATTCCGCGGTAACGAACTAACCTTGTGTGTGGTCGGGTGAAACCCCTCGGCAATGGCTTTGCAAAGTAGTAGAGGCCACCACAAGTGTACAACCCGCCCCAGCTCTACATACATTCTAATTCCAAACGAGTCTAGAGGTTTTCACATGATAGGATGCTTATTTTGGTGAAATGTATGAAAATTATGTCTATGTCGATGATGACCTGCAAGTTCATATGTGTGAATGTTTTTAGACATATTAGATTGACTTAATTTGACTTGTATGTTGTTTTGAGATCTAACTTACCCTTGCATTGTGTGTGTTGTATGTGTTGCTTTCCTCCTTGCGATGATCATCCAATCGTTTGGATGTGAGCAGTAGCTGATGATGTGCCCCTGGAGCAAGCATTGGAAGCGGAAGAAGACCCAGCTCCTAGTACTTAGGACTTCCATTAGATCCAGATTAGTTAGCTCTTTATTTTAAAAGACTTCATGTATTTGACATATTCCTAGACTTTCATTCTATTATGTATTTTGGAGAACTCTTAAGATTTTAATTAGGTTTTAATTCCCTCTATATTTTGGATAATTGTACCCCTTAATATTACCATTTGTATGCTCCTAACTGCTTTTTTTATCATGGCCTGATGCATTCCATATATATATATATATATATTTTGGGATGTCACACAATTTACCATAAAGACTTAATTAAATAAAAAAATTACATTTAATAACAAAATAATTTAATTAAAATTTGAAAATACTTGAATTTATGAGTAATTCAAAATTTAATTAAATCGTTTGTTGTTTTTCATTCGAAGCCATATAACATGCAAACTAATAATAAAAAAAATCTCACTTAAACAAAATAATTCGGAACATTTGAAAAATATAAATTTTCTTTAAAAACTTTTAATAAAATATTAAATAAAAATAAATTAAAAAAATTAAGAAAAAAATTAAAACTTGATCAAAACCTAAAAAATAGGATTAAGATAAATAAAAAATTAAGATGTATAAAAAATTTCAAGTAACTCATTGCCCTCTCTCTCAAACAACTTGCATCTTTCTCTCTCTAAATCATTACAAACTTTTGCACTATATCATTACAAACTTTTGCATTTAAATACTAAATTATTTTGAATGTTACAACTTTCACTTAATTCGTTTTACTTATAGATAGTCTTTAATTTTGATAAATTGATTAAAATTTTATTTGACAAAATCTCACCTCATAAAATAAGTATAATTTTAATTTTTTTAGATAAAATAAAAATTTTAATGCATAAAAATATTGTATTACTATTGTAAGATTTTAGAAAATAAAGTATTAGAGTTGATAAGTGTTTTAGAATAATAATATCGAGTATTTTAATTTTTAAAATAATTGAATAATATAAATAAAATTTTATAAACTTATTTTATTATCTAAAATACTAACCATCTTTCTAGAACTCTTTCTCTGAGTTCTATTTTCCTTATTTCTAATATTTATGACTCCTTGATAATCTGTTTGACGATCAGGAAGCGTATAGGAGATCACAACAGTGCATTCTCCATGATTTCTCAATCAGTTTCTATTATAGAACAAGTAAGTTCGGCTCCTTTTCCTTTCACTCTTAGTTTGAGGTTATGCATAGGGGTACCTTCTCACACGTGTCTTTTGGCTTCTTTTTCTAATTCTTGGTTGATCAGAAGTTCTAAGGACTCTCTTTGATCCAATTATGTGTTTTGTAGGTGTTTTTAGGATTCCTTGGGCTCAAAGCAAGGTTAGTGAGTTGTGTAGCGCTGTGATAGTCCTTTTAAGGTAAGGAAAGCTAGTGTTTGTTTTATGTTGAATGATTATGTGTGAAATGATAATTAATGTGAATTGTTGTCAGATCAGTGTATTTGATCACATGAGGATTGTTGACATTGAATGATTCTGTTAGACTTAAATTGTATGATTTTTAAGGTAAGGGAATCTAGTGCTTGCTTTATGTTGAATTATGAAGTATAAATTGATAGTATTAGTGTGCGTAGCTATTATATGTTGAATGATTATGCTTGAAATGATAGTTAATGTGAATTGTTGTTGGATGAGTGTATTTGATCACATGATGATTGTTGACATTGAATAATTATGTGTTACACTTAAATTGTATGATGAATGTTGTTGTTAAGATGTTTTGTGGTGTTAAATTAATTATAATGTTGAGAAGAAATGAACTAGGCTGAGTTGTAAGTTATTTTAGTAAAAAAAATGGGGGTTTTAAAAGGTGAAATTAAGAAATACTGGTCTAAGTGGAAAAATGATGATTTAGGTTATAATGTATGATTATTTGGAACTTGTTTATGTTATGAATTGGTAGATTTGTGATCTAGAATAAAGTGGTAGACAATTGGTTATGTTTTGAATGGTTAAGTGTATTATTAAAGGTTTGAAGTAGTGAATTTTAGAAATAGTAGATCTAAGGCATAATAGAGGGTTTGAGGTCTATGGTTGAGTTATTTTGGACTTGTTTAGACTCCTAAGTTGCTTAAATATGAGATAAAACTTATAGAATTGATTTATGGTCCAAAGAGTATTGTTTTAGTTTATTTTTAGTTAGAATTTATTGATCAAGGGGTTAAACTTGGTTGGAACTGGATTATTTATATTTGGTTAAGTCTGTCAGGTTAGGTTGGGAGGGTGAAAATTTTGTAGAATTGATGTTCTATAGAATTATGTAGAATGGTAGGACGAGCCAGGGATTCGTTGGGCAAGTATTAAAAGGTTCTGTTAATGGGTTTTAGTGGCTAGGCAAGCCAGCTCGTTGGACTTGTGGAGCTCACTATTTTGGCTCTAGTTGGACGAGTGGAGCACTAGTGCAGAATTAGCTTTTAACATCACCCATTAGACGTCTGTTAGAGGGGTGCGCGACGTAAATTATTGACCGGTGGCAATTTCATAAATAAGTCAGGCCTATCGACGTCTGTTAGGTAGGGGCCCGACGTCTATAAGATATAAACATCAGGGCCCATAGTAACTGACGTTTATATGTCTGACAGGTAGGTGAAAAGTCATTTCTTTCCGCCATGTAGACGTCAATGCCCCTCCGAACGACGTCTGTAGTCTGACAGGTACGTGAAAAGTAATTTTTTTTTTGCCATTTCGACGTCTAATCCCGCCACCTGACGTCTGTATTCGATTATAGACGTCAGTGCCCCGCCCACCCTACGTCTATAGTCTGACAGGTATTTCAAAAGTCATTTCTTTCCACCATCTACACGTTTGAACGCGCCACCCCGACGTCTATAGTTGATTATAGATGTCGGTTTCCACTACAGCTGACGTCTATATATACCACGAATATTATTTTTTAAATCGAATGGACGTCATATTAGTGAGGTCCCCGACGTATATTCCATTATAGACATTGGTTTGCTGGCAACGAACGTCTCATTTCTAGTTAAATCAGTGATTCCGAAACAGCAATTTCGCGCACTAGTTTCTCCTGGGCAACCATTGTTTTCCTTAACGTTTTCTCTCCGCTGCATTGCATTTTCAGGTGCGTTTGATCTCTTTGGAACCGTTTAAACTTGTTTTTAATCCGATTAAAGTAATCTTTTATGTATTATGTTTCATTTGAAACAATTAAAATGAGTTTTCGTTGTGTTTTGGTGTAGTTTTTCTTATGTCTTTGGGTAGCGTAGTGCACCTTCTCCCTTTGCTAGTTTCCTCGTAAGAAAAGCTTCCGTTTTTTTGGATCTCTTATGGCATTTCAACCTGAAGCCGAACCTGGGTCCTTGCCTAGTTCCATTCCCACCGCCAAAGAAAAAGAATACGGTGACACCCACCGTATTCTTTTTCATTGGCAGTCGGAATGGACCTAGGAAACGACTCAGGTTCGTCTTTGGGTTGAAATGCCATAAGAGATGCAAAAGACGCAATTTTTATTTACGAAGAAACTAGCAAAGGAATGAGGTGTTACTACGCTACCCAAAGACACGAGAAGAACTATACCAAAACCCAACAAACGCTTCGTAGACTCGGTTAATGTCATGTCCAAAGTTTATAGTGCCCTTAGACGTCGGTTAGTGTCACATCTGACGTCTTTATAGTGCCCTTAGACATCTGGTACTTCCGTGTCTGACGTCTATTCTGACGTCAGTTAGTGCCATGTACGACGTTTTTATAGATGTCGGTCATGTCAGTGAACTGACGTCTATAGCGACGTCACACCTGCAAATAACCGACGTCCAATTAACGTCACCCACATAGATGTCGATTCTGGATGTGACGTCAAAAGTCAAAAATAACAGACGTCTAAAGCCCTTTCTATACTAGTGGAGGTTGCTCGTTGGGTGAACCTGTGCTTGTTGGGCACCTTGTTTCTGGTGTTGGGCGAGTGGTTCTGGGACTTCTTAGATGTTTTAACTTTCTTTCTCTTATGTGCATGCTTTTAAACGGTAAGATAGTTTATTTTATGTTCAACGACATGGTTTGGAATATATGATGGTATGAATTTGTGGTTTATAAGAGTTCTAAGGAGAATTCTTAGTAATTGTTTCAAAGTGTTATTGGTATGAATATAGGGAGCACAGTCTTAGGAATTATCCTGACACTCTAATGATCATTTATTTTCAATTAGAAAAAAGTGATACATATAATGAGAATAGTACGAAGTCTTAGTCTATATATATATAATATGTTTTCCTATAGATGTTTTAGGAGAACCATTCTTGTACATTTTGAGAATAATTTTGAGACTAATATCTTGTATATAAATTTTGTTTTTAATGATTGTTACTATAACTCTCATAAGACTTTATATATTTTCCTATTTATTAAATTTTCTATTATATTATAAGTGTATGATAGTTACTTTATAGTATTTATATTATTTAAATAAAATATTACAACTATTATTAAATCACGTGAAAAATAACAATTTTTTATAAGAAAAATTGTATAAATTTGTTTTTAAATATTCTTAACTCTTACAAACATTTTTTTAGTTTTTCTTAACAATCATAATTCTCTGGAATTGTGATTTTCTTTCCGAGTAATAAGTGTTTTTCATGTATGAATACACTCCTGAGAAAAATAAGATAAGATTTACCTTTATTAAAAATTGAAGGATTTAAAGAACGTTTTAGCTTTCTTATTTATTTATTTCTATATATATATATATATATTCATATCCATAAAGTTTATAAAGTTCTCTGTAGCCTGGTCACTGCATAATCAAGCAAATATTTTGTATTCTTCTTCTAATTTTCATATCATTTAGAAATTGAAAGTTTGGATGCAAGGAAAAGAAGGTAACTATTTCTTTTACTTTTTGGTACACTACTCTGTTTTTTTTTTAACAGTAGAATGGGATCCCTGGAATATGTTTCCTTTTTGGACTATAAAGATAAAGCCATGAATGGAGGCACTGCAAGAACACTAATAGTAAAGATACCCACTTCCTAAGAAAAGGTTCCAGTATAAAGGCAAAGTTACTCTCTGCACCATAATTCAACCATGTAGATATATGAGTCTCTGCACCTTTAGAATTACATTTTTCTTATTATTATTATCATGAATCAGAATCTCATCAGTGTAGATTTTTCTTTCCATTTATTTAGTGTCACTAGCAGCTGAAAAATAAAAATAGAAATAAAAATAAGATCCTTAAGAGCTAATGAGAGAAGCTGAAGCACATAATTTCAGTACCATGATGAACTGAACCTCAAAATTTGAGTTTGACAGACCCTTAACATCTGAAAAAGATCAGTTCAATAATTCTGCTACTTGTTGAAACTGATCTAATCTCTTTCACATAATGACATAGGGACATTCTTCAGTTACAACCTTAAAATAATAATAATAATAATATTATTATAGAGAAACCAAGATGAATGAAGAGGGTTCCTTGGCTCAGTGCTCATGCCAACAGAGAAGCATGGCTATGCAACGGCGAAGAATGTAGAATTTTGCTCGCTGCTTCTTCACCAGATGACTGCACTTCTTTCCAAAAGACTTGCAGGGATCACAAACTTGTTGCTGCTGATGATTGCTTTGGCCTAGGTTGCTTTCCTCCACTGCCATGGATGATTTTCTGGAAAAATGTACTATTCCTGATATGTCACCATACAGGAATAATATTAAAGTGGCAGAAACATTGGAGCTTCTGCTTCCACTATCTATTTATATATGTATATCATATGTATAAAAGCACATATCAATTTGGGTAGTAAATTTTTTGGATATTCTAGATGAAGTATGGACTGTTACTATTGCAACACATCAATTGTCAGACGCATGTGCAAAATAGAATGGGCCAAAGTTTAGTTTCATTTGAATTTTACCCTCTAAGCGCTATAATTCAGCCACCAGAAAAAAAAAAAAATGAAGTCACTTCATCTCTGATATGGTCACAGGTTTCTCTGAGAACATTTATTCATTCAACTAAATTTAAATGCAGATAGATCGTTTTGGTATTCTCCTTTGAAAATTAGTTTCATTTCCACAACTCATGTAATAAAGATTTGCAGAAAAGATAATAATGTTAGTTATTTATTGAAAATTCACATCTATCTTTTGCAAAAAAGACAAATTTGTTTGAGTCAAGTAAAGCTATTAAGAACTCTGAACTCTTTTTAACCAATGTTTGGTACCTTAATAGTTTCAAAGTATTTAAGAATAATTTAAATATATTTTTTTCTTTAAAGTGAATGACCCTAATAATAATATCTTAACCGAATTATGAGAAATTGTATCTTTATTTGTCCTTGAGGGAGAAATTAGTACATGCTAATTAAGTGCCTCCATGACCATTGTTATTGTTAATTTTGTTGAGAAGGGGAGGGGCGTGTTAAAATAGAACTTCATACTTGTTCCGAAGTATACGTGGACATAGTTTCTACTGATAGTAAGACAGGAACATGATGTTAGATTTGACAACGTTGTCATACGTTGTCTTAGAAGTAGTGACCCAACCTATGTATGTGCCTCATATATAACTATGAAAAAAAAATGGTGCATGATGGACTTGGCCTGCTGAAACAACGTATTTATGGAGCCTATACAGCCTCTAAAAATTGTTTTTAGTTCTTAGAATGTAGGGGAAACAAGAATAATGGCACTTTTACTTTTCCTATTGATGCCATATTTACCAGAAATTTCCTTGATCAAGTGCATCTTTGCATTCCTTTTCTCTTCTTCATCTTTCTTTTACAAGTGTTGGTGACTGCATAAACTACTGAGAAAGTGGATGGTTTTTGTTTGATCTAGTAAATGCTACCTAGAAACCTTTGTTTCGGTCAGTTTGTACATAATTAATGTCCTTAAAACCCTTAGGAAGAAGTAAACTACCACATAATTGAACTTTATGATCACTACCAGTTTCTGCAATGGTTAATAAATTTCCCTTGTGGATCCTAAGATAAATTCAAGTTCCGGTTGAAGATACAATCACAAAATTCAAGAATCTATCTGAGCTCTACAATAGTTTGATACTTGTATTCAATTGAGGAATAAAACAAAGATATTCATGTTCTTTGCTTTTCTCAAATGATCAAGGTATTTTAGCTAGGCATATTTCAGATTAGGTGGTGAGCTAAAATTGTTACAATGTAAGAAAAGTCAAGTTTAATTAGATTTTCAGTTTAATGTAACATGTCCATGTGAATGCCACATTACTTTACATAAAGAAGTTTGCAAATGAACAATATTGATCCAAGCCTCCATTTCTTCAAACATCAAACCGGCTAAACCTTTAGGTAAGATCTTAAATAATTATACACAAAATCAGAATTTTGAAAGTTTTGGGTTAAATATATTTTTAATTTTTAAATTTGACATAAAATTAAAATTCATTTATATCTTACACTTTAATATATTTTTGTCTTTAATTTTAAAAATATATATATAATTTTTTAAGTTAAATGTATTAAAAAAAATTTATATGTAAAAAAATATTTCATAATGATATTTGAGTTTTTTAGATTGAATATATTCTAATTAAATATCACTTTAAAAATTCATTTAACTTGTAAAAAAATAATACTATAATGAGTTAAAAAATTATATCTATTATTTTTTTAAAATTTAAAACCAAAATATAATTAATTCTAATTCTTTGAACCTACTAAAGAAATTGGCATATAGGTAAAACATTGAGGGTAAAATACCTTTCTCATGAAGATAAGTTCATAGTTTACTATACGTATTCTTATACTATTTTGTTGCTATTTTAAGTATATTGTTAATTTGCATTTATTATTCTATTAATCCTAATATTGTAAATGTTACTGATTGTGGTAAATGTTAATTACCTGTATGTACTGTTTATCAAACCTGGTAAAAAAATGATATTATTTTAGCAAAAAAGTAAGCTTTTCAAATCTGATCAAATATTATCTAACATTAATAATATGTAACCAATGATTAAAAAATGAATTTATAGTGAATTAATAAAGAAATACTAGATGAAATTGGTTCAGTGATTTGGTAAATAATTTGTTGATAAAAAAAAGCTTAAAAAATACACTTCAAATAATTTCAGTGAATTACTTAGTTGGTCTAAAATGTCTTCTTTTTCATTATTTGTTTTAAGACTAAATATAGGTTAAATTTAATTCACCCCAAAAACTTTTAATATAGGTAAACCCAACTAGGCCAAAGTACTTTGGGTCTAGTGCTTCATTTAAAGGATTATTTCTTTTATCACCTCCATATACTTTCCTACACCTTTGTATGTGCACGAAAATACCAAATTATTAAGTTGGAAACATCCTGCGTTAAACAAAATATGAAATTTAAAAATAGATTTTAAATTTTAAGATTAGAAATAATAAAAATTGAATAATTAATAATACATTTTTAGATCCTGCAAAGTATTCTAAATTATATAATTTATAATATATTTCCAAATTACCAAATCTAAAAAGTATATTATGAATTGGAAAATATATTGTAAATTGTATAATATAAAATATAATTCTAAATTTCACAATCTAAACATAAGTATTTTAGACATTTTCAATATCTTGGAAGTGCAGAAAGAAACGATAGGATGAAAAAAGTAATTAATGAAGTCTTCAATTGACCCTTTATTATTATTTTCAATTGAATTTTATTTAATTTTTTCCAATTCATTAGATACTCAAACTTTCATATTTTTTAATTAAGTTTTTATACTTTAATTTTTCAGTTAATGGGCAATGGTACTGATATGTTATCCCATCACTTACGTAAGATTTTTATATTTTCTTTTAATCATAAAACATTTTAAAACATTTCATTTATTAATACATAATGGCAAATAAGTAAAATGATAGAAAAATATAATAAAATTAATTAAAGTATTAAAATACAAAATCCAACTGAAAAATATAAATATTTAACTAAGAAACTAAAATAATTTAATAAAATTCAATTAAAAATAATATTCAAACTTATAAGAACTTAAAATTTTGACTATTTAGAAAAGCAAGTCTTTTCAACTTTCAATTTTTTTTTTCCATTAGCTCACATTTTGTAATTGTTTTATAACAATAATTGTATAAAATTATTTATCCAAACATACATTTCAAACTATATACCAAAATACTATTGTCTTATTGGGGTGAGAAATCGATTATTCTGTTTAAAACATTCAGCTGTTGACATCAAATTTCTTTTACAATTAATTTTTTTATTTAAATAACTCATTAGTTTAGGTTGAAAGTGTGTTACAATTAGCGTCTTGTATTATAATTGTACACCTTTAAATATCTAATTATGAAATTATATTATACAATATATGATTAAGAATTTATATAGATATTTCCAAAAATAACTAACTGATTTTACTTTATAAAACTTTATACATTTTTAAATTTCAAATGATTTATTATAATGCTCCAAAAAACTATACATACATACACATATATATATTAAACAAGATTTAACAAAGTATTAGATGAAAACATAAAAACTTAGACGGTCTTTAAGAAAGAAGTAGACACAATTAACAAGGAAGTTTAGATGCAATATGAAAGTATTACCAAATACATATAATATTGTAACCATTGTAAAAGAAGTTCCACATGCATATAAAGATTATAGGCAACATATATAAAAGAGATTAGATACTATTTAAAGAGTAAATAGACTTTCTATAAGAATAAGATGCAAGTGACGATGAAGTAAATGAAATTTATACATAGAAATCAAAAGATGCATTTGCAAATTTTGAAAACATTTACAAAATAATGCAAGTTGATTCACTTATGTCAAAGAAGATTTTGACACAATATATCTATTTTTGAAGTTTGTATATTCAATTTGGTGTTGTAAGAAATACATAGGATGATGTAGAAATAAAGTTGTCCTACATTAAGCATGTTAAGTATAATAACAAAATGTTTTTAACAAAAAGTCAAACATGTTTTGAAAAGTGTTGACATAGAGACATGAAAAAGAATAGAAAATATTAGTGCTCTATACATGAATTGTGGCATGCAAAAGATTCTCAACCATCGTTTAAGTAAAAACATTATTTTCTAAAGAACTTAGAGAGTTTATCTATAAATCCTACACTTTTCTTAAGTTAATATTTAGTTCAATAAGTGGTTAAATATCATATTTGTTACCAATAAGAAGCATTAGTGTCTTGAAGATATTATGGTTTTGATTATGTTACCAGATGAAGAACTTGAAGACTCTTGTAATTATTTTAAAAACATTTTCTAGAATAAATTATAATAGGAATAACTTTGTTTATGTAAACACTTAGAATTATTCCTGTCTAAAGAAAGTTTACACAGACAATCGATTATCACGAGCTTAAGAGAAAAAAGGAATGCTCGTGCAAATAATCGATTATTATTCAGAATAATCGATTATTTCATTCTAAGTCAGTATTGTCCAAGTCGTGCAGATAATCGATTATTCCTCAGGATAATCGATTATCACCTTTCAAAAACCCCATAACAGACACAAATAATTGATTATAACTTTTAATAATCGATTATCATTAGCAGTTGGGAGTTGTCTTTTCAGTTTCTGACCTCTGGGCTATATATACTTTTTACCAAACCCTTTAAAGGGTTATTTAAGCCACTTGAAAATACAGATACGCTTCGAGAAAGTTTTCAAGTGTTAGTGTTGTTCATATTAAGCCTTGTGAATAGGAGAAGCTCGCGCTTAGTATGTCTAAGGTCGAAGCAGTTCTCTTCAAGTTGATTGAGCAAGTTCTTCCATTCGTTTGTCGAAGGAATGTGTTTTTTGTTCTCTATTTAATTTGATTATTCGATTGTAATTTGTAATCACCTTTTTAGTGAAATAGTTAACCACTACTTATAGTGATTAATAACTGAACTTAGAATCTTTTGATTCGAACCAGTATAAAAATCTCTGTGTTGATTTTGTTTAACCATATCTCCTTAGCATACAAAATGAAGTTGCCTCCCAACAAATACAATTGTGATATTAGTAAACTTGATTATTAGGGTGTGTAAAGAAACAAAAATTAGATAAAACAATAAATGAGTGATTTTGTTGATATAGACAATGCTAAAAGGAGTAAGAATAAAATAATTAAAAAGTAAATTGATTCTCTGATTCATTCATAATTAAATTCTTTATCAATTTTCATGTAATTATCATTCATCCAAAGTCTTAACATAATTGAATTAATGTAATTATCATTTTTGTTTGAGATTTACCTTTTACCTCTTGAATTAAGCAAACAAGAAATTGTTAGAATTAAGCAAACTAATAAGAACTTCAATTAAAAAAATAAGATTGAATCATCAACAACCATTCTAAAACAACTCCAAGAACAAAAATTGAAATTCAAAAAGGATAAACAATATAAGCACACCTTTAATTAATTCATTAAATATCTCTCATGCCTCCAAATATCTACAATCAATATTTTTTTTTTTTACTCTTAAATTAAGTAAACAAAATATTGTTAGAATTAAGCAAACTAACAAAATTTCCAATAAAATATTATAATTGAATCATCAACAAGCATTTAAAAACAATGTGAACAAGGGCAAAACATATAGAAGCACGCTCTACTTATAGAACTAGATGATTGAACCTCTGTACATAAAACCTCAAAATTCACTATAAACTCACTAGAGAAACCATGCAGAGGTTTATCCTTCCATGCTGATGGATAGTTTGCTTTTCTTTCTTTCTCTCTCATTAGAGTCCTAATATTATTTGTTTTAATTTCTATGTATGAAATTGAAAACAAAAAAAATCTGGAAAATCATAAATTTAATAACACTCTCATTCTTAAGTTTTGCAAGAATTGGTGATAGTTCAATTCACTTCGTTCATTGACCTCTTATAAAAGAGCCATACACGCATTTGAAGTAAACTAATAAATAAAGTCTCACATCACTTAAGACAAGACATCTGGTTCATAGAATAAGACATTTTGTTCATAATTTGGGCAGCACTTTGTAGCTTGTGTTATGCCTACCTTACACGTACAACTCACTCTTTCTTGTTCTTCAAAGGTCATAATGAGACTAATCTTCTCAATTCTTTTTCAAAGAATCTTCAAGGACCAAAACTGAGTTTTTATTATACACTTGTTGAAGCTTATATTTATATATATATATATATATATATATATATATATATATATATATTATTTCCCCTGATGTTTCCGTTGTAGGGTTGGAATGAGAGTTCCATCATAATAATTAAAAATTAGAAACAAAAGTGCAACCAAACTTGCAAAGAAGTCGTAAAAAGTAAGGTGCTTTCGAAAATAGTGGAAAGATATTGCGGGAATAGAAATGTAGATATTAGATACCATTCTTGATCTGAAACATAAGATTAACAAAGATTTGGAAGTCGAAACCTACGGGCCAGGCCTCACGCATAGCAAAAGAGTATTGATACACAATGAATTGAATAATAACTATGGCTTCAGCGAAAGTGAAACACTACATCTTATGATCACTCCACTGTCCCCTAACAGCACACATTATATGCCAAGAGAAAGGTAATGGGCAGCTACGGGTATAAGGAGATGAAAAAAGAATAAGGTTAGTGACCTGCACATAAACATAGTTATAAGCTTATTTTACAAATAAGATTTTTTTTTTTCAGTTTTAGTATAATAACCTGAGTTGATGACATCTCCCATAGACTTAGTACAGAAAGGTAGTGTTTTTTTTTTCTCAGGGAAATGAAATGGTACATAAAACTAGGACAATGGAGGCATTTAATATTATGATCAATCAAAAGAATAATAGTAGAATACAAATTCGTAGACATATACATGATAAAATCTAATTCATTTAACAAAAAAGAAAAACTTTCTTTACTAGAATAATACTATTTCAATGTTTTCCACAGGAATGTTCACATTTGTATAAGCCTCACCTCTTAATACACATTACAATTTTCAACTGCCAATTGACTGCTATCAAAGTCCTCTGATTTGTCCTCAATCACAGTTGGATCCTTACACAACTGTTTAACTCGTTGCAAGAAAAAGTCTGCGCCGTGTGAATGAAACTACATTACCTTGGTGTCTACTTATAAAAGCAAGTCTACATAAGCATCAAGTCCTTGTTTGACAAGGCACTTCTTAAGCTTATATAATGCTCGGATCTCCAATTGACGAACCCTTTCCTTAGACAAACCAAATATGTCTCCAATTTCTGATAAAGATTTCTGTTCACCATCTTCAAAACCATATCTTAGTCGGATTATTTTCCTTTCTTTGGGGCGCAAGATAGTTAGGACATTGAGCACATGCCGCCTCATAAGCTGTTTTTCAACACTCAAGTCTGTGGCCTCAACTGTGGGATCTGCAGTAATCTCCTGCAATTACAAAATAATATGGTTAAATTTGTTGTGCTGCGTATTTTTGTTACAAAATACTACACCAAAACTATATGGAAATAATATAAAAATTCAGAGATGGAATCATATTGCACAGCAGCTAGTACATATAACTATATAAGGAAATCGTGATGATTGTCAAAAGTTAACAAAATCACATATAAGTGACCTTGGTAATGAATTGAACAGAACAAAGCAAATAGTAACTTGACTCTGATCACTACTATTGAAATAATTAAACTTTCCATTAAGGTACTGTGATACGATTACTTGGCTAATCTCATACCGAAATGTTGTGATCAGATTCCGATGTACAAGCTCCTCCGAGAGCTAAAATACTTTATACTGGTGGTCCCCTTTCATCTCGCACACCAGAATCCAATTACTAGGCAAAATTCAATATTCTTGTAGTTGTCATTAGACTATCACCAATTTGGTTTTACGTTACGTTATCAGCACAAGCAAAACTCTCCAAACAAAATTGGAGGCTGATTATAAGCTGTTTTAAATCCTTTTTGCGCTAAGCATTGTAAACATTGGTTCAGGACTTGTTTCTCAGTTACACTATAGATCTAATAAATTGCATCATATCAAGGGGGAAATCACATCAATTTTCTGATAGCATGCAATACCTGGAAAGTTGTATCTTGGTCAGCCCACACAGTTTTCTGCATAGAAATTGGAGTTCTTGCAGAATGTAGTAATTTGTCAATCTTTTCTACTGTAATTCCTACCCTTCTTGCTAATTCTTCTTTAGTTGGGTGAAGATTTCCTTCCTGAATGTACAATTTCTTTGCTTCCATTACCTTGCCCAATTGGATATATACCTTCTCCTGGAGATAACACATGATTTCTGTGTTACAGAAATAAAATCGATGCTTGACTATAAAAAATATTTATGCAATCGTAGGTAACATCAATTTTTTTATAGTCAAGAAAAAAATTTTTTTATGGAAAATGACTCTTCAAAAGGTTGATGCTTAAAATTTAGGCAACTAAATTTACCGGCAGCCGGATTGTCCTGGAATGTCTAAACACCGCTTTCCTTATTGCTTGCCTTATCCACCAGAATGCATAATTACCAAATCGGGAACCGGCTAGGGGATTGAATTTTTCAACACTCTTCATAAGGCCCATACTACCTTCCTGCAACAGCACCAGAAGAGAAATGTAAAAGATACAGCTGTTAAATGTGATTGACAATTCTGAAGAGTGAAAATGGTGGTTACAACCCTTTAATCAGAGAATGTTTTTCCCAGATTCTTGCTCCAACCCTAGCCAACCATGTTTTTTTGGGTTCTTCTATGTTGAGAACAGTTGAGAATGTGTTAAATTGAGTTCATTAAATATGAAAAAATGGCAAATCAAAAACATTTGTTCCCCTTCTATACCCTACATCTGTAACCATTTTCTCCTTATGTATCTCTTTCACATTTTAGAGAAGTCACAAATCACGGTTCACTAATTGGTGGAATACTAGGCAACTCCGCCATTTTCTTCAATGATATTCACAATGTATAATATAACTAACCACAAAAGTACGTAAACACTAAACAGCCTTTGCTACAGGGGAAGGAAAGTCTATAATTTTGGAAAGGCTACCTGTAATAAGTCCTGAAGGCTGAGACCACGTCCCTGATAACTTTTGGCAACATGGACTACCATGCGTAAATTTGCTTGAATCAACTTTTCTCTGCTTTTGTTTCCATGATGAAGCTGAGCATGGAGCTTTCGAGAGTTAAGTCCCGCACCCTCAGCCCATTCAGCCATAGTTGGTTCCCTACCAAATTGAGATTGGAGTCTGGTCTTCAATTCTTCCAATTTCAATAAGTCCTGTTTCATACTTCATGTCAATAGATCATCACATGTGTTTAGGTAAGGAATTCAAGGGAACTAGGAAAACACCTGTATCTGAGAAATCAATTCAGATTCTTGTTCAAGTGTCAAAAGTTGTTTTGTTTCAGGACCCCTCAAGAACATGCGTAGGGTATCATTGTGATCAAATTCTTCATTTATGTTCTTTTCTTTGCGTAGCCTTTCTTGAGAATCATCCTTTCTTGTATCGTAGGCTTCATCATCTTTAACTACCGACTTAGGTACTTTTCTTTGTTTTGCTCGTCTCTCTAAAAGCCGGGTTGACCTCACAGTTTTATTTCTTCCAATCGAAGGGTCCGCCAAACTAGTGGAAGCCAGACTGAATTGAAGCTTTTAGTTTAGGCATTACGCTTTAAACAGATAGCCTATAAACAGGAAAAATAAATTACAAATGTTAGAGCTGGCCAACAAGATAGAACTAACCCAAAAGGAACTGAATCATCATCAGCTTTAGTTGATTTCAGGCCTTCAACAACTAAGGATGCTTGTTTTGCGGTAGACAAAGCTTTCTTAGCAAGAGAAACTCCATTACATTGCACACTATCTGTGTATCTCTCCGAGTCAATAGAAATATGCTGTAGAGTTGAAGAAGCAGCAATTTCTCCTGTTTGGGATGAAGTTAATCTGCAATAGATCATTTATGAACCTATAAGGAGACAACTAAAGATGGCCAAAACTTACTATAAAAAATTACTAAATGATTAAATTAATATATGAAAGAATAATTATATGTCTTACAAGTTCTGTAAACGAGGCCAGAGATGCAGGTGCTTCCTAAAGTCCAGCACTACCTGGTCAGCATTTCCAGTGTTATTCTCTTCATGAACCGTGTCCACATCCATCTGCCTTGTATTCAAAATTGCCTGCAGTAAAACATTGGGAAGATTAATTGGTACTGTGTGCAAAATGTCACAATGCAGGCAAAACTTACAAATCACAACCTGAAAAAAGAGTTTGTGAATCCATACAAAAAAAATTAATTTGCTGAGATCATAACAAGAATGGACCGTCAATCAACTCTTATTGACTAGTCAACAAGTAAAACAAGACTAAGCATTTCACTGTATGGATTAAAAGAAGCTGAATTTGATGGAGTCAGTGCATCAATAAAATTTGAACCTGAGATGTTTTGTCTTCCTTAGACATGTGAAGAAGAGGCCTATATTCATCACGCTGCTCTTGTAAAAGAACTGAGGCAGGGAAATTCTGGGCTGAAAAATTAGAGGACCAAGAGGCAACTGCAGTGGAAGCTTGTTCACGAAGCATCAAAACTGCAGGTTCATGAACATAGAAGTCTTACATATTTTCAGCTCAGACTAATGACAGGTTGGGGAAAATACATATGCAGTCACACACCACTTGATCAAAGAGGAAATTTTTTAAAGAGACTAGGAGTAAATTCAAAATTAGCAAAGTGAATTCTTTAAGGATATCTATGGATCTATGGAAGGAGAGTTTCAGAAGAAGAGACAATGGAGGACACTACTTTATTTTTAAATTAAGAGGGTTACTTGGAGCATATTTGAACAAATTTTTCCCTAAGCAATTCTAGAATAGAAAATGAAAATATAAATGAAAAAGTTTCTCTGTAATCTAAAATACTAAATTTTAACATATAGAGAACTGTATTCCATTTTTTCTTCTTATTTTTCTCATCTAAAATTGTTTATAGAGAATTTTATCCAAACATATATCTAATGTTTATAAAATCAGATAAAACGATTTAATTGTTTATAACAATTTATTATTGTTGATTGGTTAATTAATTGTCTCATGGTGAGGCTTGGAGGACCATGTCACAATCAAATTGTGACGTTTACTCTACTATTCTCTGAAGTAGAATTGTCTGGTGATAATTAGTTATAGTTTTCTGTTTGATAATAAACTTTTGATCCCAAGATCTCAAGTATAATTCCCAGCATCATGATTCCCCATCGGATAGATATTACTGAGGGGGAAATGGTTGCATGATACATTAATTATCCTGTGACGGAAGCTAGATAAGCCAAGTCACAATTGAATTATGCTCTTAAGTAAAAACTTTAGAACTAGTTTTAGTTTTTGGCCTAATGATAGGCTATAGATTCAACAATTATTCTTTCTTCCACTTTTTGAAGATTGGTGGTGTAAAAGGACTTTACACTTTCTTCCAATCACAAATTGTTGTATATGATAAGTTTGTCCGCTTTTATATTAATTATTCTGAAGGTTCCATGAACGATTATTTAGTAGTTAACGGTATAAAAGAAATTAAACTGAAAAGGCATAAAAGTTAGTCCCATAAGAAATCAAATCAAAGATATTTATTAGAAATAAACTGCCTCTTCCTTTCAATCCAACACTCAAACAGACCCTACTATCCTAGAAACAGAACACGTTTAAACTCTTGTTTTTCATCAGCGAGATAGCGAGTGTGCACCAACAACTACACAACAAAATAGAACGCCCGTGGAATTAATTATCTAACGAAATCTCAATGACATTAAAATTCATTAACCAATACGTGAAAAAAAAAACATAGAATTCAAGTACACAAAACACACAATTGAGGTCTCCAACGCAAAATTATGCATAAAGCAAACAGCATTGATGAAGTATAAATGATATTCAGCATCTCAGAAAGAGAAAACACAGCATTGAGTGGAACTATGAAAGGATAAACCTGAAAAAAACGAGTAATGTATCTTGACACATTACTGAATTGAAAATTTCTTGAGCCAGAAAAAGCAACACTAACAATAATTCTCTTAATGAAGCAACATAACGCCATGTAAAATTGGGAAAAAGAGCAGAACAAATAATAATAATGTTGCTTTGAAAACGCATGGTACTAGATAGAAGTAAATGAAAAGAGAAGGGAATTGCAATGAGAATTGAGTTATAACAACAGCACCGGAAGTAGAAGAGGACGGGGAGTGAGTGTTCCAAGGGTGAGTTCTTGGAGGAAACGGTGGAGACGAACAGAACATAGTCCTTGCGAACTCCATAGGAACGAGAAGAACAGCATAGTACATTAGAGTGGTGAGTTGGTAGCAGAAGAAGGTTGCAGCGTGATCATTGTGCAGAGGAAACGCAAGTGCTGTTTCCTTGCCACCATGGCGGGGCTGTGATATTTAGAGAGAAACGGATAAAGAAGGAGGAAAAGCCTTCCAAGAGACGTAGCCTATTTCGGACCTCTGAATTTCTTTGTTTTTCCGACAGTGGATTAGGTTCTTCTTTTTATTTCTCATGATAATTCACAAAATATTCTTATTATTCTGTCAATGTATTATGGTGATTTTCCGTTTGGGTCGCCGATATGGACTATCCTTCTGGCCCCAAAGGTAGTTTCTTTCTGCACTCCTATAATTCCAACATGCACCTCCGTAAACTTTAAAATTACAAATTTATTTATGATTTTGGATTTCCAGTTTCAATTCTTGGAATATTATACGGTATTTTTGTATTACGGAATTTTTTACTCTGGAATGTGTAATTCAGACTACAAAATGAAAATACAAGATTTCATATTTCAAAATAAAAATTTGTATTATGAATTATGTAATCTAAAATATATTTTTTATTTTATATTTTAAAATATATATATGTATTTCATATATACAATTTAAAATCTATTTTTTGATAAAATAAAAAGAAAACATTCATTCGGTTGGAGAAGCACTGATTGGAAGAGGGTTTGTTGGGTTTTGTAGAATCCAGAAGATAAAGAAATATAGGATAAAATTAAAAATAACAAGAATAAATTGATCATTTCACTACTTTATAAAAGTGCAAGTTGCAATTAAGAGTTTCAGAAATTAAAGTTCGTCCACAAAACATTGCAGCCCAAAAATAAAAGGTGCTGCAGATCCAATTTCGAGATTGTGTTTAAAATTATTTGTTTTTTGTATTTTTTTAATAAAGCAATATATCACATCCCGTTATATGTAAAAGCACATGGAAGGCATGGCATAAAGAGGTGAATAGATAGAGGTTTGGTTCTATTTTTGTCCCATCCTCACAAAAATGGGAGAAATTTTATGTTAAGATTTGAAAGAGGAAAAGAGTTAAAAATTTAATGCAATATTATCAAGTATACATGGTCTTTTTCTAGTTGCAATTTCTTATATTATGTATTCACAATGTTGGGAACAAAAGATATTGCATAAAGTAATTCTTTCAACAAAATATTACAAAATTCTTATAAGTTCACTTCATCAGCCTATTTTTCTACTAATTAGTATCAAAGGTATTATTGATAGTTTTAATTTACTTATGCCTTTTTAAATAAATTGATATTAATTATTAATTAGGTTTTAATTAAATAATAAATAATAAATAATTGTAAATATTAAATATATTTTAATTTATAAGTGTAATTTAAGGTTTGGTTTTATTTATTTATTATTATTGTTACTATTCGGGTTTAGGTAATTTAGTGAGTGACGTTAACATTAATGCATAAAGAAGAATTCTTATATACATGAGACGAAACTTGGTAAAATCTAACAACATATTCATCTCATAGTAAACAACACTCGTTCATCTCTGTTCTATTCTGCTATTGATCAAATTTGCATTCATATTTAATTTTCTGTTTTTGCATCTGAAACCAATGATCTCGTTTTTCTAAGTCTTAATTAATCTTGTTATCACACGACTGTCTAGCGTCGAGAGTCTTCTGGGATACGATACTTGATCTTACCATTTTATATTACTTGTGCGACTCGGTACACTTGCCGATCCAACAAACAATTGCTTTATATAAACTCTAAGTAGTTGTTGTAAATTTTTTTCTAGTTGCTGAGCAACTTTAGTCTTCTAAATATCTTTCCTACATTGGTTAACTTGATTTTGAAGGATGTATAAAATGCACTCCGTGCATAATTAAATGCTCTTTTCTTTTTTATATGACATCCAAATAACTAGATGTATCTTTCCTTGAATTTATCTAAAGTTCAATGTTGTAAAAAGCAAATAATCCTTCTAGATTTTACAATGCATCGCTTATAACATCTTATTTGAATAGTATATAACTACTAAAGGAAGCATTACACATTTAATAAACAAGAACAGATACTCAAAGAAAAATATATATAATATGCTATTACAATTATCCAAAATATAACTATAACATCACTTATATATATATACAAAGGACTCTATAATACTAAGCATGTTATTACACCAAAACTAAGAGTGTACTAAAGTCTTTCAAAACAGGCCAAAAGAAAAAAATAAATAACATCCTACTCTACACTTCAATACCATCACCATTCAGCACCTGATCCATAAAAGCATCTTCATCTGCTCATATCATTTAGATGATCATTGCAAAAGAGAGAACAAACACACAACAGAAAAATATAGGAAGGAAAGTTAATGTTTCAAAAAAAAAATCATACAACAATTTTATAGAATTAATCTCATGAACACAAATATATAAATCAATCCTAAGACTATAAGCATTCATTCTAGACTTAACCATCTAGATACATGTATTAATGTCAAACTTTGGTGCATTATGAACTTGTGATGGCCTCTACTAATCTGCAAAGTCATTGCCAATGGATTTCACACTACCACACACAAGGTTAGGTCGTTAACGCCTTAGGCCAAGGTAAAGCCCCTATATTAGGACGAGAGTTGTCAACTTGACTCATTGCCCATTGGCCAGTCCTAACCCACTCTTGAAAAGATTTCCTTTTAGGAAGCCCCTCAAGTGGGGGCCAAAAAAAGACCCCAACCCCTAAAGCCCCCTCTTAAGTGGTTAAGGTCAAGGTTAAGGTGAGTTTAAGCCCACTAGAAAACTTTAATTAACTTTTAAAAACAATATCTTTCATATATACATATAAAATTACATATTTTATTAGATAATTTAATATGTTGTAATTTTATTATATTTAAATCAATATTTTATATTATACTTATTAATATATATTAAATAAAATATATAATAACACTTCATACTTTTTGAGTTTTCATATATTAAATAAAATACATATTTTTATATTTTTTATATCATACTCATATATAACAACCTTCATAAATAACACTTCATATATATTTCTCATATATTACCATACGACCACGTCAAATATTTAATGATTTTATTAATTACTAACTTTTGTAAAAACAAAAAAAAACACTCGAGTTATCATTTCTATCATATTTTCTAACCAAATGTAGTCTTTTTTTAAAAAAAAAAGTTCATGTTAAATAAATAAAATGACTTTTCTTTATTCAATTTCTTTAAAATTAAATAAATATTTTAAAAGATATAAATGACTTCCTTAACTAATAAGAAGTTAATTTATTTATATTGTGATAAATAATTGATTTTATATCTAATATGTATTTTTTTATAAGATTTTAATAGTTTTTTAACAAGATTAGAAATTTAAGCATAAAGACAGAAGTTTCATGTTAAAACATAATATACAAAACAAAAATCATAAAATTATATTATAAAATTTTGAGTTAAAGATAACATTTATATTATTTTTTATTCATTTCTTTTATGTATGATGGTAAAACATATACTTTGAAAGTGAATCAATCAACAAAAAGAATGATTGAAAATATATATATATGATTAAAAAAATTACAAGAGTAGAAAAATAAAAAATAATAAACTACATACATGTTCAACAATTAAATTAATAACATATAATCTTTAAGTATTCTTTCTAATAGTAATAAATTTAGTGAATATTATAAAATGATACATCATAAATCACTTAATATTATAAATAATTTATTGTTAATTTTGATAAAAATTCATTAAAAAAAGTAACAAATTACTTACTTAAATATTTTTATATAAGAAATATTATATATATATATATATATATATATATATATATATTTCAAAGAACATCATCTTGTGAAATAGATTTGAAAAAGACGCTGATTTTAAGTTTCACCAATTCACCCCGTCTTGGTGTGAGAAACTAAGCCATACTATTTTTAACAATTGGTACCAGAGTTGGTTTTCATAAGATATTTGAAAAACAAGTCGATTACATTTGTCGTTACATCGACTAATCTTGAAAAATGGGTTTTAGTTCTTAGACCTTTTGTGAAGATGCATCAACAAATAGACCACCACTATTTGTTGGTGAAAACTATGCTTTTTTGAAAATTAGGATGCAAATCTTTCTTGAATATGTGGACAATGGTTTTTGGGATGCAACCTTAAACGGTCCATATGAGCCCACTCATGTTGTAAATGGAAAATTTATTTTAAAAAGTTTTTCTGAGTGGATTCAAGATGAAAACCGTATAGCATAGAATGATGTTAAAACCAAAAATGTAATTGCTTTTGCACTAACAATGGATGAATTTTTCAGGATATCATAGTGCAAAACAGCCAAAAAAATGTGGGACATCCTGGAGGTTACTCATGAAGGAACAGACGAAGTCAAAAGAGCCACAAAGAATTCACTGATAAAAGAATATGAATTATTTAGAATGAAGGCTAGGGAGACTATTTATGAGGTGCAGAAAAGATTCACACATATAATCAACCACCTTATGGCTCTATGGAAAGTTTTTGACAAGGAAGAGGTCAACATTAAGATCTTGAAAAGCCTGAACAGGAGTTGGCAGCCGAAGGTCACAACTATATCTGAGTCAAGGGATCTCACAAGTATGAATAAGGCAACCTTGTTTGGTAGACTCAGGGAACACGAGCTAGAGCTTGGAAGGCTGAAAGAAGAGGAAGAAATTGAAGAGAAGAAGTCAATTGCCTTAAAAGCCACATGCAGAAAAGCTTCAAAGAAGGTGGAATCTGAAAATGAATTAGAGACAAAACTAAACAACAAAGAGTTGATGAGCATGGTAGTAAGAAAATTCAATTGATTTATGAAAACCAAAAGTTCATTTACTGACCATGCAGGTACTGGAAAAGGAAAGAAAATTGCAAGAACTACAGTTGTCCAGTGCTATGAATGTGGAAAAGAAGGACATATTAAACCAGAATGTCCAGACCTGAAAGTCAAGCAAAAAGCTAGCAGAAGATTTCCTCAAGACAAGGGCAGGAAGCAAAAAATCGCATATATTGCTTAGGAAAACTGTGATACAGATTCTTCTAGTGATGAAGATTGTGATCGTGAAGAAGAGTTCAACATTTGCTTCATGGCTGGTTCAACAAGAGATGATTATGATAGTGATGAAGAGTTTGAAAACGAGCCTATTGAAGTCAAGTATGATATGTTACTCGATGCTTTTCAGGATATCCATGCAGAGGCAATGCGACTTCAATATAAGGTTAATCAACTCAACTCTCATAGAAGAGATTATAAGCATAAAATCAATAATTTGTTGGAGGATAATGAGAAACTGAAAAAGGAAGTAGATATTGCCTTAGAATCTGCAAAGCTTTTATAACTGAGACTAAAACAGTGGAAAAGAAATGTGAAAAATGCCCTGTACATATAGAACAGATTGATTACTTAACTAACATGTTAGCCAAGTTTACATAGGGTAAAACCAATTTAGATGTTGGTTTAAGGTCATCTGGTAGAGCAGTGTATAGACAGGGAATAGGATACAAAGATCAAAGTAATAGGACGAATGCAAAGAAATTTGTTGATATTAGCAAACATGTTACTCATGCTTGTTTTTACTGCAATAATATTGGGCATACTGTTAGGAATTGCTATTACAGAAAGGTTTGTGTTCCTAAAGGGATATACATATGGATTCCCAAGGAACAACTCTCTGCAATTAACAAGCAAGGACCCAAATTCAAATGGGTACCAGCATCCGGTGTTAGGAACACCAACCTTTCTTTAATTTCAAGTGTTAATTGCAGAGAGTTGTTGCTTGTTAATTTCAATTGCAGAGATTATTGATAGGGGGAGCATAGGTTTAGCTAAACCCACAATCTCAGTAATATCTGTGTTTTTGATGATGACAACACATAATTAATAACACATGTATATTCTATATTTACATGTTCTGTGATTACATGTCATATGCTTTTGCTTAATGTGTTACATCTGTATAAGCATATCTAGGAACATGATTGTGTTGTTCATTGCATACCACTGTCTTTTGTATGTGATTTTATCTGTGGATGCATAACATATGTTTTTGGAAAAGAAAAACCACAAGCACTTTGGTTGAACTCTATAGTGTGGCAAAACAACAATTTTAAGTTGATTACATTTTGTGATGAATCGATTAAAACTCTTGTATTTGCACAAACTCTTTTCAAATGTGTTATGAGGTATTTTGAAGGGAAAAGTTTTCAAAATTGTTCTAAGTGTGTTACTTTATCGACTGCATGCTATTTGTATTTGACTAAGTTAGTTGATATTTTGAAAACTGGTTGAATGCTTGACATAATTGTCTTAACGGTCATATTTTTAAATGTGTCGACCAAACATTAATGATGAATCGATTACATTAATTGCACTTTCAATTAATGAGCTTGATTGTTGTTAGATTGTTATAACTACAAGATGTATTCGACTACATTAGTACATAAATCAATTAAAATGCGTCTGATGTGTGTATTACTATAATTTGACGTTGATTTGAATTCTTTAAGAACTTTTGTGCATTAACACTTTCATATCTTTCAGATAAACACTGTGTGATCTTACAAAGAAAAGAAAAGCTCCAAGAACCAGAGATTGACTGTGGTGATCAAAGACTCAAAGTATTCTTGAGAAACAAGGTTTGTTGGTTTTGAACGTCTTATCAATCTGCACTAAGAGGTGTATTCTGCGCGATCAGGAATTTGCAATCTTTGAAGATTGGCTTAGATTCCCTGTTGTGATTACAGGAAGAAGAACTATGTTATTGACTTTAAGGGTGCCTCAACGAGTTTGGCAGCAGAAGAGGGTCTTCTTGTTGCTTGTCTGTATTGTTTATTGCCTATATTTGATTCGAGGGTTATAAAGGTGTTTTACACTTAGAAATAATACAAGGATTTATTAATTGTAGAGGCTGGTGAGATGTTAAGACTCCGGCAAGTGTACCAAATCGTATCAAGTAATATAAATGGTAAGACCAAGTATCGTTTTCCCTAGAGATTCATTGGCCTAATGTGATTTGTTGATTATTTAAGACTTGAGAAATGAAAATCAGTGTTTATAATGCAAAAAAAAAAAAAACATGAATGCAGTTGTTGATCAATTGACCAAAAGAATATGCAGGTGAATGATATATGGATGAATTATGTTATTGGGGTTTCCGAATTTATCCTATCCACTCTCATGTATTTACGAATTCAACTCCTTCATTAATGTTAATGTCACTTTCTAATTTACCCTAAACCCAATATCTCGGTGAAGAGAGCCTACTCCTAATTACTAGTTTACAATGTCTTGTCTCCCTAGTAATTAATCATGCATTACATTCGCACAGAAGCTTAAAGGCAATCGGTCCTCCTATCCCTATGTCTAGGTAATATTGCTCCCGAGAGAATTTCCCCAAGTCCAGATTTCCCTGCATGTGTCCATATCGACAAAATCAATGATCATGGAATTGAATAAGTTAAACAAAACATGCATAGAGTATAGAGGGAAAACCCTAACAATTAATAAAGTAAAGCATATATTATAACGAATCAATTCAATACATGAGAGTTTCAAAGGATTACATCGTTTCCCCAACAACAATGGAGGTTTAGTTCACCATGGACATGGTGAAACTAGATGAAAATAATGAAAAGAATGAAAGATAAAACCCTCTCTACTTTGTCCTCCATCCTCTTGGCTATTTGGCCAATCTGCATCTCCATATTTTTGAAAGTAGCTTCATTGCTATTCATGGTGGAGTCATGCGCCTTCAAAAATTTTTGAAACATCTCTTCCAACCTGTTAGTTTTCTCATTCAAAACAGATACCTGTTGCCATAGTGGTGTTTGCTGCTGTGGTGTTTAAATTGGCCCCTTGCTTGTCTAGCTTGTTCATTCTGACCTTGACCCATACTTGGGTGAGGTTTCCACCCTTGGTTGAAATTACCTTGGCGAAATTGGAATTGATTGCCCATGTAATTGACTTCTTCTTGGGCCTCCTGTGGATAAGTACATTGACCATTGATATGGTCACCACCACATCGGCCACAGAGTTGTTGTTGTACCTGTTAAACGTTCTTAAGCTCCTTAGGCAACTGAGCGAGTGTCTTTGTCAAATTCTCCAGTTGTTGAGTTATAAGCTTGTTTTATGCAAGCAAGGCACTTGAGTTGGTAATTGAAGAACTCCCCTTTGCTGAAGTAGAGCTCCTCTTTCACTATGAGTCTCATTATCATTAGCAGCCATATTTTCTATCAACTCATAAGCTTCCTCTGCAGTCTTGCACTTGATATTACCTCCAGCTGAGGCATCTAGCACAAGCTTCGTTTGAGAACCAAGACCTCCAAGGAACAATAGGACTACTGAGACTTCATCAAAATCATGCATGGGTGTCTTTCTCAGTAAGCTTTTGTATTTGTCCCATGCCTGGCCCAGGGTTTCTTTAATGCCTTGCCTGAAAGAGGAAATCTCCTGTTTATCTTTGTTGATTTTGGACTATGGGAAGTACTTGTTCAGAAATTTAGACACCACAGCTTCTCATCCAGTAAAGTTATCCTTAGGGAAAGAGTTCAACCATAGTTTAGTATTGCCTCCCAATGAGAAAGGAAACAAGCTAAGTTTTATAGCCTCATCTGGCACACCATTGATCTTCAGTGTGTTGCAAATTTCATTGAATGTGGTCAGATGCTCATATGGACTTTCATGAGACAGTCCATTGAATTGGTTGCTCTTCACCAATTGTATCAATGCCGGTTTCACCTCCATGTTGGTAGCATTGACCCTTGGCCTTGCAATGCTATTAAAGTGATGAGGGCCAATAACAGTGGTGTGATCCGCCAGAGTACCTCTACCATTGTTCTCCATCTCCTCAATGCTCTGGTCAAATTCTTGTAGTGAGGATTGTAAAAGTGTCTCTGGAGAAGGAAATAATTCTCTGGATGTTCGTACCTTCCTTATCCTTCTACTTTCACTCAAGCCATCAAGAAGGGGTTCTTGATTTTTCTTGCTCCTAGTTCGAATTGTATCTTGCATACACAAGAGACAAAACCCTAAAAAACACTCTTTTAAGAAAAAAACAAAAATAAAACAAAAACAAAATCAAGTCAAAGTTAATCAATAATCACACGAATAGAATAGTTAAACCACAAGTCCTCGGCAACGGCGTCAAAAACTTGTTAAGACTTCGGCAAGTGTATCGAATCGTATCAAGTAATATAAATGGTATAACCAAGTATCGTTTTCCCTAAAGACTCATTGGCTTAGACAATCATGTGATTTCTTGATTATTTAAGACTTAAGAAACAAAAATTAGTGTTTATAATGCAAAACAGAAAATAAACATGAATGCAGTTGTTGATCAATTGACCAAAAGAATACGCATGTGAATGATATATGGATGAATTATGTTGTTGGGGTTTTCGAATTTATCCTATCCACTCTAATGTATTTGCGAATTCAACTCCTTATTTAATGTCAATGTGACTTTCTAATTTACCCTAAACCCGATGTCTCGGTGAAGAGAGCCTACTCCTAATTACTAGTTTACAATGTCTTGTCTCCTTATCAATTAATCATGCATTACACTCGCACAGAAGCTTAAAGGCAATCAATCCTCCTATTCCTATGTCTAGGTAATATTGCTCCCGAGAGAATTTCCCCAAGTCCAGATTTTCCCGTATGTGTCCATATCGACAAAATCAATGATCATGCAATTGAATGAGTTAAAAAAAGCATGCATAGAGTATAGAGGAAAAACCCTAACAACTAATGAAGTAAAGCATATATAATAACTAATCAATTCAATACATGAGAGTTTCAAAGGATTACATCATTTCCCTAACAGCAATGGAGGTTTAGTTCACCATGGACATGGTGAAACTAGATGAAAATAATGAAAAGAATGAAAGATAAAACCCTAAAAGTTGTAAATTGGAGCTTCCGCATCCAAAATTCACCTCTGAGGGGTGAAGAAAGTGTTTCTGCGCCTCTTTCTATCCAAAGATAGCCTCTTTGGGTCGTGCAAATCAATATATAGTTCATAAAAATTAGTAGAAACTGTCCTAGGCCGAGGAGACTGGCGCTCAGCGCTGGATTACCGCTCAGCGGTAATTGCGACTTCTTCAGAATAATGCTCAGCATTGACGCCCAAGCGAGAGCAGTGAACTCACTGAAGAGGCTGGCGCTCAGCGGTGAATTAGAGCTCAGCGGTGAATTAGCGCTAAGCGGTGGCTGCGACACTTGAATTGGCGTTCAGCGGTGAATTGGCGCTGAGCGTTGGCTGGGATTCTTCTTTTAAGCACTTTTCCTTCTTCTCTTGAGTCCAACTCCTTACTACTTCAACTTCTTTCATCCAATTCATGTGAATTCCTGCCAAAACAAGGAAAACCAAACATAATACCAATAATACTACCTTCAACTCTCGTATTCCCTAACTTAAGCAAAAAACATGATTTCAAGCTAGTTTCTATGTCATAAAGGGTGTGTTTAGTGTCAAATTTAAGTATAAAAATAACAGTATTTCAACCGTTATCATGAGACTTTTATAATGATCAAGGTTTTTACAACAAGGCTTTTATAGTGATCACATGTCAAAAATATAAAACACCTCTTTAACCCTCTAATCAAAATATAGGCATACAACAAAAAGACCAACAACAAGAATCCCCTCTCCTGCTGTCTTCACCCCTTTGAGCAACCTCTCAAAGTCAAGAATGCAGTACATCCTTCTTCCTGTAATCACAATAGGGAAACCAACCAATCTTCAAAAGATTGATAATCCTGATCACACACTTAACACCTAAAGTCCAGATCGATCAGAATTTCACAGCACAACAATCTTGCTCTTCAAGTAATCACAAAAGATGAACACCATGATCTTCTTCTTGGATTCTTGGAGCTTTTCCACGTTCTGTAAGAGAGCACTAATATGAAAGATATCACAAAAATCGTTGTAATCACAAAGCTTCTTACAAAATTCAAATTCGTGTCAATTTATAGTTTTTTCACAATTCTGACGCTTTCTTAGCTACTAATGCCGTCGAATATAACAAAACAATTATATCAGTTAGCAGTAGTCAAAGCAAATAATTGATTACGCAATTAATGCAGTTGATTCTCATTCAATGCTTAGTCAACCAAAACAAAAATATGACCGTTAGACACATTATGTCAAACATTAACAGAATTTCAAAACATAACAAACTTAGTTGAATGCCTTGAGTATGTAGTCGACTATGTAACAGTATAAAGCATAGTTTTGAAAAACTTTCTCTTCAAAAAATCTCACAGCACACTTTGAAAAGTTTGTGCAAAGACACGAGTTTTAATCGACTTACTTCATAATGAAGTTAACTTAAAACTGTTGTTTTGCCACACAATTAAAGTGTTGGGAAACAGGTAGGCTTCGTTTTAACACCAAGAGGGGGGGAATTGGTTGATTTTCAAAATAAGAGTCTTGTCGCAATCTTTAAATCAGAGTAGAAAACTTTACAAACTTTCTTGAATCGCAAGTTATAGAAATTCGTTTGCAACGGAAAAGTAAAGTAGACTACACAGGTAATGGAGTCGACTGAAAGTAAAAGTATAGGGATAGAGAATTCAAATTCAGGTTTTTATACTGGTTCGGCCTCAATGCCTACATCCAGTGTCCTTCCAATACCAGGAAGCAATTGCACTATAATGGTCAAGGTTTTTACAACAAGTAATTTATAGAAGACCTCCACGTCAAAAATATAAATATCCTCTCTAACCCTCTAACCAAAATATAGCGAAAACAACACGGCAAGACTTGCAGCAAGATGTCCCCTCTCCTGTAATCTGCAACCCACTTTGAACAATCCTCAAAGTGTACCAGACTCCACGAGTCCAACCCTTTAGTCACCTTCAGAAACTCTTCAAAGAAAGATCACAACTTGTCAAAGCGGCTGCAGCGGAATGGTTAGCGTGGAAATAATAACCAAGAGGGGGGTGAATTGGTTCTTAATTAAGATATGTGCCTTTTAAAATTTCTTCTCAATTTTCTTACTTAGCAAATGATAAATATAAATAATAGAAGTAAGGTAGAGAGAAATTTGCATAGATAGATTTTATATTGGTTCGGATCTTACCAATCCTACGTCCAGCTGCTAATCCAAAACAGATTCCACTATCACAAAACAATTACAAATAATAATCACACAGAAAGGCAATTTGTAAAAGTTTCGAAGACACCTCTCTTGAACCACAAGAGATGAACCTGCACCTCCTTTGAATGTTCACAAAGGATGAATCACCTCATTCGAATGCTTCATAAAGGATGAACCTCTTCCAATCACTTCCTTAGCATCACCAAGGATGAATCAACTATTCCTCCGTCACCGCAGTTGGAAAGTACTAGTACCACAGACAAGAGTTTCCTTAGCTGAGCAAGAGCACGCAACTTTCACAAAGTTCAGAGTATATGAGCACAAGGGAAGAGTTACTGATGATGGATAAAGGGAGCCTATTTATAGACTCAACCAAAAACTCTTCCATTCTTCGAAACTGGCTATTTAATGCTTTTAATCGATTAATATTAGTGTTAATCGATTAAAAAGTGTACAACGACTAGTTTTTAACGGCTAGAAAACCCCAACGGCAAGAGTTAATCGATTACTTTCAGGTTTAATCGATTAGCTAATCGGTTAAAAATAACTTTAATCGATTAATTCAGAGCGGATTGGGCTTTTAGCCTCTGCAGCGATTTTAATCGATTATAGCTAGTTTTAATCGATTAAAATCGAGAGTTTACGATTCTGAAAAAGAATTACACCTTTTTGAAGTACAAGAATCAAAACCCAAAAAGAATCTAAGTTCTAAACCCTCAACTATAATTATTACAAAAGCTTTGAACTATAACATAGTCTTCAAAAGACCTTCTTGAATCTTCTTGAATTGGGCATCATCAAAACTTCATCTTCATTATTTTGCTAACATTCTCCCACTTTTTGATGATGATAAAAAATTCCTTGACAATAAAGCTTTTAGTAATAATCTGAAAAAAAATCTGAAAAACACAACTCATGAAAGAAAAGGGCATTAGTGAATAACAAAAAGCTTTAAGATATTTTTCTCCCCTTTTTTGATCAGAATTAAAAAGTTGTGTTATCATAAACTCCCCCTTAAAAATTAGCATGTATGCACAAAATAAAATAAAACAACAAGACATTTTATTTATTGAAAAAGTAAAAGCATACAAGTATTAAAAATTTAATAATTAAAGCATATATTAGACAAGGCATTCAATAATTTAAAACTCATCACTTTCATCAAAGTGCCTTTCTAATATGGAAATCCTCTAATCAAGGCTTTTGAGATGTGTGCAGATTTCCTCATGGCGAGTATTCTGGATAGACATCATCTCATGCTGAAGCCTTGCCATCTCAGACATTTGTCTAGATAGACTCTCTAGACTATACTCTTCATGCACTTGAGATGGTCCCGCAACATGTGTTGGGTTAGGCATGGGAATGTCTTCATCATCAACTTCATTTGCTTGACCTCCAACATCATCAGAGTAAACATAGGAAATCCCTTGTTTGATAAATCCCATTTGCCTAAGGGAATTATCTCAAATTTTGTGGCCTAGAACCACAATCTCATAATGCTCATTGGAGCCATCAACTCCTTTATATTCACAAATCCGGGAAACCAATGGAGGGTAGGGGAGAGGAGCAGCATCCAACCTTTTGGCCTTATACATAATGCTCTGAAGGAGATGAGGCCAGTTGAGAGGAATACTCTGAAGTATCCCATACATGATCATGAGATCTGTTTCTGAGCACTGAGCATGGTTGGATCCCCTGGGACATAACAGCCACACGAGCAGGTAGTGTAGGAGTCGTTCTTACATCTTTAATCCACCAAGAAGAAAAAGACATGTGTTATGGTGCTGACGAGGATTCCGCAGAAACGACTGATACACCATAATTTTTTTGAACTGGGCAAAGTCGCTAGGAACAATCTGAGAATTTTCCAAGACAGGAACTTTAGCCACATTTGTCCAGATGTCATCATCAAGAACAATATCCATATCTTTGACTCTTGTGTGAAAAACGCCTTCAAGAACATTGAGATTGAAGTAGAACACGCGAACAAGATCATGATAAAAATGTCCACGGAGTTCCATCAGATGTTGAACCCCTTGTTCAGTGATGAGATTTGGAAAGTTAAAGCCATAGGAAGTATAGCATGAAATATCAATGAACTTTTGCTTCAGCACTTTCCTTTCCTTCCAGAACTGCGAGAACGACTGTTGTTCTTGTTCATCGGAAAGCCACCCTTCAATATTTGCATCGCGTTGCCGAGTGCTATTTTCAGATGCTTCACTTCTTCTCCTCCTTCTTCTTGAATGTTCAGCCATACGAGAAAGGAATAAAGGGTAGGCAAAGAGTTTAAAAGAAGAAAGCTAGTGAGAATGAATAAGGGAGGTCCAAGTATGGAAAGTGAGCAACAAATGGGGTATAAATAAGGTAAATCTTGCTTCCCAACGTTAAAAAATGGGAGAACTAGCCCTTTATAGCTGTTAGGAGTTGTTGCTAACGGCTAGTTTTAGAGAACAACACTGAATAATTAAAAACAACGAACTGGAGCGCTTTTAATCGATTAAAATTGCAATTAATCGATTAATTAATCGATTAAAACTTAGATTAATCGGTTAATCTAGGTGCGACACCAAAAATACAAAAAGGGTTACGCTTTTAATCGATTTATACGTAGATTAAAAGTGCTAGGCAACATAAAAACCACGAAAAAACATGAAAAACACATATTATGAGATTTCTAAAATACCCAAGTCCCTTCTAAGCTCAAAAAATCTATCTTTAGGCAATGCTTTGGTGAAAATATCTGCTAATTGGTGTTTAGAATCAATGTATTCTAACTCACAATCTCCTTTCTGTAGATGATCTCTAAGGAAATGGTGCCTAATCTCTATATGCTTGGTTCTAGAATGCATTATGGGATTTTTTGTAAGATTAATTGCACTAGTATTATCACACTTAAGTGGTATATGATCTAAGTGAATATCGTAATCTTCTAATTGTTGTTTCATCCATAAGATTTGCGCACAACAATTTCCTGCAGCAATGTACTCGGCCTCAGTGGTTGATAAGGCTACACAGGCTTGTTTCTTAGAATGCCAGGAAACTAAGGAACTACCTAGAAGATGACAGGTTCCACTAGTGCTTTTTCTATCTATATTACAACCTCCATAGTCTGCATCTAAAAAATCTACAAGACTAGGTTCAGCTCCAGAAGGATACCATAAACCAAAGGAAGTTGTTCCCTTAAGATATTTCAATATTTGCTTAACCGCAGTAAGGTGAGATTCCCTAGGACTAGATTGATACCTAGCACACACACAGACACTTTGCATGATATCTGGTCTACTAGCAGTAAGATATAATAGAGAGCCAATCATACCTCTGTATTTGGTTTGGTTTACCTCTTTACCTGTTTCATCTTTGTCTAAGTAACATGAGGTTCCCATGGGAGTATATGTTTCATCTAGGTGCTTGTTTTAAACCATAAAGTGCCTTCTTTAATTTATAGATGTGATTAGGATGTTTAAAATCTTCAAAACCTGGTGGTTGTTCAACATACACATCTTCTTTGATAAAACCATTTATAAAAGCACTATTCACATCCATTTGAAATAATTTAAATTTCATTATAGATGCGTAAGCAAGAAGTAGGCGTATTGCCTCTAACCTGGCAACTGGAGCATATGTCTCGTCATAATCTATGCCTTCTTCTTGACTATATCCTTGTGCTACAAGCCTAGCTTTATTCTTGGTAATGTTTCCGTCTTCATCCAGTTTGTTTCTGAACACCCATTTTGTTCCAATTACTTGATGAGTGTCTCTCCTAGGAATCAATTCCCAGACTTGATTTCTTTCAAACTGGTTGAGTTCTTCTTGCATTGCTATACACCACTTTTCATCTTGAAGAGCCTCTTTAATATTTTTAGGTTTTTTCTATGAAACAAAAGCAACATTCATGAAATAATTAACTATATTCCTTCTAGTATTTACTCCTTTAGATATGTCGCCAATTATGTTATCCAATGATAATCCTCTAGGTTGTTGCCATATCTTGTCTAGATCTTCATCTTGAGGATTTGCATCTTTCTTTTCTTCATTTGTTGTCTTTGATAAGTCTTCACTGTTACCTGCATCAGATTCGTCTGACTCAAGAGGTTTTGCCTCAAGGTCCACAGTTTCATCAAAAACAACATGCACAAATTCTTCTATTGTAAAAGTCTTACGATTAAAGATTCTATAAGCTTTGCTCGTTAGAGAAGAACCAAGAAAAATACCTTCATCAGCTTTTGCAACAAATTTTCCAAAGTTTTGTTTTCCATTATTTAAGACAAAACATTTGCATCCAAAAATTCTCAAATGTGAAACATTTGGTTTTCTATTCTTAAAAAGTTCATAAGGAGTACTTTTCAAAATAGGTCTGATGAGCATTCTATTTAAAACATAGCAAGCAGTACTCACAACATCAGCCCAAAATTGTTTAGGAACATTATATTCATTTAGCATAGTACGAGCAAGTTCCTCTAAGGATCTATTTTTTCTTTCTACAACTCCATTTTGTTGAGGAGTTCTATGTGCAGAAAAATTATGAGAAAGGCCATGTTTTTCACAAATATTTTCAAACAGTTCATTTTGAAATTCACCTCCATGGTCACTTCTAATAGCTTTTATTTTTAAATCCTTTTCATTTTGAACCAAATTCGCAAATTTTTTAAATTCTTTGAAAGCTTCATTTTTAAGAGTAAGAAAGAAAGTCCAAGTATATCTTGAATAATCATCCACAATAACTAAAGCATAATAATTTCCACCAAATATTTTTATCCTTGAAGGACCAAATAAATCCATGTGCAACAGTTCTATGGGTTTTAAAGTAGAAACAACATTTTTAGATTGAAAAGATGATTTTACTTGTTTACCCTTTTGACATGCATCACACAACTTGTCTTTCACAAATTTTAGTTTTGGTAGACCAATAAGTAATGAGTTTATTCAATTGTGGCATATGAATATGAGTCGCACGCTTATGCCTCAACCATGGATATTCTTCTTTCACAACTAAACATGAAATATTTCTATTTAATGCATTTTCTAAATCAATCAAATAAATATTGTTATATCTAATTGCTTTTAGCGCAATTTCAGAAGAATCATTTTTATAAATTGTGCAAGAATTATGTTCAAAGGTTACATTGAGTCCTTTATCACACAGTTGGCTAATGCTAATTAAATTGTGCCTTAATTCTTCCACGTAGAGCACATATTTGATCATCAAGGTATCTTTGCTTCCGATATCTCCTTTTCCAAGAATTCTTCCTTTGTTGTTGTCACCATAGGTGACAAAGCCTTGTTCCTTTTTCCGGAAGTTTGTAAATTTTGTCTTGTCTCCGGTCATGTGTTTTGAACATCCACTATCAAGACACCACATGAAGTTCCTTGATTTTGATAATTCCTGCAAAATAGAAAGAACAAGCTACTTAGGTACCCAACTATTTTATATGGGTCCTTTGGGTTAGATTTTTAAATTTGTTTTGCAACCCAAACATATCTACCACTAGAAACACCATAATGTTTAATTTTACATTTGTTTGAAGTATGACCATTTCTCATACAATAAAAGCATGAAATATTATTTATGTTTCTATGAACTGTTCCCTTTTCTACCCAAGTCCTACGGGTTTTATAATTATGTTTATTTTTTATTTTAGGAACATATTTGTTTTTAACAACCTTATTTAGATTATTTTTACTACACTCTTCTAAGGTTGTGTTGTCTAGTAATTTCCTATGATTTACACAAGATTCACATTCATTACTACTAACATATTTACCTTTTTCATAAAATAAAATTTTATTTTTCAAATTTTTATTTTCTTCAAAAGTATTTTCAACATCTGTTTTAAAATTTTGTTTTCCTTAGAAAGATATTCAACATTTAATTTCAAATCATTATTCTCTTCAATAATGTTTCCAAATTTAAATTTTAATTCTTTAAATTCCTTTTTCAATTTCTTATGAGTTATATCTAACTTTTCAGATTCAATTAATAAAGCAACATATGTTTCATGCAATTCATCTTCACCATATTGACTGTAATTATCTGAATAGCTAGAATTACTTACTTGGCTAGCATTGTCGTCATCTGCCATCAAACAGATGTTAACTTCTTCATCAGATTCACTCAAATCAGAGATTGTCTTGTTGTCATCCTCCCATGCAATGTAGGTTTTCTTTTTCTTGAAGTTTTTCTTTTCCTTCTTTTCTTCACCCTTCTTTTGATTTGGGTAGTCAGCTTTTAGATGCCCCTTTTCTCCACAGTCGCAACATCGGTAATTTGAAGTAGATCCTTGGTTTTCTTTCTTTTCATATCGAAATCTTCCTTTACCTCTTGATTTCATAAACATGTTCAACCTTTTGATCACAAGACTCAAATATTCTTCATCCTCCGAGTCTTCATCTTCTATTCTACTTTTGCTTCTTTCGACTTCGGATTTGAAAGCCAATGTCTTTTTCTTAGTTTTGGCTTCTTCTTCATCGAGTCTTCCAAGGTCAAGCTCATGCTCCCTCAATTTTCCGAATAGTGCCGCCATAGTCATTGTATTGAGATTTTGTGACTCAGAAATCGCAGTCACTTTCGATTGCCACGACCTGTCTAAAGATTTCAAAATTTTGATGTTTAGCTCATCATTTTCAAATGACTTACCTAGTCCAATGAGGTGATTGACAATGTTGGTGAAGCGTTTCTGAACATCTGAGATTGTTTCTCCTTGCTTCATCCTGAACTTTTCATATTCTTGAATCAAGGTATTCTTCCTTCGTGAGGCACTCTCAGTATTTCCCACATCTCTTGAGCAATTTTGCAAACAGAGACCATGTAAAACTCATCAACCGTTAAAGCAGATGCAATGATGTTTCGAGCCTTTACATCATTTTGAACTCTTTTCTTTTCATCAGCAGTCCAGTGAGCACGAGGCTTTGGTTCCTACGAACTGTTAGTAGGAATAGCCGGACCAGAAGCAATGACATCCCAAATTTCACAATCAATAGACTCAACAAAAATTTGCATTCTAACCTTCCAGAATGCATAGTTTTCACTTGTGAATAAAGGTGGTCTATTGATCGAGGCACCCTCTGCAAAGGTTTTGTATGATCCTGCCATTTGAATGACTATCAAATTGAGCTTTGATGCCAATTGTCAGAGCGGCTGCAGCGGAATGGTTAGCATGGAATAATAACCAAGAGGGGGGTGAATTGGTTCTTAATTAAGATATTTGCCTTTTAAAATTTCTTCTTAATTTTCTTACTTAGCAAATGATAAATATAAATAATAGAAGTAAGGTAGAGAGAAATTTGCATAGATAGATTTTATATTGGTTCGGATCTTACCAATCCTACGTCTAGTTGCTAATCCAAAACAGATTCCACTATCACAAAACCTTTACAAATAATAATCACACAGAAAGGCAATTTGTAAAAGTTTCGAAAACACCTCTCTTGAAACCACAAGAGATGAACCTGCACCTCTGAATGTTCACAAAGGATGAATCACCTCCTTTGAATGCTTCACGAAGGATGAACCTCTTCCAATCACTTCCTTAGCAGCACCAAGGATGAATCAACTATTTCTCCGTCACCGCAATTGTAAAGTACCAGCACCACAGACAAGCGTTTCCTTAGCTGAGCAAGAGCACGCAACTTTCACAAAGTTCAGAGTATTTTAGCACAAGGGAAGAGTTACTGATGATGGATAAAGGGAGCCTATTTATAGACTCAACCAAAAACTCTTCCATTCTGATGGGTTGTCGCAGCCCATGCAAATTTAATGTGCATAAAGAATGCAGTATAGGCTAGGAAGTGACTCCTAGGTCGTCTCTCAAGGACCAAACTGTGGTTCGAGAATCAGGTCAAACACGAAGTGGTGGGGGATTTTTGAAAGGTTTTGTGAATGTGATGAATTAAATTAAAACACAGATGCAAACACAAATGCAAACAAAAATGTAAAAACGGAATCAAATACAGAAAAAAATGGTTGGTCGTTAACTTAATTATTATGCTTCCAATCACCGATTAACACAACAAAGAGGCTACTCTAACCTCTAATCCAACACAGCTAACCAACTAAGCGAAGGCTAATCATGTTTTCATAAAAGCGAACTAAGCGAACACAATGTTAACATTCAATCCGATTTGCACCATGCAGTTTCCTCAACTAAGCGAAGATGAAACACCAACTGGGAAACTAAGCGTGTACCCAATTGCAAGTGCAAAAACAGATTTCACATTAACCAAGTTAGAGTGGCAAACACAATTACAGTCCAGAAATCTCAAGGAAGCATTATAATATCGCTAATGACCAACCTGCCTAACCTAAGCTAACATCTCAACTAAATTATCAAAATCGAATAGAACAAACAACATTAAACTAAATGAAAACACTGGAAGAAAACATTAAATGCTAAAGTGCGTGAACAGTAAAATAGAATGAAAATGCAACAAGTAAGCTAAAGAAATGAAAAGAAAATTCATCATGGTTAAGCTCTAAAAAGAAAGCGCATGAACATTATAATAAACTAAATGAAGACATAACATTGCTGGAATAAAAAAAACATTCAAAGGTTTCAATAGGTGAAATAAAATAAATCTGAAAGGGTGGGTGTCGGTGTGTGCATATTCCAAATAAAAGAAAAATTAAATCCCCTAGGCACTACATTCTGGCCGTAACCCATCTCCAATTGAATTCAGCGTGTGTGCTCTTGCTTTCAGCAAAGAAATGCATACACCGAAAAATGAATGCAGAAAAGTAAAGCATTGTGCCTTTATGTCTCCTCTGCTGGACATGACTTTCCACCAACTCCCATCAAATCATTTCTTCATTCAAAGAAATAAAAGAAAAGCATTGCTACATTTATGGCTACCAAACGTCCCATCACCTCAAGCTTCATTTAAATTGCTAAAATTGAAATCAACCAAAAACCAAAAAGAAGTGACGACTGAACTTTCAAGAAAGAGAAATTGAATGCAAGCAATTAAAAAGCTTCACACAAAAGTGCATAAACTCCAAGTAACAGCGTGGATACTAGCTAAAGAGCTCAACTTCCGAGAAAAGCAAGTGCCAATCTATTTTCTCTCCAAAATCCAAAACAAAGTTCAAAGCAATAACTAAAACCCCTTTCTTTTCTCCCATTGCAAGATGATGTGACGACATGCTGGACCAAAGCAAAGCAAATAAAGTGGCTCGTGGCTGCAACAATTTCATTCAATAATAAACTCAAAAGAAAAGTTCCAGCCCTTGCACAAAATAAAAATAGGAAAGTTTCCTTTCATTCATCATGAAAACCGGCGTACAAGTGTGTACTCCACAAGCCAAGAAAATGTTCCAGCAAAGAAAACTAAAAGCATAGTGGCGACTCTTCATTCAACCCATGAAAGAAAAACCATGGACTCGTTCCTGTTTATTTCCAGCCAAAGCGTTAAAAAGAAAACAGCTTCTGTGCGTGACAATTGCCCCTTTCATTCAACCAAAATCCAAGTGTGTAAACATGGTTTCCAAAAACCTTCTCCCCAAAAAAACGTTCCAGGAGAATCTCCAATTAACAAGTGTGATGGCTGGCAGCTTGGCTAAGGCCGTGAGTCTCTAAATGTGAGGGTGGGGGACACCGAAAGAAAAACCCTAGGTGCCATGTGTCCTCCTATTAATTGGGCCATCATAAATTTTCCAACATTGACCCAAATGTGCACAAGTTTAATTAAAAACATTCTATACTACTAAGTTACAATATAATTAAATTTGAAATGTCCAAGTGGAGAGTCTTTAATTTATTTGCCTCCTTCCTAATGCTCCAAAATGTATGTCCAAAATTTTCCCTGCAATTAATAATCCAAATAATTAGCTCAGAATATTCAAATTAATTAAAATTAAAATTTCTGGTCAAACTAAGCACAATTAGCAGAAACAGGAAAATACTGGACATTTAAGCACAATTCCCTGATTAAATCCAGTACAATAAACTAAGTGCAGTTAATAAAATATTGACTCATCAAAATAGACCACACTTAGTCTTTTGCACTCCTGGGCAAAATCAAGACGCAAATCAGGGAACAGTTTAGAGGACATCAGGGAAGTGAGACAGACTCAGCACACAGAAAAAAAAAGGACTCACAATGAAAGAAACAAAGTTACACAGTTCTCAAGAAATCTGGACAGAGATAAGGAGTAGACAATATCTAACACAGAATTAAAGAAAGCAGATACTTATGAAATCATCCAAGCAATTCAAAGCATGGCAAAATGATCAATCAGCTCAAGAGGTGAATCAAAAGTAACACAACCTCACAGATGCACTATCAGTGTTTCTCTCAAGTGTCTAGGATAACCAATTTCAACTCAATGCACTCAAGAAAGAAAACACAAATAGACTTGGCAAGCCTCTAATATCCACACTCAAAAACATATGCATGTTCAAATCAAAAGGTCTTTTATGGATGCAATGGGGCCAAGTATAAGGGAGGATAAATATGGATGAGAAGCTACAAACCAAAAAGAATAGAGGAGCAATGGGGAACAAGTGAAAATACAATCAAATCACACCCAAAACCCTCTACTTCAATCCTCTTCTTGACTCCATTATTCACACAATTTTTTTTTCTCATTTTTCTGTATTTTTTATTTGTTTTTTTCTTTTTTTTTTATCTTGTCTCTTTTCTTTTCTCACTATCTAGGACACAACTCTAAGAGACAAGATACACAACATATTTACAAAAATAAAAACAAGAAGAGGAACCAACTAGCCAATTCATCAAAATCCCCAAGGAGACCATATTTGTTCCCAAAACACTTCCAAAGCTCCAAAATTCCCTAAGGTTAAGGTAATCATGGTTTTTCACATAGGGCTAGTGTATGAGCTTCAAACCAAAGAAATGGGGAAAGTATAGGCTCAAAAGGGGTTATCAAAGGATCAAAACAAGGTAGGCTCATCTGGCTAGAGAGGCTCAAGAAAAAAAAATGTCTTTATCCCTTCCAAACATGCATATCAATCAAGAATCATCAAAAAGAGTCAAGCCAAGGCATATGCGCAAGCAATCAAGAGACATAATCTTCCATTTGAACCGATTAAAATGAGTTTTCGTTGTGTTTTGGTGCAGTTTTGCTCGTGTCTTTTGGTAGTGTATTAGTACCTTCTCCCTTTAGTAGTTTCCTAGTAATAAAAGCTTGCGTCTTTTGGTCTCTTATGGTATTTCAACCAAAACCAAACCTGAGTCCTTGTCTAGTTCTCATGTCACCGTATTCTTTTTCATTAGCGGTTTGCATGACGTCTAGGCAACGACCCAGGTTCGGTTTTGGGTTTAAATGTCATTAGAGATGCAAAAGACGTAAGCTTTTCTTATGAAGAAACTAGCAAAGGAAGAATGTGGTACTAGGCTACCGAAAAACATGCGCAAAACTACACTAAAAGACAACTCAGTAGACGTCGAATGCATAGAAGAATTCGACGTTATATAGTTGTTTTGAAAGAAAAAGAAAAAATAATAAAAAAGGAACTAAATAATAAAACATCGTAGCCAGTATAAAATGACGTTATATGGGTTGATTTAAAAGAAAAATAAAAGAATAACTACAAGCTGAAGGAGATAACAGAAAACACAGAAAAGAATTAAAAGATGGAGTTCATAGGAGAAATTTTATGAATGGATGTCTACTTAAAATAATTACTCTTGACGTCAAACCCAGTTTAAATTGGCGTTTAATTGGTTGATTTAAAAGAAAAATAAAAGAATAACTGCTAGCTGTAATATACAACGTCCATCTTTTGTTATTGTGACGTCATATTATTTAAAACAGAATTTTGTATTTATTTATTTTGTATTGAACGTCAAGTGATTCCTTAACTGAAGTTATGTGATTACCTAGGTTTCGTACACCAAGGACGATCACGTCAGAACCCAAATTGTTCGACGTTCTACATTGGTATAAACATCGAAACCATAAAGTGGGCGACGTTCTGTCTGGTTTAAAAGAGAAAAGAAATAAAGAATAAGAAACGGATTCACTCTTTGTCATATAAAACGTCGAATATTTAGCATGGTGGACGTCAAATGTGGGTAGAGTGATACTGCTGGAAGAAAACCACTATTTCGTTATTTTTTTATTTTAAATTGAACGTCACTTTTTTTCTTAAAATGATGTTAAGTGTTTCTAAGGTCATTATTTTACGTCGTTCTGGCCCTTGTTTGACATTAGCACCTTTTAGATTACGTCTATATGATCTTTGTTTGTCGTTAATAAATATTAGTCGGCGAACAGTTTCAATAGAGGACGTGGAGCGATTGAATTTATTTACACTAATGCCACCGGTAATTTTTAACGTCGCGAATTGGGCCGTTAGAAGTTGACCACGTGATGTTATAGCCCGTTTTTGCACCAGTAAAAAGGATAGAGATAGAAAATTCAAACGTAGGTTTTTATAATGGTCAATTATAGTGAACCAGTAGGCAAGGAAGCAATTGCCTACATCTAGTGTCCTTCCCATACCAGGAAGCAATTGCACTATAATGGTCAAGGTTTTTATAGCAAGGAATTTATAGAAGACCTCCACGTCAAAAATATAAATCTCATCTCTAATCCTCTAACCAAAATATAGCCAAAACAACACAGCAAGACTTGCAGCAAGATGTCCCCTCTCATGCAATCTGCAACCCACTTTGAACAATCCTCAAAGTGTATCAGACTCCATGAGTCCAACCCCTGTAGTGACAACAATTAAAAGCAATCACAGCAATCACCACGGATGTCAAACAAATTCTTGATCAATCCAAAAGCACCTTAATTGTGCAGATTATGATCAACAGTATGCACAATCCACTTCTCCTTCAGAAACTCTTCAAAGAAAGATCACAATCGTCTTCTTAATGAGTTATTGGAGCTCTAAATCTCAAAGAATCAATCTGAAATAGAATATGAAAATGTTAGATTTCCAAAAGTCTTTTAAAACAACTAAGGTCTCATCTATTTATAGATTTCTATAAAACAGACGCACCTGCAATCGAATACGCTACTAATACAGTCGACTAGCCCTGACAGTTATAACAGATAAGTCCAATTAGTAGCAGTCCAGTTAAACAAATTAATTCCACATTCGTTATAGTTGACTCTCATTCAATGCTCAACTAACTTTTAAAAATATAGTCATTACTGTTCATGAGCACAACAGAATTTCAAATCAAACAACTAATATAGTCGAATGCGTGGCGCACACAATCGACTTCAACACAACAATTCACTTTGAAATTATTTTCAATGCAAAATCTCACATAACACTGTATTTGAAAATTTGTGCATAGTCACGAGCTTAATTCGACTTCCCTCATAATGAAGTCGACTTACAGCTTCCACTTATGCCACACAATGTAAGTTCATAGATGTGCATGTGGTTTTCCTTTTCCAAAACATATGTAATGCAATCACAACAAATGTCACATATATCAGAATAGTGAATATGCATTCATATATCAGATTTCATACAAACATGTTCATCAAGATAACAATCAATATTAAAGATTAGAACATGTAACACATTGCAATACATGTGTTATTAAAAATGGGTTGTCATCATAAAAAACAAGAGTGATATAGATATTGTGTTGTCAACAATCTCAACAATCTCCCCCTTTTTTGATGATGCACAACCATGATTAATAAACAACCATGTTTGCACAAGAACAAACCAAATTCAGAGTAAGCACATGAAATAAAAATCAAATCACAGTTCAAATACTCTAAATGTAATATATCAAGCAATCAGAAATATATCAAGCAGATAGCATTTCACAATACTTCTTCCCCTTTTTGCATTAACAAAAAAAGGTATGTTTCTAGATATGATATGCTGAAAAACCAAACAGAGATGCATCAATAAGAAATATAAGTAGTTAGGAAACATGCAGTGATGCTCCCCCTATCATATATATTCACATGAAAAAGAAAACTCCCCCTCACGTATAGGCATGTGAAGAAATATGTGTAAGTGTGTATTGCTCCCCTTGTCATTATGCATATTTTTCTCAATCAAGTTCAGATGCACAATGCAGTACAGTAACAATCAGAGCATATATCCAGTATCAAAGAGCATTGTATCATGTATATGATTTCAAGCAAATTCATCATGCATAGATACAATCATCAACAATCTTACAATATAATCTCATATATGAATTAAGCAATTTGAATAGAGATATATTGTAGATAAGCAGAATAAGATAATCATTCAACATAATAACCAAATTCCAATGATGGAATTTATAATCCTGTTAAGATCAAGTCGATTGAATTATTATCCCAATCGATTTCATTGCTTCTGAGTGAGTTATGATTCCAGGAGTGATTTCCAAGCAATGTTTTCCTGCAAAACCTTTCAAAGATCTCTTGTAGATCAAGCAATTTAGTTATGCAAGAAAAATAATCCAGTAAGAAGTGAATATGCAGAATGATGTAACAGTTTAAAACATGCATAGTTGACTTCAATCAATTTTAAGTCGATTCAATCATTCAATCAAAGCAGACATAATCAATCAGTTCAAAGCAATTCTTTTAGAATCAAAACATTGATTTCCATTACTTGTTCAATTGAATATTACAATGAGAAGACCAGAACAGAGACTTTAGTCGAATTAGTTCAAAAAGCAGTTGACTATAGTAAGACTAAAAGATTCAAAACAGGTGTAGGCAACAGAGACATGGTCGAATAAGTTCATAATAAAGTCGACTAAAAATTGTGAAATGTTTTTTAGAACTAATTCAAACATACAATCATATAGACAATCACACATACAATCAGACATCAAACAATCAAGGTTTAATCATTTAGAACATCCCTATTTATGTAGAGTTTTCTCAATTAGGTCCTCGTTTTTTAAAATGTCTCAATTAAGTCTCTGAATATGAAAAATTGGATCAATTAAGGGCTTGCCGTTAAATTGGGTGGAGGGCGTTAAAATTTAATGTGCGTGACAGGGTGACATTACTGACGTGGCAATGAATGGTAGTGTATAGTCAACTGAGTTAGATTTATGTGATTTTCAAATTAAATTTTATTCAAATAAAACAAATGAAACGCAACTATTTAAATAAAACGCAATGTTTAAATAAAAATCAACTAAAAACGCAACTTTGGAAACAATTTCTAGGCCCAAAGTCCTTTTTTCTCCAAATTAGAAAATTATGGGTTGAGCCAATTTCATTCCATTCTTGCTCAACAACCCAGAGACCTAGGGTCTCTTTGGAAACGAAAACGAAGCAGCTGGTGGAGGGACCTTCGCCGTTCACGCACACGTGCCACCACCTCCGCCGAACGGCCGCCGCTAGCTACGGTCCACAATGTCGCCAACGACGCCTCTCGTCGTCGGAGCCATCGCCGGCCACAACACCAGGCTCATCTTCTCCTTCTCTTCTTCGCGCGAGAGAAACCCTCTCGTTCATGAACGATGTCGGTCGTTCATCATCGCCGATGCCACCAAACCTTTTCTGCTACTGCTATAATTTCAGCTTTTATTGTGCCACCACCTTTACCATTTCGTTTTCCTTTGAATATCTTCAACCAAAGGTGCTTTTGTCAAGGCAATCTAACCCATTATCCCAATCTTTTAATGTTTTCAACAGCAATAAAATAGCTTGAATGGACTGTCTTGCAAATTCCTTTGCGTCAGCGAGATAAATGAGAGGAAGCAGCTTGGCTTTTAGGTTTCGTGGATTGAGTTTTGGGTATCAAGTGGAGGAGAGCGATAATATTGGAATTGGTTGAAGGGACTGAAGTTGGGTTTTAGGTGAGAGTTATGGATGAAAGTAATGGAGGAGAAAGTGGTTTCAGGTCCACGAGTTTTATTATGTATGTTTCTGTGTCGAGGCTTTGGCAATGGTTATTGGAAAGCAAGATGAAGATGGAGATATGAAGAGAACCCATAATCGGTTTTTGCGTGGACTTTGGGTGCCACCAGGAAAATGGTGACCAGAAGGGAGAAGGTGGATACTTGTGCCTTTATTCTTCTTCCTCTTTTTTTTATCATTGTATCTGAACGATTATTTCCCTCTGTTTCTCTGTTCTGACTTCGAGTTAGCAATGGAGATGATGAACCTTGGGGCTTACTTCTCGTAAGAGAGTGTTTGATGCATCAATAGCTTGGATGATGAAGCCAACTGATAACTGTTTCCCCCCACCCCCATTCAATTTTGTTCTCTGCTCAGAGGCAGTTACAAATTTTAAAGACAATAAAATTTAATTCGAAAATCACACAAATCTAAAATTTGTTGGTACCAGGAATGGTATGGTTTTAAGAGTAAAGTGCAGCGGAATAAAACTTAGAGTAAGCGGAAAGCATGTTCGGTCACTATTTAAATTAAAATGGTCTGTTTTAGAAAATTAATTTTCTTTCAGAAAATTTATCGAACAGTTGATATGCGTTAAAACGTAATGAGTGTAGGGATAAGAAAAATTACACAAGTATTTTTATACTGGTTCGATTCAACAAAATCTACGTCCAGTCGTTAATCACTATAAGAAGTGATTAACAGTTCCACTAAAAAGTTGTTTCACAAATCACATTAATAGTGAATAAAAAAATAGATAAATAAACCTTCCTTCGACGAACGAACCGGAAGAAGAACACTCTGCCAACTCGAAGAGAAGCGCTCCGGTAATCGACCAACGATTCGCGAGCTTCTCCTATTCACGAGACTAGGCAGAGCACCTTGCTAACTCGAAGAGAGCTTTCTCCGACTATCGACACACGAAACGCGAGCCTCTCTTGTTCACGAGACCAAGCAAGGAAACTTTGAACTATAGCTTCTGAGAACTTCCTCTGACAAATAGTATTCTGCTAAGCTTCTGTTCAAAAACGTTACTTCTGAACTTCACAAAAACCCAATATATAGCCAGCTGTTATGAATATCAAAGGTCAAGTCCCAACTGCCAGTAATAATCGATTATTGTAAGTGATAATCGATTATCCAAGTCCGTTATGGATTTTTCAAAATAATTTTTCAAAAAACAGACTTGTGATAATCGATTATTTGAAGTGATAATCGATTATCTCAGTCATACTCATGATAATCGATTATTGCTTCTGATAATCGATTATTTCAGTAAAAAATACAGGTTTTTACAAAATTTAAAGACTTTCCTATTACACTTATATTCTACAAAAGTTCTTTTAAACATTTCTTCAGGTGAAACTTCTTGTAGCATCATCAAAACTAATTTCTTTAAGATTTACCAATGCTCCTCATTGGTAACAAAATCCAACTCAGTTGACCATACACTCCATTCATTGCCACGTCAGTAATGTTACCCTGCCACGCACAATGAATTTTAACGTCATCCACCCAATTTAACGGCAAGCCTTTAATTGATCAAATTTTTCATATTAAGGAACTTAATTGATACATTTTAAAAAACGAGGACCTAAGTAAGAAAACCCTACATAAATAGGGATGCTCTAAATGATTAAACCAACAATCAATCACTTTATGCATGATGTAGTGATGTAATACTTATTACCCGTTGTAGACACTCAAGATTATTGATATAACCAATGTTGTTCATCCTTGAGCTCTCACTGCTCATCCTTCCATCTGATTGTTATCCTGCAAAATAACTCAAATTTTTGTTGCAGGTACCCATTTGAACTTGGGTCCTTGATTGTCAGTTCTAGTTAGTTTTTCCTTTGGTTTCCATACATACAATCCTTTAGGAATACCAACAGTTACATAATAACAGTTTCTTACAGTGTGACCAACACAATTGTAATAAAAACATGTATGCTTGACAGGCTTGCTTAAATCTATAAATTTCTTTGCATTGGTTCTATTAGTTTGAGCTTTATAGCCTATTCCTTGTTTGTAAATAGCTCTACTAGAAGACTTTAATACAACATCTAAATTGTCTCTACCTTGAGTGAGTTTGGCTAGCGTGCTAGTCAAGTAATCTATTTGTTCAATATGAGTAGGACATTTTTCACAATCTTTTTCTACTGTTACAGTCTCAATTTTAACTTCTTTACAAGATAATAAAGCTTCATCTAAATCCTTTTGCAATTTCTCATTATCAGCCACAAGGTTATTTATTTTATGCTCATAATCTCTCCTCTCAGAGTTAAGTCGATTAACCTTGTATTGCAGTCGCATAGCTTCAGCATGTATTTCTCTGAATGCTTCAATTAGCAGATCATACTTCACTTCTATTGGCTTATTCTCAAAATCTGCATCGCTTTCATAGTCATTCGATGTTGCTCCAGCCATATAGCATATGTTAGACTCCTCTTCTTGATTATGATCTTCATCACTTGAAAAGTCTGAGTCACTGTTCTCCCAAGCAATGTAGGCTCCTCTTTGTTTTCTTCCTTTATCTTGAGGAAACCTTCTATTTTCTTTCTACTTTGGCTTTAATTCTGGACATTTTGGCTTGATATGTCCTTCCTTTCCGCATTCATAACATTGGACAGCATTTGATCAGAAGCCTTTCTTTGCTTTTCCTTGACCTGCATGGTTAGTAAGTTGACTATCATATTTTATAAGTCAACTGAACTTTCTTACCATCATGATCATCATTTCTTTTTCGTCCATTTCTGCATCTGAGTCATCTGACTTTGAGATTTTCTTATTTGCTGCTTTCAGTGCAATGGACTTCTTTTCTTCAATCTCTTCTTCATACAGTAGCCTTCCAAGTTCCAATTCATGTTCTCTTAGCTTTCCAAACAAGGTATCCATTTCATGCTTGTAAGGTCTTTGGATTCTGATATTGTAGTGACTTTTGGTTGCCAATTTATGTTCAGACTTTTCAGAATCTTGATGTTGATCTCCTCTTTATCAAACACTTTGCCAAGAGCCATAAGGTGATTAAGAATGTGTATGAATCTTTTCTGGACTTTATAGATTTTTTCTCCAGCCTTCATCCGGAAAAGTTCATACTCTTGAATCAGAGAATTCTTCCTTGCTCTCTTGACTTCATCAGTGCCTTCATGAGTGACTTCCAAGACATCCCACATTTCCTTTGCAGATTTGCATTGAGGTATCCTGAAAAAATCATCAATAGTTAGTGTAGAGGCAATAATGTTTCTAGCTTTAACATCATACTATGCTTTTCTATTCTCTTCAGTTGACCATTCAGTAAAAGGTTTTGCAACAGTTTTTCCATCCACAGATTTAGTAGGCTCATAAGTGCCACTTAAAGTTGCATCCCAAATTCCTCTATCCACGGATTCAAGAAAGATTTGCATTCTAATTTTCCAAAAAGGATAATTTTCACCAGCAAACAGAGGTGGTCTGTTTGTAGAAGCACCTTCACCAAAAGTTTGAAAACTGGAAGCCATCCCCAGGTCTATAGTCGATTCAAAGAAAAACAGAGTCGACTAGTTTTTCAAATATTTTATGAAAACCAGCTCTGGTGCCAATTATTGGAAAACAGGTAGGCTTCGTTTTAACACCGAGAAGGGGGGTGAATTGGTGTGTTTTCAAAATCAGAGTCTTTTCGCAATCTTTTACACAAAGTACAAAACTTTACAAACTTTTTTGAATCGCAAGTAATAGAAAATTAAGTGCAGCGGAAAATCGAAGTTGACTACGTGAAAAGTAAAGTCGACTGAATGTAAAAGAGTAGGGATAGAGAATTCAAACGCAGGTTTTTATACTGGTTCGGCCTCAATGCCTACATTCAATGTCTTTCCAATACCAGGAAGCAAATGCACTATAATGGTCAAGGTTTCTACAATAAGGCTTTTATAGAGACCTCCACGTCAAAAATATAAAACACCTCTCTAACCCTCTAACCAAAATATAGGCAAACCACACAACAAGACTAGCAGCAAGATATCCCCTCTCTGCAATCTGCAACCCACTTTGAACAATCCTCAAAGTGTACCAGACTCCACGAGTCCAACCCCTGTAGTCACAATAGGTACAACAACAATCACCACGGATGCCAACATGAATCTTGATCAACTAGGAAACTCCTCAATTGTGCAGATTCTGATCAAGCAGTATGTGCAGTATCAATCTCCTTCAGAAACTCTTCAAAGAAAGATCACAATCGTCTTCTTGATGAGTTCTTGGAGCTCTAAATCTCAGAGAATCAATCTGAAACAGAATATGAAAATGTTAGATTTCCAAAAGTCTTTTAAAACAACTCAAGTCTCGTCTATTTATAGATTTCTATAAAACAGACGCTCCTACAGTCGAATAGACTACTAATACAGTCGATTATCCCTGACAGTTATAACAGATAAGTCCAATTAGTAGCAGTTCAGGCAAACAAATTAATTCCACATTCATTACAGTTGACTCTCATTCAATGCTCAAATAACTTTTAAAATTATAGTCGTTACTGTTCATGAGCACAACAGAATTTTAAATCAAACAACTAATACAGTCGAATATGTTGCGCACACAATCGACTTCGACACAACAGTTCACTTTGAAATTCTTTTCAATGCAAAATCTCACATAGCACTATATTTGAAAATATGTGCATAGTCACGAGCTTAATTCAACTTCCCCCATAATGAAGTTGACTTACAACTTGCAGTTATGCCACACAATGTATGTTCATAAAAGCACATGTGGTTTTCCTCTTCCAAATCATATGTAATGCAATCACAACAAATGTCACATATATCATAATAGTGAATATGTATTCATATATCAGATTTCATACAAACATGTTCATCAAGATAACAATCAATATTAAAGATTAGAACATGTAACACATTGCAATACATGTGTTATTAAAAATGTGTTTTCATCATCAAAAACCAGAATGATATAGATATTTGGTTGTCAACAATCTCAACAATGGGGTGGTTGAAGATGTGTTAGTTAAAGTGGATAAATTTCTATTTTCAGTGGATTTTGTCATCATGGAGATGGAGGATGATGTGGATGTGCCTCTCATTCTAGGAAGACCATTTCTGAAGACTGTCAGAGTCTTAATTGATGTGGAGAATGGAAAACACAAGGTAAAAGTTCAGGATGAAGAGGTGAATTTCAATGTGTTTGAAGCCATCTTTCACCCAAATGATGATAAGGCATGTTTTCATATTGACACACTTGATGAAGTATGTATGATTAAGGAGAAGTTGGTACGTGTTTCATCTACTCTAGAGAAAACCCTCATTGATGTTTGTGAAGCCCTGAATGAAGAGGAAGAAAAATTGATTGATGAGTGTTTGACTGACTTGGACATTCTATAGGAAATTTCGTTTCATGCGGAAAAAAATTGAAGATTTTAATGCCAAGGAGAAATTCAAGGAAAAGAAACTTAAGTTGAAGATGTTACCACCACACCTGAAGTATGTTTTCTTAGAAGAAGGTGGTAACAAACCTGTCATCATCAGCAATTCTCTATCCTCTAAGGAAGAAGAAAAGTTGGTTGAAGTCTTAAAAGCCAACAAAGGAGCTATTGGATGGTTAATTTCTGATCTTAAAGGTATAAGCCCACCTTATTGCATGCACAAGATATTCATGGAAGATGATTTTAAACTGGTTGCTCAACCTTAGAGAAGATTGAATCATGTGATGAAGGAGGAAGTTAGAAAATAAGTTCTAAAGCTTCTTAAGGTTGGCATCATATATCCCATCTCTCATAGTGCATGGGTGAGCCTAGTGCAAGTGGTTCCAAAGAAAAGTGGGATGATAGTTGTGTACAATCATAAGAATGAGCTCATACCTACAAGGACTGTTACTGGGTGGAGAATGTGTATTGATTACAGAAAGTTGAACAAGGCTACAAGGAAGGATCACTTTTCCCTTCCTTTCATGGATCAGATGTTGGAAAGGTTAGCAGATCAAGCTTTTTATTTCTTTTTAGATGGTTATCCTGGATATAACCAAATAGTGGTAGACCCAACAGACCAGGAGAAGACGACATTTACTTGTCCATTCAGTATTTTTGCTTATAACATGAAACGAAAAAGTCTTTGAGTATGAAAAGCTAACTTCAAACTAGAAAAGCACTTAGCAAACCAAATAGGATAAAACATCTAGGCTAAGGAAACAAACAACCTTAAGATAGAAAACACTAAGTTAGAAAACCCCAAACCTAAATTAGAAAATCAACCTTCAGTTAAACACTAGGATAGAAAAACCCCAAGTTAGAAGACAAATCTTAAGATAGAAAACAATCATCAAACACTAAGGTAAAACATTCTAGAAAACCAACGCTAATCTAGAAGAAAAACGAGATTCGAAAACCCTATATTATGATAGAAGAACACAAAGCCATGAGCCAAGAAATGGAAATGAAACTACAACTGGTCAGGAAATAGAGTCGAAAACAAAAAGTCTAAAATAATAGGATAGAACTCTAGCCAGAAAGAACATACCCAAAAGCAGTAGATTATAATCTAGGAGAAAGGATTAAACAAAGAAAAATTAGACTAAGGAACTTAAAAAAAAGGGAAAATAATACAAGAAGAAAACTTCAGAGAACAATCGAAGACAAAGAACTCAACACTCTAGAAAACAAGAAAACAACTTAGGATAATAATCACAAAAACTCAAGGTGCAAACAAAACACTTAGAACATGAAACCTGAAACTCCTAACCAAAATCCACAACATAGAAAAACCTAGGAAAACACTTAGGCTCACAAAACTTAAGACCTAAGTCCTCAAACACAAAAAAACTACACAAAACTCGGAATCCAAAATACTCAACATAGAAAAACCTTAGGAGAATACTTAGGTCTTAGGAAATAGAAAAAACATCTAGGTTAAAACACCCAAATGCATGACTAAATGATGTTGTGTCTAAAGCGTTTAAGAGAGATTAAGTCAAATGCTTAAGGCTTATAATACTTGGAATAGGTATTCAGCTTCTCTCGAAAACAAAATAGGTCGAGACAATGTCTCTGACAAAACATAGTAAAAGACACAATTATTAAAATATGAAAGATATCTTAAGAAAGTTAAACGTTATCTGTCTAAAAAGAGACAAAATTTAAAGAAGTGTTTATTTTACTAAACGATGTCACAAGCTTAAGAAGTACCTCATCTTATGATGAAGTATATATCTACGCATTGTACCCTTAGAGAAAAGAACTTAATTTTAAAAGGCTACCTAACTGTAGAAAATCAAAAGCACCTTTTTGTTTTGAGAAAACATTAAATGATAATTAACTGCTCAACGTTCAAAAACAACAAAACTGATATCTGATAAACTGATTATACATCAAAATCATATCAAAAGAAGGTAACAGGAAAGACATTCATGGAATGTTCTCTCCCTAGGAAACAGTAACAGAGAACATGTGTAGAAACAAACCTCAAAGAAGTAAAACACTAAAAGACTCTCAAACTAAAGTGATAACAAGACACATTAAAATAAAAAGAATCCTAAAACAAAAGATAAAAACATTAAAGATAAATAGATATGCTATATATGTATTTATCTTGTTTAGGACAATCACTACGAGTGTTCATCTTATAAATGCAAAAATGAACGTTGAGAAAAAAAAAACAAAGAGGAGCATTGATCAGATAAGTCAAGATCACTTTTGATAAAAGCTATGAAAAGAACATCTTCTCTAATAAAAGACATCATCCTATAATTGACACCTACACAAATAGCCACAAAGGAACAAATCTCAAGACAAGTTTCATCATCACAACGGCTATATCCTCAAGGTGTATAAATAGAAGACTAGAGGAAAGAAAAAGTTGATGATGAAAAAAAGAGAAGATATGAATATATGAAGATATTTCATCATCCATTGAGTAAGGAAATCTCTTTGAGCTATCAATGCTAAATTTCTCCTATCAGAGAAAAGGAGAAAGAGAAGAGCTCAAGAAAAGAATAACACTCTCAAGATTCATCAGAATATCTACTTGAAGAAAGAAGAAAGAGTGAAAGTGCAAAACATAGAAGAGAGTCTCACATGCTTCATTGTAATATCTGCTTGTGCTTATCACATGAGAGAAAGAGAAAAAAAAGCAAAGTAAAGCATCCCTCTAGTACATTATTGTATTACATGCTTACTAACTGCGAGTAAGCAATCTATGGTTGCAATTCTAGAGAGAATCAAAATACTTACAACTGAACTTTGTTTGAGTTGAGGAATCTCAACGGGTTGCTGAGTACCAGGAGTGGTGTGAATACTCAAGTAAATCTTGACAGGTTGCTGAGTACCAAGATTGGTACGAATACTTAACTAATCTAAGGTAATTAGAGGTTATTCGTTGATCAGGGATACTAGGAGTGGTGAATATACTACTCAACCAGAAGTAGGGGAAACTAAACTAGACGTAGTTTCTCAAAGGTACTAAGAGCATCTAGGGATACCAAGAGTGGTGAATAATACTACGCAACCAAAAGTGGCAGAAACTAAACTAGACATAGTTTCTCAGAGGTCATGAAAGCTCTAAGGATACCGGAGTGGTGAATAATACTACGCAATCAGGATTGAGTTAAATTCAATTATACTTCACTGAATATCTAATGGAACCCTCTAAGTTAACTTGGAGGAGAACTGGACGTAGCCTTAACAGGTGAACCAGTATAAAACATTTTGTGTGTTTTAATTTGTTGATAAACGATGTAATCTGTTAACTTCTTCTATTCTCTTTCTTTGATAATATGCTTTGTGCCACATGAAGTTACTGTCTACGTTCAAACTTTGATACGCTGAGTTAGCCAAGTAAACAATCTCTCTAGGATAGTGTTACTAACCAAGCTTACTAACTCATAAGTGTTACATACATCATGATCATAATGTAAGTTGCGAAAAGTTATGGAAACAGTATTCAACCTCCCCTTCTAGTATTTATCTACACCTTTAATCACCTCTTACCTCGATGGTCAGTGCAGCAAAAAACACGACAACCTCCCTCGACGAAAACCCTCCCTCACTTGGTGAAGATGTCTCGTTCACGCCACAAACTCTTTGCCCGAGTATGTAAATGATTTGTATCACCTAAATAAAAGCCTTACTTATTAGACTAAAGAATAAATTCATAAGAGAAGATGAGATTGAGAAAAGAAGAGAGAAAAAAAAACATGAATAGCTTCCCTTACCGAGTTTCTCTATCAGTGTCATGGCGGGCATTGAATGCGTCATTATGGGAAACGACAACGATAGTTGCATCAACTCCTCACGACAGGTCAACGATAGCATCATGGTTGGCTTTTTGCTTTGGGAACTTTTTCGCACTCAATACGTAAAGGGTTTAGTTTAGGGGAAGAAATTGAAATAGGGAAGAAGGAATCTAAAATGTTTAAGTTGTGTTATTAAGTAACTTACGGATTTATCCATCAATAATGATCACAAAACTTTACCAACAAATTTTATCGAAACAAATTTTATTAAGTTCATTTCTCATACAAATTTACCACGAATATTTTCATTGATAATTTAACCAACAATATTCTCGATAATAACAAATTTCTAACAAATATAAATTCATCGATATGTTTTTATCGATAATAATTTTTTTTTGTAGTGTACCAATTGTTGATGGGGGGAGTCATATCTACTCTACATATCTATGATTTTTATGATGAACAAGAAAATGATTTTATGAACAATTGCTTTACCATTATTGTGTTTTTGCTTGAGATGCTTGATATGTGTATTCATTATTTGTAAATGAATCTTGAGTTTAAACAGATTGAACATTACAATTCTGGTAGAAATAATCGGTTAAGCAATGTATATAATCTATTAGATTTCTCCAAATATCAGTATATGTTTAACAGGGACAAACAGTTGTGTAATAACTGATTACGTTAGTTGTATAATCGATTAAAACACGTTTTTATGCCAATATATGTTTGATAAGTGCATTGATCTGTTTAGAATGGAAATTGATTTGAAAATTTTCTTAACTGTTGAACGTAACTGATTACATAAGTTTTTTAATTTGTTAAATATGTTTCTCTTGTCAAATTCAATTTCATTTAAAGCATGAACTGTTTCTAGTGGTCATATGAATTTGTTGTTGGCTTGTATGAATTGCATAATCGATTGCATGTGTTGTATAATCTGTTAAGTCTAAAATAGAAGCAAATGTGTTAAAGCAGGAAGAAAAGCTTAATAGATTATATTAATTTTGTAATCGATTAAATTGCGTTAGGATTCAAAAATCCTACAAATAATTGTCTTGCACGCTGTTTCAAACTAATCTTTGATCTATCAATTTCATAACTAACATTTTTATTTAGTACTGATTACAGGAGAGTCCAAGAACTGTCTTGAAGAATCAAGGATCTCATTTGGGTTTACACATCAAGATTCTATCAAGAAAATTGGGTTGAAGTGTTCTAATCATATTTTCACTACTAAAGGTTGTTGTGAAGATCAATTTCATTGTTTCCAATTTGTGGATTGTGTTCCTGTGCAAGTGTGCCAGAGGGAGAGAGTCATGGTGTTCTCATTGAGAGTTGGGATTGTTCTCAAGGTATTTAGAGAGTTGTGAGTGTTCTCTGTTTTGATAAGATTGTGAGGGTATTCACATTTTGTTGTTATAGTGATTTCGAGTAGGGTGAGAAGTACATTGAGAGGGGATATCTTTGTATTCTTGTATACTCTATCATTATAGTGGAATCCCTTCAACTAAGATTGTTGAAGGAAGATTGGATGTAAGCTTGGTCGAATCATTATATATTGTTGTGTTGATTTTTCTCTCCTTTTTCTCTTTTATGGTTGATTCATCATTCTTGCTTTATTGATTTCAATAAAATCAAAGATTTTGCAAAGCTTTTGAAAAGATTATTTTTTAAGGCCAAATCTAATTCACCACGTCTTAGCTTGAGATATAAGGCATCACTTTTTTAACGCTAACAACAACATTTAGTAATATAAAAATATGACATATAAAAAACACAAGGGAAAAATTCAATTTTCAATTATATTTCAAAATCAAAATTGTATTCATGAGAAATATTTGACCATATATTCAACTATATTTATTTTAAGATATTTCGATACATATTTTAGTTAAAGTGATAAAGAAAAGAAGAAAACACCTTCAAAGCTTTTTTCTTTCTTTTTTGTTTTTTAGGACTTATCTTATCTTCATGACTTTTGTCATCCTTATAACAAAAAGAAAGTCAAGTCCTCTTCTTTTCTCCTCTTGTTTTTTTTATTGTGTCTCCTTTATCTCTCTTTCATATCCTCTTGTGAGGGTTTAAAAGTTAGAATAAAAACTCTTGGACTTAAAAGAAAAAAAAAAGTGAAAAAAAAATGAAGAAAGTTTTATTTTGTTTTCTTCAACAATAATTATATATAAATTTTTTTTAATTTCATGTAATTTAAACTTAAATTTCAAAACTTTTGAATTTTATTTAAAATAATATGAACTAAAATATATTTTTTTAAACTTTAAATCTTTGATAAAAAAAATATTTTTACTATGATTTTTTTTTTCATTTTCCAATCTCTTTTCATTTTTTTAATATTATAAACCCTTTATATATATAAATTAATCTTACTTTATTTTAATAAATCTTTTAAACAAAATTTTAATTTACTTAGAAGAAATTGAGTAATGATACATGCAATAAACTAAAAATTAACCTAATAAATATTAAAAAAAATTAAGTTAAATCATTCCATTTCTCTCCATTTTTGTAATAAAATCATAAATCGGTTATCTTATTTTTATTTGTCTCAATTTAATTCATAATTTAAAAAAATTGATGCAATCACCTCTTTCTATTAGTATTGTACTAACATCTCAAGGGATTCACACGTTAATTCATGACTTTTTTTTATTTTTTTAAGTGTCTTTTAATTATTTTTAATTTTTATTTTTATTTTATTTTTAATTTAAAAAACATTGTAACGTGTCAAGTGTCACGTAACAATAGCATAGTGTTATGACAGTACACGTGTTAGTGTCATGTTATGTATTATTGTCTTAATCTCTATTTAGTTACTTTATTTTTATTTTGTCTTCGTTCTAAATTTTTTTTAAATGAAATAAATTTGTGTTTCTTTAAATTAAAATTGAATTTAATTTTTATGTAAATGTTACATAAGCTTTTATTAAAATTTATATTTTTATTAAATATTTTTATAAAATTAAGTTTATTTATATTTATATTTTACATTTAAATTTAAAATTGTTTTAAAGTTGTTAATAAAAAAATCCAAAATTAATTTCAAGTAATAAATGTGTTAAATTTGTTATCAATTGCATCTCATAAAATAAAATAAATCCATCAACTTTTTAAATTCTTTTAAATCATTGTTTACTTTTAAAATATATAACATTCAATAATTTCTTTTTCGTTTAGAAATAAGAATTTTACAAATTCAAATATAAAATTTTAAAATAATTTTGTAACAATCTAAAACAAATAAATTTAAAATTTAAAACTAATTTTAAATAAATTTCAATGTAAAGTATAAATACAAATAAACTTAATCTTTGTTAAAAATATTTAATAAAAATATAATTTTAATAAAAATATAATTTTAATAAAAATATTTGTATAATATTTATAAAAAAATTAAATTTTATTTTAATTTAAAGAAAGATAAAATTGTTTCATTTAATAAAATTATGACTAAATTAAGATAAAATAAAAATAAAAGAATTGGATTGAGACAAAGATTTTCAATTTCGTTAAAAAAAAAGATCCAATAGAATAATTTAACAAAAAATTATAATAATTTGAGAAATAATAAAAACATCAAATAACTTAATATCAAATTTATTGATCTAAACAAAACGTCTTTAATTATGTATAATAGTTAATAGTATTAATTATTTTTCCTAACTTGTTTTTGTGTATATATTTTTCTATATTTTTATCCTTTTAAATACAACTACCTTTATTCATTATTCGTAGTTGGACATGTAATAAAATACTATTGAGTAACATACTTTGATAAAAAAAAAAAAAAGTCCTATTATATAGTTAGGATATTATAAAAATTAATAAAAGAAAAATACTTATATAACTAGTTTTTATATTATATACACTAAGAAAATCATTAATTGTCAAACTAATTTTAAAAATAAAAAATAATTAGTTATTATATTGATTAACTTTAATATTATTTTATAAATTAAAAGCTATTGGTATTTAAAATAATTTTTATTACATATATAGAAGATATTATTTTTTTGTGTTCATATTTCTTTTTAAAACGTATCCTTTGAATATTTTTTAAATTAAAATATTTCTTTATCAAGTTTACCATTTTTAACTGTTTTCTTAATTTGAAAGTGTTTTAAACTTATCTAATTTTTAATTATAAAATAAATAAAAACTATTTACAATAAAATTATAAAAATTATTTATATTTAATTTCATAATTATAATAAAAAAAATATTAATAATAATTTAATTATTTTTTAGTATTATGCAAAAATTAATATCCTTATGCATAACGCATATGGTTTCACTAATCAATATAAATTATTTTGTTAAAAGACTAATTTAGATACTAATTTTTTTATAATTATAATATTATTAACTAATATTATAAATTAATTTAGACTATAATTCATAAACTGATAATAATATTTTATTTTATAATAAGATGCTAATATTTTTAATTGATAGAATGATATCTATTTTAATCAATATATTAACTAATTGTTTTAGTCTCGTGGTGGTTGTTATTTAATAAGTGTTTTTCATGTAAACGTTAGCAATGTTTTTTTATTTAATAACTTGTAATAATTAATTTTTGTAATTATGTTTTCGCCCTTATCATAGAAAAGAATTGGCACACATCCATATATATATGTCATGTGTTTCCCCTATTATAATATCATTATTTATCCTACACATTTCCATCTAGACTAAGATACCAAATATTAATATTTTATTATAAAACCAATCCATTTAATTAAATAATTTTTTTCTTGATAAATACTTATTTTTAATAATCTAACTAGTAAGACAAGATGTTTAAATAGACTAAACTCTTTAATAATTTATGTTTTGAATTAATGAAATATTATTTATTGAGTGTAACGTTTAAAAGATATATTTACTAAAATCAATGTTGAAATAAGTAAACAAATTATCCATGACGTGTTTATAAAAGAAGTTATAAAAATTAGAAATCTTTTTTGAAAAAAAGTGCGTCTAAATAAAGGAGAATTAAACAATGTATATCTATTATCAAAAAATACACTATTCGAAATAACAGACTTATACTAAGTGTATAGTACAACAAGAAATGCCTAAATGTTATCTAAAATTAGAACATTAAACGCACGTATTGTATCTCTCTATTCATTGTACTTTGTTCTTTTTATTTGTGTAGATAATGATAATATCATGTTTTATTTAAAAGTTTTAATATCAAAAAGACGTTAAGAGATGGAAGATATTTTATGAATGTTTCCTTAAAATTTTATACTCTGTCTAAGGTGTACACATTATCACTACTAAAACAATGATAAGATGCAAAATAGTACATATCTGCATACCTAAGGTTGCTTGCTCTCAAGTCTTTGAGTTACGAATCTTTTTCGAAGATAGTCATATAAAGAGGACTCACTGAAAAGAAGAAAAGAACAATTATTTAAATTTTTACGCTATTACTCTTCTTCTAAGCTCACATCATCTAAGCCTTTTATTTAAAAAAGAAAAATCTTTTATAATCTTCATATTTCATTGTATTGAATCTATCATCTCTTTGAAAGTCATTTGAATCTATATTTGTATTTAAAAACACATTGATTGTATTTGTAAATACAAGAGTGAATCAAAATACTTGTTTGTTTACGATCTAGTCAAGTAAACTACTTAGAAATTAGAAGTAGGTAAACTCGTACGTCCAATTTGGATTGTGGTAAATTAAGACTGATTGAAAATACTTGTAAACTAGGAATGGTGAAACTCGTGTAATCTTTGTTAAAGATTAGTAAAACTTCCTAAAAGTTATTTATGTTAATAAATAAATAATAAAAAAATTTAATTTTAATTCAATTATTTTGAATTCAAGAACAAGAAAGAGAAAAACAATCTTTTAAATATTTGTTATTTTTTTATATTTCAGTTATAATAAATTATTTATTGTATTAATAACAATAATTAAATATATTAAATTTGAGTGTTTTATATATTAATTATCATTATATGTTTAATATTTACTAATTAATATTAATTGATCTCACTACTAAAAATTGAGAGTTGTTGTTGTTAATTTGGGCTAGAGCTGTCAAAATGAAATACAATTTGCAGGTCAACTTGGTTCACCATGGGTTCAAGTCGGGTTGGGTTTGAAAAAAAATGTATTTTTTTTATGGAAGTCAATTTTCAACCTGACTCATTTAAACTTGGGTCATCCAAGTTGAACCCGTGCTGGGTTGGCTCACCAACCCACCTAATTTTATTTTATTAATTTATTATCTTATGAAACCCTAAAAAATAATCTCCTCACTCACTTTGACCAAAAAAGATTATTTTATATTTTATTATTATTATTTTGAATTATTTTGAGTTTAACACAATTTAAGAATAAACTTTATTTAAATTTGAATTAAAAAAAATTATAACTTTTTATTTAAAAAAATTATAATTAAGTGAGTCAGTGAATCAATCTCTTTGATCTATCAAGCCACGGTGAATCTAGTCAAATTCAAAATTATGTAACTCACTAATAAATAGACTTGATTAGATTAGCTCACTAAGTGATAACACTACAAAATAGTGATTTGAAAAGGTGAAGGCCCACCCACCTCAAATCCACGCAACAACTATTACTATATAACCCCTCACTCACTCTGCTTTGTGGGGTCACAATTTCAACACACAAAACCCTAAATTCCCAAATTCCCCAAACCCTACAATGACCTCACAAGTTGTCCTACACAATTTCCCTCACTCCGAAACCAAACCCTCAACAACTACCACCACCGATTCCCCACCCACTGCGCCATCACTCACCGTCACCAAGAGGTCTTCCGCCCTCGTCACGCGCTCCACCAAGGACCGCCACACCAAGGTCAACGGCCGTGGCCGCCGAGTCCGCATGCCTCCGCTCTGCGCCGCGCGCATTTTCCAGCTCACGCGCGAGCTCGGCCACCGCTCCGACGGTGAGACCATCGAGTGGCTCCTCCGCCACGCAGAGCCTTCCATCATTGCAGCCACCGGCTCCGGTACCATCCCCGCTGCTCCCATCTCCTCAGTCGCACCCTCTGTTCCCTCCTCCGAGTCCTCCGTCTCGGTACCGGTGGTCGGCGGCCAGGGAATGTTCTCCGTGGCGCCGCCAAGCTGCCGCCTCGACCTGTCTCCGCCACCGGGGTTGGATTTCGCGGCAACTAACGGCTATCGGCACATGCCGTTCACGGCGCTGCTGTTGCAGCCGTCTGCGGCGGAGGATAACCAGAATGACGAATCTCTCGGCGAACAATGATATCGGTTGGAACCATGGGGAGGTTCTTTTTTAATTTAATTGATTTCAGGGTTAGTTGCCTGAAATCAATGTGGGTGTGTTAGGTTGCGGTTACATGTGTCTTTGTTCTGTGACAGAAAGAATGGAGTGAAACGTAAGGATTATGTAAATTATTACTAGAAACTATTTGAATTAGAATTATATATATATTTGAACCTTGCTTGGTTTTAAAATGTACAAAAAATTGATTAGGATTTGGACCATCATTCATATCATAAGTTGAATTCGATGATGATAGGTAACAGAAAGAAGACGAGCAAGATTTTTCATTTTTCCCAAATGTTTAAAGCGTATGCCAAATGTGATTGAATGGTCTCAATTTTGGTGTGCTTATGTGATTACGTTATGCAAATGTTTAGGCCAGAAATTTTTTTCAATCGATTTATTACTACAAAGGGTCTGATGTAGGAAAAGAAAAACAAGGGAATTTTGATCCTCTGTCAACTTTTCCTCCTGCCAAGGACCTGAAAAATCTCTGATCCTTATTCGTCATATCACAGTAATACAATGGAAGAGAGAATATGATTGATCTATGTTCTTTCTTTCCCTGGAGAAGATCTATTCTGGAAAAAAAAGGATAGTGTTTCATGGAGTTGCATATGTTTGGTGTTTGCATTTAGGATGGTTAATAACAACAGTGATTCAAAAGACTTGATTTATCTGGTGTAGAATAAATGACAAAGAAACAAGCAGAAATGACAAAGAAAAGAGGAAAGATCTAGATGAAACAGGTGGGAAAATGTATACATGAAAGATGTGTGGGATTTGCTGAAAATTGGGGACTGAGGGTAATGAAATGACATGCTGCAATTTTTGTGATAATTATTTAGATTTAATCATATTTTTTCTTTAATTTATTGGTTTCTTTATGTGTTTTGTCTTCATTTCTGAATATGGTGCTGATTTTCTGCCTTTTTCTTATCACGAGTTTCGGTAGTCAATTGATGACGTGACAACATTTATTATTGGTGTGAAACTCTACTTTGAAGTGACAACACATGTGCTTATAACATATGTATACAGAATACTTTTTGCAAAATATTATGTAATAAGTATTATAAACATGTGTTTCTCGAATTAGCGTGGAGGGACTGGAAATAGAGAGATTGAAGACGAAATAAAAAAGACAAGGGAATGGAAAATCGGTTGAAAGAGATATCTATGAAAATAAAAAAGAGAGGAAAGAATGAGATGCATGACATATGCGTGATTTTTATTATAAGAGTAACTTCTTTTTTTCTGTGTGTGGGTATATATATGATTACTATAATTTTTTATATTTTATGAAATTGTTTTTACAAATTTTTTTATAAAATTTTGTACGAAAAGACTTTTTTTTGTTATTTTTTAAAAGTTTTAATTGGCAGATAATTTTTTTATATGATTATGTCCTATAAAGTTATAAAATTCGTAAGTACTTTTTACAAAAAATTTTGTTTAAAAATATTGGTAGCACCAAATTTGTATTCATAACAAAATTTATTAGTATTTTGTAAGAAAATTTTCTCAAAAGAAAATTGACATTGACATTTGTGTTTTTCTAGTAGTAATATTTTTAAGAATTTTTGTAATTTTTATTTGAGCGGCGATCTTATAAAATATATATTTTGGTTAATGTTAAGAAAAAGATGTTTTTGAACATAAAAATATTTCCTTTTCATTCTCATGACTTAAGTTTTATTTAAAATTAAGAAATTTAATATTTATATAATGTTAACGTATTTTAATGAAGTTATATAAGATGTAAGTATTAAATTTATAACCTTCAATCAATTAAATTGACAACAACATGCTTATTATGAATGATTTGTTGAGATATTGAAATAAGTTTTGTTTTGGAAGAATTGGGGTTTGAAGTTGACCGTCTTCTTTTCTAGCTTCTTCTGCTTATAGATATGATCTTATTTATGATAATCTGTTCGTTCAGTGTGTAAGTTGTCTCTTTCGGTCAGTAATGGTCCTACAGAAAATACTCTAATTTCTGGAAAATACTGCTTAAGTGTGTCTTAATATGAATTCAGAAAAGAGGTCCCTTTACCACAATCTTAATCTTGTATTTATAAGCTTTTAAAATCACTCAGTCCAATAGCTATCAATTAATACAATATATTTTTAGGCAATATAACCTGTTAATCATCCATTAATACCATATATTCATCCTTGATATGGTCATTAAGCGTATTCATGGGCCATTAATGATTAACTACCTTACCTGATTTGTGTCCCTCAAGCAGCCGATCGGTTGATTACTTTGGCCACGAACCTCTTACTCACCGCTCGGTCACTAGGGTGTAGTACATTAAGCCCCACAAGTCCCGAGCAACTATTTGCATGTGCGAAGGGGTTTAAATATGCCGAACGGATTTACATTGGGGGGAAAGAGTGATTACCAAAGACTGTTTGCATGTTGGAGGTGATTCCGTTCTCGGTCGAGGTGATTCGCTCTTAAATCATCGGTCGGCACAACGTAGGAGTTCACTTTTGAAGCTCATTTCGCTCTGGTCGAGGTGATTTCGTTTTTGAATCACCGAGCGACAACGAGGTGATTTCGCTTTTGAATCACCGAGCGTCACCGAGGTGATTTCGCTTTTGAATCATCGGTCAACGCAATGTAGGAGTTCGCTTTTGAAGCTCCTTTCACTCTAGACAAGGTGATTTCGCTTTTGAATCACCGAATGGCACCGAGGTCATTTCGCTTTTGAATCACCAAACGACACCGAGGTGATTTCGCTTTTGAATCACCAGTCGGCATAATGTAGGAGTTCGCTCTGGTCGAGGTGATTTCGCTTTTGAATCACTGAGCGGCACCGAGGTGATTTTGCTTTTGAATCATCGGTCGGCACAACGTAGGAGTTCACTTTTAAAGCTCCTTTCGCTCTAGTCGAGGTGATTTCGCTTTTGAATCACCGGTCGGCACAACATAGGAGTTTGCTTTTGAACCTCCTTTTGCTCTAATCGAGGTGATTTCGCTTTTGAATAACCGAGCGACACCGAAATTATTTCACTTTTGAATCACTGGTCGACGTAATGTAGAAGTTCTCTTTTGAAGCTCGTTTCACTCTCGACTAGGTGATTTCGTTTTTTAATCAGTGAATGACACCGATGTGATTTCACTTTTGAATCACCAGTCAACACAATCTAGGCGACGTGGTGAATCACTACATAGTACTCGTCTCGGGGTGAAGCCGCGATGATTAGGGTTTTAATTTCAATGTTCCTCCTGACCTGTCTGAAATGTTGAGCAAACTTTAAATTGACCCTACAGTTTATTTTGTTAAATAAAAGTAGTATGGGCATGAGAAGAGAACTGTGCAGGTGATAAAGCTTGCAACATGTAGTTTATTTTGTTAAATAAAAGTAAGGGTTAAATATGTTTTTAGTCCCTGAAGTTTTACTGATTTTTGGTTTTAGTCCCTACATCAAACATTGATGGCATTTCATCCTCTTAGTATGGAAACATGTATTTTTAGTCCCAAAAATTGACGGCGTCAATTTTTCTGTGATGTGGCTAACGGCCCTGCCACATATTCTTCCACGTTCATTCTGCACTATCTGCCACGTTGCCCTTTTTTAACATTTGAACTCCTCCTACGACGTGAGAGAAAATGATCCTGTGTTCCTTGCCGGCGAGACTAACCACCGCCGGTCGCTGGCCAAGACGTCACTGTCACCGGCCAAGAAGTCGGCGTCCCCGTCGTTCGCTTCCAAAGGCGTTTCCACTCTAGTATCGAGTTCCCTTCTCCTCTCTTTCGGATAGGAGAAGCTTTCTCCCTCCGCCGTCGATCTCTGTCTGGAGTGAGCCCAACTGTCCGAGACTCAAGCCACAGCGCCGCCAATGCCCAAAGTACAGCCACCGCGAGCCATCAGCAATGAAAACCCTTTTCTCCTCTTCGGTTCAGTGCGAGAAGCTCTCCCTCTTCCGCTGCGTTTGGTCTTTGGAGCACCGTATTCCAATCATTATTATTCATTCTCACTCTCAGTGAATGTTTTTGAATCTTTTTCATCGAATGGGATCTATGTGTTCCACTGGAGTTTGGTTGAATGGGATCTGATTCTCTATTTTTCTTTTTTAAAACAAACTCCAGTTTTTGGATTTTCCTTTTTTTTCTCTCTGCCCCTTTTCCTTTTCGTTTGTCTTCTTTTCTTTTCTTTTTTTGCAATGCCTTCTTCTATTATCTAACGAGCTTTGACCCAAACAAACAAAAACACAGTGCGCTTAATTGGCAAGGTTGGATTGATGATTGCGGAGTATCTATTCCATTTGAACACTTTTCTCTCTATCTCATTGCGATGTGATTAAAAAACTCAATGAAAACCCTAGGGATCTTCTCTTCGACCACTCCGGCTTCCACTGTAGGCGTATACAAAAAGCAAAGTGGTGATGTGTTTCGGATTCGGGGCAAGAGGTTACTATCATGACGAGCTTGGCTTTTGTTTTGGATTCACTATTTTCCTGTCGCGCTGCAGAGGGTGAATGCCTCTTCCTCTCGCGGGAAGGAGAAAGGGGCTAAATTTTTTTTTAGAGAATACAAAAAAACAATAGGAAGAAAAAAACACCAACGTAATGGTCAGTGAAGGTGGAAGAATACGTGGCAGGGCCGTTAGCCACATCACAGAAAAATTGACGTCGTCTATTTTTAGGGACTAAAAATACATGTTTCCATACTAAAAGGATGAAATGCCATCAATGTTTGATACAGGAACTAAAACCAAAAATCAGTAAAACTTCAGGGACTAAAAGCATATTTAACCCTAAAAGTAATATAGGAAAAAGGTGTTCAACATGGGAATAAAGCACGGAGCATGGGAAAAAGTGCCAGTGAAATCTGCACAACACCAATCATCCAGCCACTATGCGAACTATGAAACCATCGCCTTTAGTCTTTCCTCTTTCATGTACTCCTATTTCTTTTATAACAAAGTGATATTTCAAGTTGTGAAATCATGAAGAGCTTTCTATACTAGGCCTTTTGGATTGTCTCGAGCTCACCCTGACTTTTCAATGCCGAGCTTCTCGGGCGTGCTGCTCTTAAAGAGGGCCACAGCAAGGTTGAGTGTGGTCTGAATAAGGTTTTTCCTGAAAATTCTCGAAACAAAAATGTTATGGAAGAACAACTCAAGGAACTAAAGAAACTTAAGGAAATGTTATGGATTAGGGAGGAAATATAACTATATCATAAAAGGAATTAAAATATTAAAACAAAAATCTGAATTAAGATATGGAATGGAGAACACTCAATAAGAAGAAATCAATATAAATGAAAGAGTTGAACCACCTCTTGCACCATGAAAAATTGAAGATGGGGTTAGTAAAAAATATGAATTCTTAGACAAAAATAATGTGAAGACTCTTATTTTGATTAATAACATATAATAAACACATTTTAAGATATTAAAGGAAGTGTAGTCTAATTAATCTCATTAAATGTTGTATTGTTTGCATTAAAACAATATATCCATATGTGGACTCAATAAAAGAAAGTATTGTATGTATTGAGAAGAAGTATTATTTAAGAATGAGTTTGAGTATTCATAGTTTATATAATAATTTTCTTCAAAGTGTTTTATATTGTCCTCTCAACTTAAAAGTAGAAGAAGAGTCAAACACATTTTAAGCACTGAAGTGAAAAACAATATAAATTACTTTATTATAGTTCAATTCCGTTGTGCAAATGAGAGAAATCCTACCACCTACAACTAGATAAGAAGACTATTTTATCTTTTCAAATAAGTTAATCAATGAAATGCATTAAGATAGAGCTATTTAATGCATGATCACGACCTTGTGTGTCTTCATCAAACCAAACCATAGATGAAACAATAATATAAGGATTTTCAAGGAGAACAATTAGATTTTGTAAATACCTCCTTCTCTCCACATATAAAAGAAGATAAAAATTTCTTAAAGAGTCGGTAATGTTTGATTATTCTTCAATATGTTTTAAAACTTGAAATGTTATGAACTGTTTTTTCTTAGTTATATTAAACTAGACATGAACTTTAATATTTATCTTGTTCAAATTATATCATTAGTTTGTATTATTTTCATCTTATTTAAGAGAGGTTAAAAGCCTAAAGAGATTATTAGCTAAAGAATATTTTAACTATTTTTTGAAAATACAAGTTAAATTTTAGGTTATAAATGACAATGGAACATGAGTGTTTCCAAAAACTTGATGTTTGTGTTTGAATCGAATAAGTATACAAATTTTCAAGAATAAGTATACAAAACGTTTTATTAAGATCCAAACATACTCCGCAAGTATTCTTTACAATCATTTTTTACCAAAAATCTAAGTATTATGATGTCCTTGTTACTCCATAAAATTTTTCAAAGTTTTCTATAAATAATAGCCTCTTTGGATTTTTACACTCTCCTAGACAAATTAAATAAGATATTATTAACCGAAGTACCTTGAACAAAATAATGTAAAGGTTAAACTAAGGTTAATAACAAATTATTCAAAGAGATAATAATACATCTTCCAACCAATATTGATTTCACAATGATATTATAATTGTTGCCTTTTTTTTAATTTTTTAGTGCTTAAGTATGAAACTCTCAAAAGATATTATTTATAAGATATTGAAGGTATTCTTGAAAGGGTTATTAGTTGAGATTTGACTAGGATAGAAAATATGATCATAGTATATTAAATCAAATTTATTATGTTTTGTTGACTAGTTTTTTCATAAGATAACATAGAGTTCTTATCTTGCTTTATTTGGTAAACTACTTATACTTTGTACAACAAATTGATATGCATGGAGAAAAGACCTACTTTTCTCCATGATTTTCTACTTAGAAAGTCCTTTTCGTAGTTCTTGATCCAATGTCTTTACTTTTGCAAACAAAATATTTATTGGTAAATGTTGAAAGGACCACAAAGGACACTATAATTTATAGTACCAAATAACATTTATAGTTATAAACACAATTTACCAAGCACAATTTGTGTTTCACCTAAGTATAAAATGTCCTTTATTTGTTCTAGACTTAGACGATATATAATCTAAGTATATTGAATTTTGAAAAATTTTCACCAATGAATGGATACTATTATTTAAATTAAAATAAACCTTATGAGACAAATTTCAACTTCAAGAAATGTCAATGACAATGTTCTTTAGCTTTTTATGAACACACAAGTTTCAATTCACATTTAATATATAGTAGTATTAGAAAGAATAAAAACACTCAAAATTATACCGACTTATTCTCATAAGAGAATTATATCGAATTACATATTTACTGCTTATTAGACAAATTCACTATATTTTGAAGTTGTATAAAACTCACAAGAAACACACACAAAGACCAATATTTTAAACCCTATAATGAAATTACAAAAAATTCTCTTACTAGGTGTCTTTTTGCTATTTTAAAATTAACCTAATGTTTACATTACACTTTTTATGTTCAACCCAATGGTCTTATTTTAAGACCATGAGACAAGAAACATTTTGTTACGAGCATTACTCTAATTCAACCTTGTATAGATTACTTTATTTTTTGGTACTAAATGTTAGAATATCGTCATAATTTTTTTTATCATATATTGGAACCTTTAATATTAGCAGTCTAGATGATTCCTTTTTTAGGATGCTACTAGATAAGACATGATTAACATGTGCATGAATTATTTATAAGGTTTATTTCTAGTAATTCCAAATCTTGTCTTGAAGTTTTCTTAACATTGTTATTGGAAAATAAAGATTTTATCCTAGATTTTTGTCCACAATTTCTTTAGAATGTGACTTTTCTCAAAGTCTCATTCTTAAACAGTTATCATTTACTAATTGAATATGGTCTACAAAGGAATCATCAAACTATTCTATATGAGCTGCGTTTGTTGAACGTCTTGTTGAATTCTATTTCATGTATCTTGAGGATTCGTATGAGTTCATCTAGTGTTACATGTTCAAGATTCTTTAATGTATAGAGTTTTAAATACTTGTTTGAACTTACATGAAACATAATTACAATTTTCTTCAATATAATAAATTAATGAGAGTAATTTATTCAAGATTCTTGTTCAATGAATAAGCAAAGAAAAGATTCTAAGAAATTAATTGAAATAACACTTTCAATTTGTGATTCAATTAATTCAATTAAGTTTTATCATTTATGTTTTGATAGTTCCTTTAAATTTGAAAAATTGAAAGTACAAATTATGCACAAGAGTTTATTTAGCTTTCATTCATCTCAAGTGTAATAAGTTAATTAAAAATATTAATTTTACATGTTATATATTTCTTTAGAGATTTGAATTTATTTTTAATTGAGTTTTATATTGAATGTTCAAATTATTTCCAACTATATAAATAATCTTGATTCATTTATTACAACTTCATTTACCTTTAACTTAGTTTTTTTTTCTAATTTGATGTTCAAATTAGTTTCAATCTTTTAAGTAGTTTTAGTTTGTTCCTTACAACTTAAATTTTTATTTATTTAGTTTACTTGTTTTTGTTTTACAAATTTCTTGTTTGTTTATTTATTTTTTCATATATCTTAATCCATTTGGTTTATATATTTCTTGGTATAGTGTTTTTGTGTGTTTTTTTTCTTAGAAAAAAAAAACATTTGATGGATTTGGGGGAATGGATTTAATGACAAATGAAGGTGAAAATGAAATTGTTTAGATTAAAAAAATGTGGTGAGAAATGAAGTAATTTGAGACTGAAAATTTATAAAAGTTAGAGAGTAATATGATAAGTTTGATAGATTAAAGATTATTATAAATTTTTAATGTATAAAAAAATTATATTTTAAAATGATATTCTTGTAAAACTTATACCAGAATACAAAATTTAGAAAGATAAATGTTTAATCATAAAATATTTTATGTTTCAAGATGAAACATTAAGAATCACTGTAAATACTTGAGAAAGGCGCGGAGAGGTAGAAAATATATGAAATTATTAAGAAAATAGAAAACATAAAAAAGAGCTTAGAAACAAATATAAATTAGAAAAGAAAAATCCAAGAGGGAAAGGTACAAATTGAAGAGAAAGAAATGAGAGAAGAAGAAGAAAAAAGATTAAAAAAAAAAAGAGGCAAATGTAGCAACTCTGCATTGGGATAAGCAACAATTAATCTCACTTTTGAATTAAGCATTGATGTTAAGTTTTTAAAACTTGAGTTAACGGTTGTAATGACATAATATTAAAGTTAAAGTTTCATTGAAAATAATATTAATTGCTCATTATTTGCATTCAATTGATTTAACTGTGAAACTTATGATTCGGAAATTAATTTTTATATTTTATATAGGTTGATATTTTAACATGGAAAAAAAATCTTCAAGTACATTAATGTATGATATTAACCTTTAATATAAGTTAAATTTTAATATAGATAAATTTTTAGCTTAAATACTGGTTTTTAATTTCATCTAAAGTGAAACTCATTTTGGTAAATTATGTTTAATTTAATTTCTTTTATAAAACCGTCTAAATTGTTAACTAAAGATGACCACTGTATGTCATGTTGATTTTTTCTAATTTTTTTAATTTCTTTTCAATTTTAATTTGTTTTCTCTTGATTTAAAAAAAGTTGTTCACATGTTAAGTCAATATTGTACGTAATAATGTCAGTGTCACATCAAATCAGTGTTAATATTACATGTCAAGTTAGAGTTAGTGTCATGCGTTAGTGTCACGTATTATTCCCAGTGTCACGTGACCGCTTATATTTGATTCAATCTTAATTTTCATTAATTTTGTTCAATTTAATTCTATTTTTTTGTTAATTTTATTCAATTTAGTTCTAATTTTGTACCTCTCTAAATTGAGACCAAATTTAATTTTAATTAAAATTCACATTTTTATTAAATATTTCTTTCATTATTTTTAAACCAACTCTAACTATATTGGAATATAATTATTAGATTTATGTTTAATTTTTGTTATATATGTAAAAAATTAGTACTAACACATGACACTGATATTGACTTGACATATAAAATAACACTGACTTAACTTGTGACATTGACATTGTCATGTGATACAGTGTTTTCTTGACAAGTGAATAATTTTTCTTTTAAATTAAAAGAAAGAAATTAAAAAAATAAAAAAACCACGAACTCACATGTAATATACTATTTATTTTCTGTTAACGATTTAGATAACGTCATGAAAAATGATTAAATTGAACATAATTTATCAAAATGGAGATCACTTGAACATAAAAAAAATTCCTATGTTAAATAAAGTAAACCAAAATAGAGACAAAAAAAGTATTTAAATATAACTTTTTTCTACTGTTTGATTTTTAAATTTAAGTTTATTCATACGTTTGATATAGGTAAGAAAAAGATTAATTCTAAATTAATTTTTCTACGAACAAAGTATGATGAGCACATAAATAAATAACCAAATAACATAATTATGGTTAGAGAGTTTATAATTAGAACCTTTTATAAGTTGTATTTATATTAGTAATTAGATAATTTATTTTATATATATATATATAATGGGTACCGGGTTTTAATAAATAAAAATATCCTAATATATCATAAATTTTAAGTTTTAAGGTCAATGGTATTTTAATAATTTTCATTCTTAAAACTAAAAAAAAAAAAAGAAACCCCCAAACCCTTGTTCACCTCCCTTGTTCCTCTCAACCCTTTTTCTTTCATTTTTCTCACACCAACATTTTATTTGTCATCCCTATACTAGTCCCAACTGAAAAAACACTCACGGTTAAACAATTTGTTTTTGTAAAGAGTTAAGTCATTGACATATTGACTTTCAGGAAAAGGTTCATTCAAGATCTCTTCAATTTCATCATCTTCACTAACCTCTCTAATTTTATCATCTACGGAGGTTGAATCATCATCTCTAAAAAAAAACTTGCAGGCCAATTATTTCAAATGTCATTACGCTTGAGTTTAGGAAGGGTTTGGGTTTTTTTTTTTTTTGAAAATGAAAATTATTAAAATATCCTTAACCTTAAAACTTACAATTTATGATATATTAGGGTATTTTGTTCTACTAAAACCCGGTACATATTGCTAAAATGTACAAACTGAAAAACAAGCGTACGCAAATTAACAAACCCCATATACTAAAAGGGTACAATGATGCTAACTTGATCTCTGATTCAGATGAGACAAAACCCACTAGTGGTTATGTATTCACACTTGGGGGTGGTGCGATTACATGGAGATCAGCCAAACAAACAATTATTGCAAGATCACCAATGGAATCTGAGTTTGTCGATCTTAAGATGACAGGTAGTGAGACTGAGTGGTTGAAAAACATCTTAGCAAACATTCCAGTAGGAATGAAACCAACCCCATCGATGTCAATACACTGTGATTGCCAATCGACAATAGCTATAACTAAAAACAAGAATTACAGTGAAAAGAATAGACATATACAATTAAGGCACAATTTGGTGAAGCAGCTGCTAAAGAGTGGAACTATTTTCATTGACTATGTGAAGTCAGAACGAAATCTAGCAGATCCTCTTACAAAACCCTTGGGAAGAAATATGATCTTAGAAACATCGAGGGGACTTAAGCCAATGACTAACAAACAAGTGATGATAATCCAACCTTTTTTATTGGAGATCTCATGAATAAGGTTCATATACGTAAAAGCAAGTCACTTGTTAGTTCTGATAGCACTAATTTGATTTTAAATCAAATTTTTCCATTCCTATGGTGTGTGAAAGTGCTAGAGACTGCATTATTGAGTGGTTAAACTTTGTAATTAATCAAAGTTTTTAATGATCTTCATATCTCTTATGGGTATGGGTGGTGTATGATTTGCAGCACACATTTGATGAAATCACCTATATGAGTGTCAAGTGAAGCCGCTTGCATGATATCTTGGCATGATCTCTAGAGCACTCATGAATACCAAGCACGTGCATAGCCTAGTAAGCGCATCACAGCGATAACAGCAAGGATTGTGGGGGTGTACTATGATTGATAAACCTCTAACGCACTCAAGTGTCTTTGGTTCATATAGCTTGCTATACCAACTACACTGTGTTAAGTTTCTCGATCTAGGACTAGTTCATATAGCTTGCTATACCAGCTCTAATGCATTACATCTTATAAAACCCAAGATTTTTCTTCTTTTCTTTCTTCCAATCATTGTTTCTTATCTTTTGCAATACATGAGGGATTGTTATTATTTTTTCAATAAATATAGCAAAAGATTTTTTCCAAAAGTTGCAGATGAAATTTCGAGCTTGCACCGCAAGCTTCGTGTGCTTCGAACGTGATAGAAGGGTATAGTGTGCTTCCAACGTTTTGCTTGAAGATATATCCCAAAATGCACGCTGCCAATGTTTAGATTTTGGTTTCAATGTTCTTTTATTTTATTAAAAATAATTTTTAATAGTAGATATTTTGGATCATGGGCCTGGTTCCCTAGCTCTATAAATAGAGCACTTCATTCACTCCAAAACAAATCATCAGAAACCTTTTTCATCTCATTCTCTCTTCTCTTAGTTTCATTTTTCCTCTTTTCTTCTTTTCCTAAAAATATTCTGGGTTTATTTTATTTTCTTTTTAGAGATACTTGCTAGTTCTGAGATCCTTAAAAATTCTAAGAAATATTATATCCAGAGAGACTTGCACAATACACTGCAAATAAGTCCTTAAGAAAAGTGATCTACACACCTCGACAAATCCTTGTGATTTTTATTTTTTTTATTGTGAGCTTGTACAACAATCTTATAAATATAAATTAAGTATACACTAATTTGTTTGTAACCCATTAATTCCTCAAAAGCCTATTACATTTTTATATATAAAAATACCTATTTTAAAAAGAAACCAGTTAAAAAAAATGCGTTATTTCAGTTTTTAAAATAATAAAAATTGGAAACAGTTTTAAATTAATATGACTAAGAAGCTATTTTCAATAATTTTTTATAAAGTTAAGCCACTTCTTTCAAACCAATTTTTTACTTATAAAAAATAATCACTACATTATTTTTTTAGCTTCTAACAAACAAGCCTCATATCTTATATACATAAAATTCAACATAGTTTCTATAATTTTGAAACAACTAAAATTAGTCTCCAAAGTATGGACGAAAGCTAAAATGTAAGCTTGTTTACAAGGATAAATTCTGAACAAGTTGAAAATTATAGGAACTTAAAATCAAACCTTAAAACAAGGATCTATATCAAATATTATAAATTTATAAATTTTAAATTAATATAAACTAATTGTTATGTTCATATTCAGTTCAAACAAAACTACTCGTATTTCAACCCAAAAAACTCTAAACACTGTATTTTCATAAACTGGTAAATCAAGATGAAACTAACCAGATAAATTGGTATATACTATAACCCTTTATGTATGAAATGCCATTGGGATGTAGCTGCCTAAGAACATTCAGATTTATAGTTGGCAAAGGAAAACCATACTATTCATACAAAAAAAAAAAAATGGGAACATAAATTAAGCCCCCAAAAAGTTTGGTATCCCTGCTGAGTTGAAGGCATCCTTATTGGCTGTTTTGCTGAATCTTGGATAAATTTTGATATATATAGTGCAAAATGCAGAGGCACCAGATTTTTGGTTACATAATGAGGTTCTATGCCAGCCACATTATTAATGTTTGGTCCCAAAGTTCCACCATCTTTTCTTCTTTTTTGATTCACTTGAAGGTATATCTGGGTCGATAGGATTGCTTTTCTTGAAAGCATCTGGATCAATAGGTAAATGATAACAAATAAATAAACATGTAAATGCCAGCAAATCTAATTGGTAGCCACAGGATCTGTCAAATATATAAAAATACCAAGCACATTATTCAAACTATTGGTGAGCTTGTCTAAAAATAATTCAAGTTGAATATGAAAAAATTATAGAATTACCTCCTTGAGGATTGATGGAGTTGTAATGCACCTCAGCCCAAAAACTAAGAAAAATCACTGCAATAGAAACATACAATGTAAGTTTATAATATATGATTGATGGACAATTGAAAAATGGTTGAAAAGTGCTCAATACCCAATAAATATCAAAGTCATCAATGGTTTATAGATTCATTGATTTAGGAGTATAACACAAAATATTGATAAAAAAAAAGCACAAATCCAAGTTTATCCAACAAATTTCTATAATTAGGTTTCTAGATAACATATAGATATTGATGATACAGTTTTGTTTATTAGAATTTTGTGAGGGCACCAAAGGTTATAAAAAAATGTCAAAATATGGTCAAGGTTCATAAAGATTTCAAGAACAAAGTGATGTGAACAGTTAATCAAGGAAATAAACAAGTTTAATGAGAAAATAAGACCCAAAAAGGAAAAGGAAATTTTGGAAGAAGGAAGAAAATCTTACCTCCTCTTGGATTCTCAAAATTAGGAAGAATCTCTATGCAACAGGTGTCCTTGAATGAAGTCACAACAAATATTCTAACACCATACTGGAGAGAAAAAAAAGGAAAACAATTTCAGATATCATTTATTATTGCTATGAACTAAAAATGGCATCATCTTGTTTTATCTGAAAGGTAGGAATTGCTAAAGCATCAATATGCTATAAGGCTAAAAATGATGGCATCATCTGAGGGCAAGAAAATCCAGATATTTTTCAATGGGGAAAGAGAACTAACAGACTTAAACCATGCAACCTGTGCCTGGAAATTTTGAAATGGTGGGATAGCCTTGTTAAAAAAAGAAAAATTTCAAAAATTTTGTTTGGTCTGTGTTCTCCTTTCTAGGAAAAGAGAAACATAAAAGAAGTTATGCCAAACACTGCCTAACTGCCATAATTGAACATATTCCAACATCAATAAGACAATAATTGGTCCATTTTTGTTAAGTAGGCACAACAGTTAGGTTGTCAACAGCCAAACTAATATATACAATATTTCTAGAAAAATTAGTACCCACTGGAACAAAATAGTTGTTAAGCTCGGCGCAAGAAGACAAATATGAAACTTGCAAACAACATGTTGTCAAAATCACTCACTACTAATTCGTTATTTCTCTATAAGTTTGGCAAAAAAAAATGTAACAGCAAATGGAAGAGAATGGAACATATTTAAACAAAGTTCAACAAAAGAAGAATAGTAAGTAGAAAAACTTGTACCGAATCTGCGGCTGCTTGCAGAGTGACATGATCCCCCCATTCACCACTCCTAATTTCATTTGATAGAGAAAGTAAAAGGAGCTATTAGTTAGTTTAAGACAAGTTAACCATAAACATAGATAGATAGATAGAAAGACATGAGAGAGCAGTTATTACTTAGACATTTTCTCCAAATATTCGCCATATTCCATGGGAACATATCCCTCATAAATCTCTGGATGAGACCTTAGCTGGTTAAAAAGAGCATTCAACAATTAGAATCCAAGAATATTGTGCAGAAATATCAAACCAGATATTAAGATTTAGGCAACCATAATAAAGCATAATCCACTAGACTAGAGTAAAAACCTGGTTCACAACTTCTTGTCTCACATTGTTGTGGTGATCAGGTGAGTTAAACAACTGATCAGATAATGCACGGAACTGCAGAGGAATACAAATGAAATTGTGATTTGGTACCATATTGCAAATATGGAACTAATGATAAAAAACTGATGAATGCTGCTACGCACATGCTGATAAACAAAAAAATTGGAAGAAATATATATTAAAACCAACAAACCTGACAATTACCATCACCTTGCACCGTATGCTCCACAAAGTCATATAACTGCAATCTGTTTGAAAATATAAGCGGCTTAATTTGGCATGTCTACAAGTCCAATAGAAGAAAAAAGTAGATGAAATAAATTATTCTTTCAATCAGCATAAACCTTAAAAATCACAAATGGGTAAAAAGAACAGAAAGCACTCAATGAAACCCATTTGTTACTATAATTTCACTGTACCGGCAATAATTAAATTGGCGGACAATAAAATATACATCATAACAACCCTTTTAGCTTTTCATGAAGGAGGAATAATGCTTATAACTAATACCTATCCAGAAGCCTTTGATGATCTGAAGTTGCTTCATCAATTGAAGGAATTTCTCCATTAATTTTTGGAACATGCTACAAAAGAGGGTCAAAGAAAACTTTAGGCACCAAAGTCCAAACTACAGATCATAGAACAGATCAAAAGAGAATCAGAAGAGGCTAAACATACAGGAATTAGAACCATCTGACTCAATTTCCTCCCTATTTCATCGTCAAGTGGATAATTGTCAGTTAGCTCCAATGAGCTTTCCTCTGCTTCACAAGGCCTACAACATAATGAACTAGAAGGTTTTATGTCCCCAATTCCATCGTAGGTATAATCATGACCTGAATATGAAAAAAATTATTGAATTAACCAAATCCATGCACAATGATATTTCCAAGCCAAAAATATGCACATTCATGCTTTGACCCTTAAATGATACCTCCGGAACAATACATCATCGATGTGTTACGCCAATCATATGCTGGCTCAGAAGCATGGAACTGTTCTTCATTTGTCTGTAAATATCTTGAACAATCATCAATATTTACTCGTGAAAATTGTTCTTGAAGAGCTCGTGCAATGATCTCGTCATTCTCTATTTGGTTTCGTTGAGTAGCATAGTGGCTATGGAAGTAGTGCCCATTATTATAGACATCACCAGTATTAGGTTGAATTATGTCACAATAGTATCCAGGACTATATGCAGGGTCAGAGCCAAAAAGATTAATACCCCACTGCATAACATCTGAATGCTCATACAGCCCCATCTTTTAGTATGAAACTTGACTAAAAATCTGAAAGTCTTCTGCCAGACAACGTTCAAATTATTCCACACCAGGAACAATACAACTGCCAAAATAAGCTGTACATTAACAGATTGACTTTTACCAGCAATTATGACAATGATATTCTAAATCAAGAACAAATCATAACATTGAATACAAACAGACTAAGTACTGCTTGTCCAATTATCATTAAAGATCTAATTAGAGTCATTGATGCAAATATGAGAATTAGATCCTAAAAAATAAATGGAGTAATTATAACAGTTAATAAAACAAAAAGTGTTACCTGTCCGTCTGGTATAATTAATATAAAACTATCAGAATTGCTGACAACAAATTTGAGAAGTAAATTTATACCGTATGCATTATCATGTTCCCTATGGTTGATATGTGATATTAGAAGATTTATGCATCAATGTTTTCACAATAGCAACAACAACAATCAATCATCTTCCACTAAGTAGGATTGATTACACGGACAAATCATTGTCGTTAGACTTTATGAAAAACCAAAATTCCACTAAAACCAGCTAAGTACAATATGTTCGTAACTTCCTGCACGTTAAAGTTTGACAAGTTGAGTATAATGCAGTCACAAACACAACTACCTGCTTTAGCATGACTCGCCAAAGATTACCTTTTAGTTTCAAATACGGGAGTTATAAAAACTTGAGCTAACCTAAACAATAATACACCTTCTTGGCCCTGATTAAAAAGAAAAGGATGATTTGTCACACAAGGCTCTAGCATCGAAGATTTGGGAACGAATTGAAAAATCAAATGTATTCAACATTGGTCCCATTGAGTAGAGAGGCTATATACACAACTACATCCTATGATCACGGGGACAAGAGGCAATAGATTTTATAAGCAGTGCAGTGACTCAAAACCCTCTAGAACCACCTCTTGGTGAAGTCAAAGTTGACACCTAAGCAGAGATTAATCTCATAGCTCAAGGATGTAAGGAATCTTCATGGTCTTCCAAAACTTATATAGCAGCAATCCTATAATTGCTCGAGACTCCCTCTAAGAAGTGAGAGTAAAACCAAAAGCAGGAATAAGCAAGCATCTACTTTTGTCCGTGTTTGGAACTGTGCCTCAATCGCACAAAAGAACCTCAAAAGTGAAGCTTCTGTGCCCAACCCATTTTGTTCTTGAGATCAAACAATTGTTAGCCTCTATGATCTTCTAAGACTTGCTTCAACATTTAAAAAACAAATCACAACCACACTGATCCTGCTATTAACTAGATCCTAATAAACTCACTCTAGTCCCAATATATGCAATATAAAAAAGGATAACCCGCACAAAACTTCTGATTACATGTTTCTGACTACTCTATCCCCTCAACAACAACTTTAGCATGAGTCAAACTATAATTGAAATCCATAGTATCCAACAAAATATAAACCTTTTCAATTCCCAACAACAAAAGAATAATCCAATCACAACCCTCGAGGTAGCTTACACCAATCCAAAAGAAATCCAGAAACACTGGAAAGGAAAAGTTTCAAATTTGGAACAGAATCAACTACTCCGACACAAAAGAAAGAAAGAAATTAAACAGCGCAACCAATTAATGAAACAAAACATCAAAGTAAGAATCACCCCACCTCGGATTCAGCACCAACTCAATTCAGGCAATCCTCAAACTTGAAAACAAAAGCGCAGAGACACCCAACAACAACAAGGGTGGTAGGAAATATGCAATAGCCAATAGATGATGATGAAACGTCGAATATTTATTGTGAGAACGAAATCGGACAAAAAGTGCAATTCACGTGTTTCTATACAGTTAGCCACGGCTTTAAAGGTGGAACACCTTCTGCCACTGCTGCTTCATTGTGTTCGTATTTTGAAGCACTGGGCGGCATTTTTTAACGTATTTCTTTGACCACAAAATTTTGTCAAAATCTAAATCATAAATTTGCTACCCAGTTGCCATTTTTCATGATTTAACCATCGATATTAAATTGTGGTAATGTGGGAATGGTTGGAATAATTTGTATCAGTGGCCGTTGATTAAGGTTTGGGAATCTGGGGTAGAGGGTAGAGAGAGTTGAGCTGATGGTTCAGATTGATTGCTCAATGAAGAAGGTATCAAGCCAACGTCTCTGATTGAATCGCTATTTTCTCTTTGAAACAATTTAATTCGTATGCACACTTAACTTCACTTTGAAAAAATATTAAATAGAGTGAGAGTAACTTCTTATGCTTTGCTGCATGTGTGAATTTGAGAAAAACAAAAATAGAATATGAAATTCTTCGAATTAAGAAAAAAAAAAGTAATATAAAATTTTGAAATAAAAATTAATTAATCATTTCATAAATTTGATAAATTAAAAAATTTTTAATTGATAAAAATAAAAAAATAACTATTATTAATTATATTATTATTATATTACATTATTATTATTATGTTTATTATTATTTATATTAACAGTTAACTTTATTTAAAAATAAATTTATTACAATTTTCTTGTAAATCTCTTCGTTCCAAAGCAGAAAAAAAAGTATCAATTTTTATGAACATTTTTTCTTTATTTGCTTTTGTTCTAAACAGTAAATCAGTTTATTTCACATTTCACTCTCTTAAGAGACTTCTAGGGTGTATTTTCTTAAGTGGAAGTAAGGGAAATAATTTGGTAAAATTTGATAATAAAATATATGTTGTTTTTTTAAAGGACTTAGAAGTAATCATGAATTTAAGAATAAATTTTATGAAAATTTAATCTATGTGATAGAAAAAAATAGTTTAATAAATAAAAAATGAAAATGATTAAATTGTCTTTAATGATAATATTAATATAAAATGATATTTGTGAGTAAAATATTTTTTGATAAAAATCATTTTAAAAAATTAGAATTAATAAAATATTAATATATAATTAAAATAATATATTTTATAATAATAATAATAATGTTATTATTATTATTATTTTCTATTGCTTTCATTTTTATAAAAAAAATATTTTTTAGCCATGTAAAAGCATAACCCTTCAAAGTTACAGAGGATAGTATAATAAAAATGTTTAATTTTCTTCAAATTTCCCTGAACATTAGTATCTTTATACCTAAAAAGAAAAATAATCAAACAATTTAGTTTTCCTTCCCACACTAAATTAATTAAATTATTATTGATGGATAACTTTTAAAATTTCTAACAATTTTTTATTAAATTATTCTTCTTCACGTCACAGGTATTCGATTAAAAAAAAACTCATAAAAATATCACGTAGTATTAGAAGCTTTTATAAAAATGTAATAATTATTTTGAAAAAATCTTATGACCACAAAATTTTAATTTAGAATTTAAAACATTTATAAAATATGAAATCATAAAATTTAAAAAATATTTATGGATTTATAAGGATATAAATTAGTTCATGCTTTTACAAATACCATAAATATTATATATTTTTACTTTTCTCAGTGATGAAATGTGTTCTTACATAATATTTTGCAGCACTAAATGAATCAAAATTCATTTTTAAACAATTTTATTACCTTTTTCTTATTTTTTTAATTTTATTTTTAGTAAGAAACTAATTATTGTAAAATATTATCAAATATTAAATTAAAACATTCAAATTCAAATGAAAGAATAGAGAATTTAATTAAAAGAATTAGTATTAAAAAAATAATAAAATAAATAAATAAATCATAAACTCCTACTTCATTTGTCACTCTTAATTCAAAAAGACAGAGACGTGTCAATAATGAATTCTAATTTATTACAATCTACTTATTTTACTTCTCTTTTTGGTAAAGACAAACATAAGAAAATGAAATTGTCATTTTTTACAATTTAAGGTGGTATTAACTGAACTCGTATAATATTCATCTTATAACATTAAAAGCACAAATCTTCCATTTAATATATATATATATATATATATATATATATATATATATATTACCAATTTATATTATTTGCACATAAATATTTAATTAGAATTATAAGATCTTACATCAGTAAATTTTAGGTTTTTTTTCTATTAATTTGTTTCCTTCTTTTACATTATATTTCGTAAAATTTCTAGTTACATATTTTAATCTGATATTTTGATAATTTTTTTTATCAAAAACAGAAAATGTGTCATCAAGTTATTAATTTATTTGAATTTATATTTAAAAACATATTTAAAACAGGCTAATCACAAATTGTCTACGTTGTTAAAAAAGTGTTGTTAAAAAACTTTTACCTATTTTAATCTAGATGATGTTGTTCAAATTCAATCATAATCATCTCATTAAAAAAAATTTTAAAGTCCAATAAGTCTTAACAATGTAAAAGTCAAATTAAAAAAAATCATTTATTGAACAACCATATATAGTAATAATAATAATAATCAAGAAATTAATCGTAAAATCGATCATTTAAAACAATGTAATAAAATAATTATATTTATAAATGTTTGAAATAAGAAAATTAACCTCGAATAAAAGGATAAGATGATGCTTCTATAACAATTTTGCTACTGGTCCAAACAATAACAATTTATTAATTTTTAAACTTCTCACAAATAAAATAACACATAATGAATTGTAATTAAATGAACATAATTTCTTTTATATAGTGATTGTAAATTCCAATATATTAATTATGTATTAATTACTTAATAATGAATTGTAATTAAGTAAACATAATTTCTTTTATAATATAGTAGTTGTGAATTTTAATATATTAATTATGTATTAATTATTTAAATTTAACATTCCAAATCCATACATATACTCACATCCATAATGTTATAATTGTAAATGAAAGAAACACATAAACATAACAACATAAAAAAAAACTAATATACAAAAAGAATTTTGATAAAATATTTAAATTACTTTAATTATGAACATGTATAAAAATATAATAGATTATATATATATATATATATATATATAAATATTTCATTATTCGGATACATGTTTTAGATATAAAATTTCAACATAGGTGTATACTTGTACTGGTATTTATGCTCTGCAGACTCATAAACAAAGAGTTTATCACCATACTACTTGCAAGATAAGCCTTCTTCCAAGGACCAACAATCTAGTCACTAGAACCTCCTGACTGTCACAACATAACTCATTCTACTCTATTTGAGTGAGGATAGTTATTAGAGTTTAAGATATATCCTTTTTTACACCCCCCCCCACCATATGCCAATGCATACATTAAGATCATTACCACAAAATTTTTCCTTGAAATTCTCCCAAACCATCACTATATATGTCTACAACCATAATCATCATCTCAATTAATAATAAACAACATTATACATGTTGTTAAATATAGTGAAAACTATATATTTGATTTATCTCCCTTATGTTGTTAAATATACACATAGGGTTTTCTATTTATAATAGAAGAAATATGGGCTAAGCCCAAAATACAAATAAGAAATAATAACAAACTAACTAAAGATAATACATCTAATACTTCCCTCAAGTTAGTGCATACAAATCGTATGTATCAAAATTGTTACTAATATAATCCATAAAGACTTAGTGAAAATATCTACTTCTGCACTTGAGTGATACCAAATTACTAATGATTTGCAAGACGAAATACCAACCCAAAAGACTTTTCTGAGCAACAAATCTAGGAGGTTTCTTTATGTAAATCTCTTCTTGCAAATCATCGTTGAGGAATGCAATGTTGACATCTAGTGGATAAAGAAGTCCTTGTTAGAGAGTCACAACAACTATAAATAAACTAAAAAAAGTCATCTTTTCCATAAGAGAAAAACATATATGGACGAGTCAAATGCAATGGTGGTAATAGGGAGGTTAGAAGAGACGATGGTGGAAGAAGCCATGAATGAACAAGAGAGAGAAACCATAAAAATCCAAGATCCTTCAATCAAGGCACCTGAAAAAGGAAAATGAGTAACCTCGATGCTTTGAATAACTGTCTGAGAGGAGACGGAACATGCGACAACGCATGATGAACTTGAAAGAGAAAAATGAGCGACCTCGACACTCTGAATTGCTACTAGACATGCCACCATGCACGACAAAAAAGGGAGCAAATCCACAACTTTAAAAGGCGCTGAAAGTGGGTAAGACCTTTGATGAAGGCATCATTGATGGCATGGTGATCGCCTGACCGAGACGATCAAAACCATGTGATCGTCGATCAAAACTGTTAGATATTGTGTGTTTATGTTAATTAGGGAAACGTAGTCTCTATATGTTTATTAGGGAAATATAGTCCATATGCTTATTATTTTATTTTTACATATTCATTTGTATTCGGGCTTAGCCCACATTCTTATTATTATAAATACATTACCCTATGTATATGCAAAGACACACAAGGGAGATTAATCTCAAATATAGTTTTTCATCATATTCAACATGGTATCTAGAGCTTAGGTTCTGTTCCAACCTCTTCCACAATCTCCGGTACTCATATCCGCCACTTCCCGCCGCGCGTGCCGGCGCGTCGCCGGAGCGTTCCGCCGCCGACCAACACCACCGTGATCACCTCCTCGCCCTCTTTCCGGATCTGTTGTCATTGCATCAATTAGAGCACTTTGGATTTTTAGGGTTTCTCCCTCTCCATGGCGTCTTCCTCGTCAACAACCACCTCCTCTACTGGTGCCTCATCTTCTGATTCCCCAATATACACTAATTTTGTGAATGTACACTTGTCCATTGACAAGTTAGATGGCACGAATTATGCAACATGGGCATCCGACATCAAACTTTGGTTGAAGAGTCAGGGGTATGTAGATCACCTCACTAAAAATGTGACTAGTGCTACCATAGATGACACTTCCCGCTGGATGAAAATTGATGCCCAGTTATGCATCGTCATAAAGTCCATCATTCACTCCTCTTTGAAACAAATGTTTCGATCCTATGAAACATGTTCAGAAGTATGGACACAAGCAAAGCTATTATGCACAAATGACACCCAGCGTCTTTATGGTGTCTGTCAGGACCTATTCACTGTTATTGGTCCGCGTAGTCCTGGTCCCATGGCAGAATATTTGGGTAAAGTTCATGCCCTCCTGCATGACTTTAATGAGCTATTACCTCCTGCTTCCACTCCTGCTGAAGAACTAGAACAACAATCAAAGTTCTTCATGTTGTTGGCTTTATACGAACTCTCTGATGATTCCTCCCATGTCCGTGATCAAATTTTGGGTTCTCCTGTCATACCCAACTTTACTTCTACTTGTTTTGCTCTTTTGCGTATTCCGTGCAAACCAGTCATTGAGACATCTCATATCGATGATTCCTCAACTATGGCTACCCAACAGGATGATCGAAGTCGGTCTCGCAAGCCAGGTAAAGGACGACCAAAATGTGACCATTGTGGCAAGCTAGGCCACAAAATTGATAAATGTTATGCGCTTCATGGACGTCCTCCTCGATCTGTAGCAATGGCGAATTCTGATCCACCTCCTCGACTACCGTCTGCAGATCATCCTACTTCATCAAATACTGTAGTCTTCAACGAATTTCTCAAATGGTATGAGGATCGTCAGCAATCTAGTTCCACTACATCTGCATCTGTTGCACGCACAAGTACACCTTTTGTTGGTTTGACTCACTCCCTCAGATCTTGGGTCCTTGACTCAGGCGCCACCGATCATATAACTGGTAACAAGTCCTTGTTTTCTTCCTTGTCATGTCCGGATAATTTACCCTCGGTAACAATGGCTGATGGGTCTAGAGTCTCATCTCATGGTATTGGTACTGTTCATATTTTTCCGTCCATATCCATTGATCAAGTAAGGGGAGTATCAACACCTACTGATGGGTGTTTGAGTTTTACTGGGTCAAGCTAATGACGTTAAAAGAGCGCTTATTGGGAGGCACCCCAGTAATTGTTGTACATTAATTTTCTTTTACTTGGACTTGTAAATATTGGTATTTTTGAACAATTTTTGGGTAACATCTACTGAGGGATGCTAAATTTTATGTATCTACTGAAGGATACAGGAAGGTACACCTACTGATGGGTGTTGGAAGGATTTGCACTTACTTACAAGTGCTAGAAAGGTTTGGGTTAGGCTCGTGACGTTAAACAAGCGTTACCTGGGAGGCAACCCAATTGATTGATTTATTATTGTTGCATGTTTTAATACTGTTCTAGTTGCATTTAGGGCTTAATTGTTGCATAAGTGAGTAAAGTGAGTGGGAATTCTATTTAGGGTTTAATTGTTGCATTTTAGAAAATCCATTCTCTATCACTTTTGCATCATTCATAATCCAAGTTTAGGGTTTTTGAGAGAGCACTGCATTTTGGTTTCATCCATCATCAGTAATAAGAAATTTGCATACATTCAAGGTCTTTCCACCCCAAGGATAGGTTGTTATTGTCGAGATGATCATAGGCATGTACAACACACCTCCTGCTCATAGGTGGACAATGGATGAGTTCAACAACAGAGTGGCTTGGCAAGAGCAGACACAGGGGAGTGGAGCTGGAGCAGCTGAAGCTCTAGTCATGGAGGATGATGACAAGGATGATAACTTTGAGGATGCAGAGGCTGGAGAGGATGAGGACTTCGATGACGACATGGAGTGATATGGCATCTACTGATGGATGCCAGTGCATTAGAGCAGGGTTTTATCTTTCTTTTACTTTTGTACTTTGAATTTGTAGAATAGGTTGAACTTTTATTTTGTGTCTATGCTTGGCTTGTACAATGGTTCTGATGGTAGTATTAAAATGCATGACAAGTATTTGATAATGATTGAATGTGGTTGACTGAGAATGTATGTGTGATGATATCCAGTTGAATGGTTCACTAACTATATGAACAGATGTATTGTGGTTTATGATTGTGATTGTGATGCTAACTAAGATAAATGAATGATGTGTGAGAAAGCATGTTGTGTGAGGTCTTGAGCTCCAGAGTTTTCATTGATATATGTATTGTTCACAGGGAATCATGAATGATATTGCCTTAGTCTTGATAATTGATTTGCATGCTTATGTTATATGATCAAGGCCATGTTTGGAAGCCCTTATTTAGCCAAATTTTCACCCAAAAAAAGTTTAAAATTTTATACCCTTTTTGAACCTTGGCCTTAAACAGGATGAAAACCCTTGATTTGAAATTATTTATCTTGAGTAGGGTTGAGAATGATCTTATGTGATGAAAAGGTTCAAGTTTGGGGTTGTATGGGGAAAATTGAAAGGCAAAAGAAGAGCATTGCGTTCAAGTATTGAAAAGAAAAATGCATGAATAAAGAAGAAAAGGAAAAAGTAAAAGCATGAAAAAGGAACTCATTGCAAAATTGATAAAAAGGGAAGAAGTTGGGAATAAAGGAGATGGGTGATAGAGAGAGTTTAAACTTGAACCTTTTCAATGATGAAATAGCTCTCTTAATTCAAGGATTTTGCGATCCAGAAAAACCAAATTTTCTTGATAGCCCAACCTCATTACAAGCCTTGGAAAAGTCCTTGTGATGGTATTTTCATGTAAGGATTTTGATTGTTTTAGATAAATGGCAATATTGTTCTATGTGACATGTGAATAGTAAAGAGTGGAGTGGGTCCTTAAACACTTGAGTGATTGAGTGAAACACTTGCTTGGTAAGAATTGTTGAAATCCATGTTTACATCTATGCTTAGTGGATTGATCATTCATGAATAAAACATCTATTGGGAAATATTGAAGTAGGTGAACTAGATTGGATTGAAAGCATGCTTGCATTTTGGTAGGATTTCATTGAAAATCTGAATTGGAAAATTACTTGTCATGAAGAACAGAATTTTGAAAAGTGTAGAACTGTTTGATGAAAAATTGGAAGGCCAAGTTTTGTTTTGTTTTGCTTGAGGACAAGCAAAGTTTTAAGTTTGGGGTTGTGATAACGGTCTCAAAACCGTTATATTCATGCATAAATTTGATATTAAATCACACCCTTTGTAGCTTTAAATGAGCTTAGAATCAAGTAAAACTCTTAAGTTGTGTCACATGTGAGTCAAAAGTTGTTTCTAGAGATATTATGCTTGTTTTGCATTGTTTTGCAGGGTTTTTGATGAAAATTGAAGATGGCAATGAAGTAGGAAGGTCATAGACTCAAGAATGAAGGAGAAAAAGGAAGAAAAGAAGAGTCTGTGAACCGCTCAGCGGTAAATTCCACCGCTGAGCGTCCTAGTTCGAGGAAAAGTATTGTCTAGCGCCCAGGCGGTGACGCTGAGTGTCCAGGGCAACAAGAGGCAAATCGCTCAGCGGTCATTTTAGGCGCCTAGGCGGTGGCATGTGTCGAGGAAAACTGCTGAGCGGCCAATTTTGGCGCTTGGGCGGTTGTCTATTTTCATATTTTGGATATTGAGATCTTTTTGTTATCTTTTTAGCTTATATATAGCCCTAGTGCAAATCCAAATGTAATTCTTTTGGCAGAGAACAACGTCCACAGCAGCTCTACACCTTTGGAGGAGATTTCTTGGATGCTTAGGCTCCACTTTATCAAATCTAGGGTTTGCCTTTCCATTCTTCCATTATATTTCATCTAGTTTCACCATGACTATGGTGAACTAAACCCTTTGTTGTTGGGGAACAATATAATCTTTTGAAACTTTCATATATCCAAATTCTTGTTTACTTTATATGCTTGCATATTCTTGATTTATCAATTATTGGGTTCTTTACCTTTTTTTAATGCTTTTACCGTTTAACTTAATCGGTAGATGTTGTTTGTCTTTATTGATACGAGGACGTACAATAATGTCATGAACTGGGGAGAATTCCTTGATTATGTTAATACCGCCTAGGGATAGGGGTAGGACGATCAATTGTATTTTACTTCCTTATCATGCATTATTAATTACTAGGGGAGGCTAGGGATAGCAAGCCGGTAATTAGTAATAGGCTTTTTTCACCAAGGGATTGGGTTAAGGGTAGACCAAGCAAGTTTGCATGGCAATATGATAAATAAGCAAAGTAAATAAGAAGAGTAGATATATGAGGGTGGATAAGATGAAATTGTAAACCCCAACAACCTCATTCATTCATAGTTTCTTTTAGCCAATTGAATTCTTGCATTTGCATGTTTATTTCTATTTTGCATTCAAACCATTTAAACTAATTTTCTTTTACTCAAGTCTTAAACAATTTGTTTACACAAAAGATTAGGCCTTAAGAGTCCTTTGGGAAGAACGATATTGGGTTTACCAATTATTATTACTTGATACGATCTGGTACACTTGCCAGGGGTTTAACAGTGGTCTTCTGACTTTCTTCCCCCTCCTGTCGGTCAATCCTTCTAGAAGAGGTTGATTTTTCTTGCTTCTAGTGTGAATTACCTCCTGCATACACAAGAAACAAAAACCCTAAAAATCAGTTTTATATAAACAAAATAAAAACAAAAACAAGAACAAAAAATCAAGTCAATTTCAATCAAATTCACACTACTAGAATAGTTAAACTAATGAGTCCCCGACAACAGCGCGAAAAACTTGTTAACACTCTGGCAAGTGTACGAGATCGTATCAAGTAATAATAGACAGTAAGTCCAGATATCGTTTCCCAAGGGACTCTTAAGCCTAAACGTTTATGTGAATTGATTTCATCAAACTTTAGTAAAAAATGAATTTAGGGTTTTTGAATGTAAAATCTAAAATAAACATGCAAATGCAAAACTTGATTAATTGGCAAATAAATCCACCCTCCTATAGATACTTTTCTTATTAAGTTCAACTTTATTATCAATGTTCATGCAACTTTCTAAATTACTTTAAACCCGATCTCTCGGTGAAAAGAGCCTATTACCATAATTACTAGTTTACTATCTCTAGTCTCCCTAGTAATTACTAATACATTATTGACAGAAGCTTAAAGAAATTGACCGTCCTATTCCTATCTCTAGGCAATATTTCATAATCGAGAGAATTCTTCTCAGTTCTATATTTCCCCGTACGTCTCCGTATCGACAAAATCAAAAATCATGACACTAAATGAGTTAAACAATGCAAGATTTAAAGTATAGAGAAGAAAACCCAAACTATTGATAATACAAGTATATGAATAAAATAAGAATTTCAATATGAGAGAGTTTCAAAAGGATTACATTGTTCCCCAACAACAAATGGCTTAGTTCACCATATTCATGGTGAATCTTGATGAATTGAATGAAAAGAATGAAAAGATAAACCCTAGATTTGGTAGATTGGAGCTCCCGCATCCAAAAGCCGCCTCCAAGGAGTGTGGGAAGTGTTCTGACATCTCTCTCTCCCAAAAGATTCCCCTAAGGGTCGTTCTGGGTCTATTTATAATACAGAAAAATAACAGAATTTTGGCCCAAACGCATAAGTGCACCACTCAGTGCTGGTTTCACCGCTCAGCGGTAGGTGCGGCACTCCACTGGACACTCACCGTTCACGCCCAGGCGTTAAACAGTGTTGTCTTTGAGAAGGCCACCGCTCAGCGGTGGATTCTGGCGCTCAGCGCTGGAATTGGCGCTGAGCGGTAACTGCGATTCTTCTTTTGCACCTTCTTCATCTCTTCTCGAGTCCAACTTCTTCCTTCTTCACTTTCCATCATCCAATTCTCATTAAATCCTGTCAAAACAATGTAAAACTAAGCATAATATCTCTAAAACCACCTTTGACTCTCTTGTAGCCTAACTAAAGTGTTTTGCATGATTTTAAGCTCATTCTAAGTCATAAAGGGTGTGTTTTGATATCAATTTTAAGTATAAAAATAACAGTTTTTAAATCGTTATCAGCCGCCGACAACGGTAGATAGTGTCGCCACCGGTAACATTGAGTGTAGTGGCAGAAGTAGCATAAATTTTTTTCCTCAAAAGAGCCTAGCTCTAGATACCATGTTGAATATAGTGAAAATTCTATATGAGATTTATCTCCCTTGTGTTGAATATACACATATGATCCTCTATTTATAATTGAAGAAATATGGGCTAAGCCCAAAATACAAATAAGAAATAATAACAAACTAACTAAAGATAAAAAAATAAATATAAAATAAAGATAATATATCTAATGCACATAAATCAGTTCCATCATTTTGACATTTGCAAAATCACACATTGAACATACCAAAAAAAAACATATGAAAATAGAATTAGGCCCTCTAAATCTCGCTCAACTAGAATATCTATTTACTCAACGAGTAGTACCTAAATGCACATTCGTCCATCGATATTATCACTAACAGTCACAAACTTAAATTCTCACAAAAGTCGTCCATCGAGACTTCTCTCGCCCAACCACTTTCAAGTTAGTGAGCTCTTTAAGACTTTCGCCTATGCAATGAGACTTTCGTCTATGTAACGAGACTTGTAACTTGAGTGACAAGCTAGCACTTACGCATTATATTCCCATAATATATATATATATATATATATATATATATATATATATATATATATATATATATAACCTCTTTATATCTTTAACAATCATTATGTTTCTTGAGCATT